>JACVBY030000483.1:0-600000 GCA_017589505.3 Metroxylon sagu | reverse complement strand
TAATTTAACATTAAATACGTTTGAGAGATGGTTGATGGGCCTATGTTGCGCCCATTTCTAGTGCAAGATGTTGGCACCCTACAAGAGGCCCAAATAAAAAACAATAGTTTCGATTCTATTTTACAACCAAGCTTAGAGCCACGAATCGTGGGCCTACCCTGGGCGATTCACTTGAATGAGGCCGACCTCAGGGTTCAGGCCCATTAAAACTCCCTGGTCCTCACTCTTTTGCCTCCTTTTTCTTTTCTTTTTTTTTTTTGTTTCTTTTTTTTTAACTCCTTCTTTCTTTGCAAAAAAAGAAAAAAAAAAAGAAAAAGAGAGAAATAAACTATCATTCAGAAGCTCATGATCCCTGAAACATAGGTCATTATTAAAGTACTAAAGCTCATTTTAAGCTACATCTCTCGAATTAAAGTTGATTTCTTTGCAATCAGCCAAGCAAAAAATACTTAGAGATGCATTAACTGGAATACAAATTCAAAACCTTGGGTTGCTAAAAGAATATAACATTATAACTATGAGGATGAGCCTTTCTTCATCGACCGCTTATCTTTGCTTTATTTTTGAGAAATGGTTGTTTTATTAACTATGATGATGTAATTATCTAGCATGACTATATGTTTGCATACAAAGACATCTTTTTCACTGTCTTTCTAAAATTGGTCTCTTTAATAAATTTATACATCTTTATTTTTCTCTCTAATAAATTTATTTTCTTACTAAGTATTTTTTATTTTTTTATTTTTTGACATTCATGACTGATGAGATTGCAGCTATCCATCGAATGTCCTTCATGATAAATAAATAATATGCATTCACACATGCTTATTAATTATGCTTAAACATATTTTTGGTTCTCAAACTTTTGCTTAAAATTAAAGATAACAATAATATGAGGTGGGCAGCTACGTGGAGCCACTGTCCATCTCTATTTCTGCCACTATTTTAACCTCCATCTCTATTTTTATCTTTATTATTGGGGACAGAAATTCTTTCATTTTTATCCTTGCCAACCCTATTTTTAATAAAGTATTCATTCTCATTCAAATAGTGATCCCATCTCTATGAGGATCCTTTTCTCATCAACTTTATTTTTGATATTAATTTTTTTTAATTTTGATTCTTAGTCACTTCTTTTAGAATAAAAATAAAAATAAAATATTTTTATATTACAAATGAAATATATTCAAAATGAATTTATAATAATAGTAAATTTATGAGCTAATTCATCGTAACTACGTTAAAACTATGATCTCAAAAAGCATGATGATGCAAGTTTATAAGTAATATAGAATATACGGGATCTATGGAGTGAGGAGTACCCTCTTCATCCCCACTCTTTTTTTTATTTATAGGGATATTTTTTTTTTTCATTTCTATCATGTAAGAAGAAAAATCTCCATATCCCCACCCTACTAGGACAAGTCCCCATAGGATTAAAGAAATGAGAAAATTATCATCGCTGCTCAAAATTTATTTTGATCCTTAAATTTTTGGTTGTTATAGTACAGTTCCTTATATTTTAATAATGTTGCATTCGTGTCGCCCCATTACATGGGATTGTTTAAAATTGATAGAAAAGCTGTTGTGTCATCCTGATGCAAACACACTACTGGTTGATAAGGTAAAACGTCAACTATTCTGCTAACTTTAATTGAACTCATATAACAAAACATTCCATTCTTAAAACATAAGACGTTAAACTATATCAATTAAAAGTTTGAAGATCAAATTGAATTTTGAGGAACCTAAATTGCAATATGAGTTTGGCTACAGGGAGGATTTGTGTTGTTATGCAGCACATAATCATTTGATGCCATTCATCAAAGGATTTTTTTTTTAAAAAAAATTTTTTATTTCCTGCACCATACGCCAGGTTCTTAAAATTCAACGCGTATTATGGAAATTAAGCATGCATCTCAAATTACCTCTCAAACAAGAATCTAATTGTACTTGACCAAACAACCAAATTGCTCGACCTCCTTAACTTGTCAGCCGTAAAGGTAGATTGGTTCGAATCTATGCGTTTAAGGCATGTCTAAAAGGACCCAAGCCAAAGTCAGACACAAAAGAATAAAGCGATCTAAAGAACCCTCAAGCATCCAGCGAATCCTCCAGTGTTTTCGTGAGCGCTCTTCATTGATTTAAACAATGAAATCTATCTAACAACACAAGTACTTTTGTTCTCGCAAGCAAAATGAAAACAAAGAAGAAGAAGAAGAGATTACTGAAATTATCATTACAGTCCGGACAAAGAGATTGTTTTATATCGCAATTATTTATTAATTACAGCTTTAAAAAAATAAATTTTTTTTTTAAAAAATAATTTCTTCCACTGATGTTTATTATCTAATGGATATCCAAAATCCAGCCCAAGATCCATCACCTCATCAACCACGTCCAACATCTGCCTGCCCGATTCTCGCACGTTTCCCCAATTTTTGCGGCTCGTCGGAAACGATCCGGATAAGCAACACAGTTTTATCATGCGAAGCGAGCGAAAAATAAGATGGAAGATGGAGACAACCAAGACAACCAATCGCTCGCCAGCGCCAAGGAAACCATGAAACGTTTACCCCCACCACGGAAAACGTGAATAAAAGCGAAAGGAGTAGCGGGGGAATGAAGGCATATGAGAAATGAGAACAAATTTTGAGAAAACAAAGAGAACCGCGTTTCTTACTCGGGACCAAGGTTTTCCATTAGGTCACAGTCGTTTTTGTCCTCCTCCTCCTCCTCCTCCTCCTTCCTCTCAGCTTTCTTAGCTTGGGTCCAAACGGAAGAAAGGGACACATCATGGTCACCATCATCAAGCACAAAGCTTTCGGTGGGGGCTGTCACATATCATCTCAAAAGAAGAGTGGGTCCCATAGTTATTGGTGTGACTGTGCTCCATCTTTCTCCCTTGTAACTTATATTGGTGGGGCCAGCGTTAGAGTGAGAAATAATAAAAGGCCCTTCTTCAAATCAGGACTATAGCTTTTGGGGGAGGATGTATGATGATCTTGGAGGCCAAGGTCAAGATTCTCATACAGATCATGTCTTCTAGTAGTGGGCTGCTGCTCCAATATCTTATTTTTTCCATGCTCTTGTTGAAGCATTCCAACACTTAATCTCAATCCACACATCTCCATCATGAAGCATAATGGATCACCAGCTCCCACCAATGAGCAAGCAAGCATTAGCCTCCACCAGGGCTTGCCAGTTTCAAGATTCCCTTTATTAGTTTTTACCCACTCTTCCAATGGTCTAATCCTGGCCCGGGTCTTGCCCAACATAATGGGGTCCAACCTTTTGAACAACCGTGGAATTTGGAGGTATATTCGCTGGTACAAATGCAGACTTTGGGTTTGGCGCATGCCATTATGAGGTTGGATTTTACCTTATCCATTCGTTTGGTACAGTAATTAAATGGTGTAAGCTTCCATGGCATCATGGGGATGCACATGTTGGCAACTTTTTTTTTTTTTTTGCTTGATATCAGCCAGAATATTTCGAGCTACTCAAAACCTTAACAAGAATTGGTTTTTTATGTAAAGATGTGCTAAATAAAAGGGTCTAGCTACCTTTGACTGGGCCGGTTCAGACAATTATCATGTCTTTTTACACTTTCAAAATTATACTTATTGTACTTAAAAAAAAAAGTAAAAATATGTGCACCGGAAAAAAAAAATTATATATATATATTTAAATAATTTACGTAAAAAATAATACCTTAAGTTAAATTTTATCCAATATATTTCTATAAACATAGTTTGTTATGGTGCCAAAATCAGAACCTCAAGTTTCAATAAAAATGATGAGTTGGGAGCTGGACAATGCTTTATTTAATGATAGTCCTGTGAGGATAAAAGAAGAGTACGAAGAGTGTTGGGAGTTATTCGATTAAGGTAGATGAAGAAGACCGATGATAGACCTTACAGTCTTTTTGCTCGAAGGAGATGAAAGAGAATGTAGAGTTATAAGGCTTACAATCAAAATAAACAAAGAGAAAAGAGGTGTAGGAAAGAAAAAATCCTCTTTGCCTTTGAATGATGTCTTTTGTTTTAGGAAGACTAGGATATTGGAGGATGCTCATGTTATGGTGGCATATGATAAAGTTGGTTAGTGAATAGGATCATTTCACTTGCTACAGGCCATATCTTTCGGTACAAAGATATGTGAGGGCATGATTATCATCTTTTTGTGCCTATAGTTTTGCTGGATAAAACGGTTAGGAGTTTTATTGGTCATGCTTTTTTAACATAGTCTATTCATCACATATGTTGATGATGTGGTTTGAGAGGTATGTACCGTTTTGATAGAACGTCCTTTGTGCCAACTTAATTTGACTCAAACATTTGCCTACCTTCCATATATCTAGAAGGATGGTATAATAGGCACAATCTCTTTTGCTCTCTCTGTTCCAATTTGATATGATAGGATGTGATTCCTTCGGTGGCAACCTTTTCCTTCTTAAAAGCACCCATCTCCTTTGACTCCCATCATTTTTCTCCCCAAATTTTCACACTTATTATGTATAATTGTGGTCTAATTCTTATTTATAAAATTGTTATAGTACACCTTGGATCTTAGCCTTGCATTCAAATGCAAACGCACAACATATCCTCTCACACTGCTAGAATTAAAAACGAGCAAATATTTATTAAACTAAAACCAGGCATCACAGCCCTCCTCAAAAGGATAAAGAGCAAGGCCTTCAAAAAAAAAACAACCCAGTAATCCAACATTTCAGCCAATCCAATAGTTTAAGCAAAAGATGATGAGAGCCCTCTGGCCTGTCAGCCCCGTGAACCATTTATCTTCCACCAAGACCCCCACCAACCCATACTGAATTACACTTCTTACCATTAAAGCAATACATGTCTAAATATATTCAAAAATACAGTAAGCCCCTTCAAGCTCCCTCTTTTTACATTCAGAGTTCTAAATCTTAAAAAAAAAAAGCTTAAAAGTAGTTTTCAGTATCTTTTCATTCCAATCTGGCCCTCCCATCTATTTCTCTCGTGACACCATTGACATATAAGCACAAGTGACCAAAACACCTCCCATTATACTTTCTTGTTGTTTCTCACATTCTTCATTTTTAATTTTTCTTCTGTAGAGAGAAGCATGTTTATTTGACTCGCTCACTCTAGCTTCAATCGGCTTATGCCTTATTCGGGATAGCTACTAGGAGAGATCATCGGCAGTGGCCTAGATGGTTATTTCTCAATAGATAGAACAATCAGTAGCTAGCTCAAACAGGGCCTTAGTGTTACTGTTATAGAACTTATCTCACCTTTTTCTCACTTTTTATTTATATCTTTCTCAATCTCATCATTGTTGGTGCCAAAAGCCCTATTCTTAATTGGCTTCTCGGATTTGCACTACTATGATGAATGATAGTCTTGAGAGAAGCGTATATATTGGCATAATATTATTAGATATGTATATCAAATATAGAAACTTGAAGAATATGGTGAAGGTTTTTGGTTAAATTTTTAATTGAAAAATGGCGACTTAGAATTCAATGATCATTGGCTTGGAGATACATGGTAAGGAAAGAGAGTAGTTGCTCTTTTGTTTGGGCACGGACGATGAACTTAAGGTTGAATGAGATTACATTTTTAGTTGTTTTGAATGCATGCATGAAGGATGGAATGTTTGGGAAAGATTCGACACTTTTCATATATATGAGTCAATGTTATTTCATTGTTCTAAGTTTTGAAAATTACTATTGTTTAGTAGAGATTTTTGGTTGTGTGATGGCTCAAGTGGGAAAATTAAAATGGATAATAATTTAGTACTAAAGCTTGTTATTAGAGAATAGTGCATAATCTTAAGAGTATGCAAAGCAAATGGCAATATGAAGCTTAGGGCTACAAATGGATTAAATAAGATTGGATCATGTTTGATTCCATCTTGACTCATTTTTTATATTTAAGTTATGATTTTAGATCTAGATTCAACCCTTTTGTTGATCAGGTTAAGGTTGGATTCATAAAAAGTTTTTAAATTTAGCATACTATTTGGGTCAAATCAAGATCAATTATGATCCCAATTTAACCTAAAATATTCTGGTTTGAATAAAGTTGAATTTATATTTGACTCAAGTATTTGGTTATTCTTTTATAGTTAAAAAATATTTGATAAATAAATATAAAATTATTAAAAGAGTAAATAAAAATAAAAAGAGTCAACCTAAACTTGAATTTTCATCCGAAAACTTTAAACTCAACCAAATAATTGATCAACATTAAGTTTATAAATTATAAATTTTAAAATATATATTTATACTGTTGAGGGTATTATGGATAAGAATTCATTAAAAAAAATAATGAAATATATAATTATTTAAATATAATTAATTGAAAAAAATGAATAAAGATGTAAACAATTAGCTTAAATAAAAGTTTTTCCAATGACTTGGTAAAGATAATTAAGTCAGGAAGAAGAAGATTTATACAACTAAAGTTATTAGGCCCAGTCAAATTGGATTGGGAGCGATGATTAATCCAAGTTAAACTCAGATAATACATAGGCTGAATTGCATCAGGCTGTGTTGAAAAACATAAGAATAGAATCCAGCTTGAAATAACGATAATAAGGACTCATTTTTAAATTGTACATTTTTGAATGAATTTCATGACGAAACACGAACATACTCCAAGGGATGCATGGTTTTATTTTGGTAGTTTATACTGTGCTGTGATCAATGCATTCTAGAGGACAGATGGTTTTAGTGGGTTTGATTTTAATTTTGATCATTTATGCTGGTAGCTGCACGACATTACATCTCCAAAAGTAAAAATAGTCACATTATTTCTATTATACAAGATGAAATATATGATATAATGGGTCTTCTAAGCTTCTGTATGGCTGGCTGTAACCTATTTATGAAAATTTTACTATATTTTTTCTACTCAATCTAATGCCGCGCTCCCTTTCAAAAGCCATGGCAGTGGCCATATCGTGATTTAAGAAAAAGCTGGGGTGGAAAGCAAATGACACCTCTCAACCCCTTGACGCCCAGCGCGAAAATTCACCATTTCTTTTACTATTAAAAAAAAAAAAAGAAGTAAAAATAAATTCCTACCGAGACGCAAACCGACAAAGGAAAGGACAACTATATCCTCTCCGGAACTCGTCATAAAAAAAAAATCATATGCGAGATCAATTGGAATCGTCCGTTTCTCCTCATATACATCTCAACCGCATGTTTTCTCCGTCGGACCTGCCGTCACGTGACGCGACTATTTGGAATTCGGATTTTCGCATAGAAATTTTGTATGCGCACGCAAACAACGCCTTCTCGGGTGGTTTCTCGAGAATTCTTACCTTGGGGTACGTGGCAAATTGTCATTGGCTATTCATCCTTCGTGGCGAGTAAATACTTGCCACGTAAAGAATTTCAAGAATTTTTTTTCTTACCAATCGGTTGCAAAGGATCCACTGCTGGAGTGCCAGCTTCCCGTCCGTGATTTCATCCGACGGTCCAGATCGCTCGTCCGCGAGCAACATAGCCCGATGTGCCGGCGGAGCAGCGTAACGGGCTCCATTTTTTCCCACCGTTGGAGGGGGACCGAAGAAAGATAAACTTTCCTACCTCTATAAAGCTTTTTTTTAATATTTTTAATTTTTTATTCCTCGGTTCCCGGTTTTGCCCCTGATGGAGGGAATGATGGCTGTCTGCAGAACCAAGAGCCGTCGCACTTTTGTAACTTGTGTTCCCAGAAAGGGCCTCTCCTTGTTGTAAATTTTCTTCTCGCTCTAAAGCGTCTTCTGGCTCTCGGTTTGGCTTGTCCATGGGTGGCCGGAGGCCGGCGGCAGCGACGGAGGCGGAGGTTGGGAGGGCGGAGCGGGGGAGGAAGAGGGGCGTCGAAGTCAGGACGAAGCAGGCCGGGCGGGGCTCCTGCCGCGGGAGTTAGGCCGGAATAGATCGCCGGACCCCGGCGGCTGCGGCTCCTCCTTTTCTTTCCTTCTCTATCTCCCTCTACAACAATCTTTGCTCGCTTTCTTGCTTCGATTTCGGTGCGAAAGTTAGGGTTTTGCCGAGTGTTCTTGTTCACTGCCTCTTCGGGGAACGATGGGGCTGATGCTTAGAGAAGCGCTGGAGCGCCTCTGCGTCGAGATCGGGTGGTCCTACGCGGTCTTCTGGAGGGCGATCGGCGCCCGGAACCTGACGTAAGCTCAAACTCTTCTCTTGTCTTTTGTTTCCTTCTGGTTTTCTTGGCTTATGTGGTTTTTTTGGGAGGATATTTTTTCTTTTTTTGCGCCTTCTCTTGGGAGGGCTTGGTGTTTTGCGGGGAAGATCTAGGTGTTGACTAGCTTTGATGAACTAAGGTGTCGATTCCGAAAGAATCCACCTTTGTATACTCTTTTTCAGACCGAGTTAATAAATGGAGAGTTGTTATTGTGCTTCCTGGTTAAGCAGTGCACTAAATGTGTGCTTTTTTTTCCAGTTAACTTTGTTGAAAAAGGTATGTTTTTTGTCTTTATTTTTTCTGTTTCTTTGTTTTATTTTGCCTTTTGACTTAGAATTTTTGCACCTAAAAAAAAAAAAAAAAACTCAAAACCGAGCTGAATCGAGAAAAAGGATTCATGTAGCCACCCCAACTAATTTGAAACTAAGACTTTGTTGGTGTTGTTGTCGTCGTGGTATTTTGCCTTTTCCTTTTTTTTTTTTTTTTTTTTCTTCTGGGTTAAGTAGAGATGTGTGAGATCCTCAATGTAATATTATGTTCTCTAGATTTCTAACTTAAAAGAGAAAAATGTGATTTTGGCTCGAAGTCTGGCCTGGATGAAGCCATTAAAGCCAGTAAGAGAGTTTAACCTTGATATAGAAATTTTGTATCCTGGTTGAATTTACTGTGGCCTTTATCCTTTCGTCAAAATATATATATAAAAAAAAGGAGATAAGGCGTTCTTGAGAAAGCTTCAAGACTCTATCACTTCTGCCTGTTGTGATGTTCAAACTTAGCGTGGGATTTCTGATTATTTGGAGCTAAGGTTTTTGGGGTCTGGTTCAACATATGGCAGGCATTTGGTCTGGGAGGATGGCTATTGTGAACGGACGCTGGGCATTTCAGGGCCTGAAGCTACGAATTTACTACTCAAGGAACAGGGATTGATTAGGAATCCTAACAATGATCGTGCTGCTGGGCTCAGGGGACGAGCAGAGGACAGAGTGGGCTTCCTGGTTAACAAGATCATGGTAGCGCAGGTTCATGTTGTAGGAGCTGGGTGTGTAGATTGTTCTTCTGCCATCTTTTCCATTCTAATCCTTCTTAGAGTGCCATTATCGTAGTCTCTCTCTCTCTCTCTCTCTCTCTCTCTCTCTCTCTCTCTCTCTTTGAGATAATGTTTCTTAATGGACTTCCATATTTCAGGATAGTTGGGCGAGCTGCTTTGACAGGAAATCATCAATGGATTGTCCAAGATATCCTTAATGATCATGGATCCATATCAGAGGTATAGCTTATGATATTTTGAATGAAAGATCATATTGCTTAGAAGATCTTCTGATGTCGGTAGTGATTGATCTGAAAAATTTATCTGATTGTAACTGGGGCTTACTTTTGAATTATCCTATCAATTTTGAATTGCAATGGGGTTTACTTTCTTGACATCCTGATTAAATGGGGATATGATGTTGAGGTTTTGGCAAGAAATTTTACATAGCACTTATCTTTTTGTGATAGGGTTTGACTGAGATTAACAGCCAATTCTTGGCAGGCATTCAGGTCTGAAGTTTGTTCTCTCATCATTTTTTAAAATTTATTTTCAAGTTCTTTTTTTTTTTCTCATTTTACAGGTCTTCTCTTATTTAGACATGACAAATTTCTATATTGTTATTTGTTTTTTACAGACAATTGCAATTATTCCTGTGATTCCACATGGTGTTGTACAACTTGGTGCTGCCCAAATGGTATGGTTATCAATATAATTTTCATTATTGAAATGAATATTTTTTCATATATATCTAGATCTAAGTTTAGATAGAAGCCTATTACACCTTTTGGAGATGTCTATATATGTCCCACTACCAAATGATTAGGGAATAAATTGCCAAAGGGGCATACATGGATGCAGATAAGAACGTATCTATTGCATAATTTCACTGAACTAATTTTGAGGAATGGTTGCATTTGAATAATATATATTATATGTTAGACTTTAGAATGGTAGAAACATATTTAACAGTGATTTTGCTTAAGAATTTAATGTACAAGATGGTGTTCACATGCATAACCAAATATTTTCTACAATCAATGTAATGATTAATGTTGCGTATACACCACAGGTACACCTATATTTCTTTTTTCTGTCTTTCTTTTTTTTTAAGGGATGTTTTAAGTATTTGAAATACATCTAATAAATGAAGTGGCTGTATGTCTTGGAACTTATAAATTATTTTTCTACACTTTCAACAGATCATAGAAAATATTGGGTTTGTAAACCATGTGAGGAGTTTATTTGCCCAGCTAAGTCATGTGCCTGCAGCTCTTTTTTCTGATATCACTCAAAAAACTTTAAGCCAGAGGTCTCAAGTACATTCCTCACTCGGCATGCAAACCTCTGATCGTCAATCTACAGATGTCTGCGCTAAGGTACTTTCCCAAATTTGCTGTTGGACTCTTTTGCAATCTTTTCAAATCTTCAAACTCAAGATCTGTTATTCAGCCTTCTTGTGCTATATTGTTACAGTCAAGTGAGAATATTCCACCTATGGCTTCAGAAGTGACATCAACCAAACAGATCATCACGAACAAAGCAATGCTGCTCGCTGGCCAATTTCAACCAAATATACATCCAGGAGTTAAATCTGTCTTTCATCCTAATAGCCAATTGGAAAATAGAGCTGTAGGAGGTCAGATTATATGCTCTGAGCGACATGAGAATTTTGTCCAGCAGCTGCCACGTGCTCCAAACGTGGAAGGCCAAAATCAGCCATTGGTCATGACTTCAGTTGCATCTTGTAGTGGCTCAAAATTTCTTGAAGAGCAGCTGCTGTTAATGTCAACCGTTCGATCTGCTAACAATAAAGAGTCTGCATTAGATAATGCTAAAATAGATCAGTTAAAATCCAGTGAATGCAACCTACCTATTTCTTTAAAAGATCCTGATATTGTTCACTTGTTTGGAACAAGTGGATTATCAAAAAAGGCAAATGATCTTGCAAACTTTGGTTCCCTTCCAGATGGCATTACCAAAAGCATCAGAGTTTCATGTGCCAATTCATCGGTTTCTGGGGTAGCTCAAGTGTCCAACCAAAGAACTCACTCTCATAGTGGTCATGGGATTTCAGGAAATTCCCAGCAGAAGCAGCTATCTGACAAAAAATTTTTTCATACTGTGTCATCAACAGAAAAGCAGAAAGTGGAAAACAATTTATTTCAAGCTTCTCATGTCCCATCTTCTGAATCTGATTCACTTGGTTTGTGCTATAATTTGCCTGTTGGCTCTCTTCCAGCGCACAGGTTGAGCAATTCAAATTGTGTGCAGGAATATCAAAGATCCTGTAATGTTACTTGTGAGGCAAATGTTACTTGCTCCGCACATGGGCAGAATTTGAAAATTTTTGAGGCATCTGAGCTTTCAGGTACGTTAGACAAGAAAACTTCTTTTGTACCTATGGAACCCATGTTAGGAGATGATCTTTTTGATATGTTGGGTCTTGAGTATAAGACGGATTATGCATGTGGCAGTTTGAATGATGTTTTGTCACAGAGGGATGATCTAAATGGTTGCAAGTTGGGTGCCAATATTTCTAGTCTCTCAACTCAGCTGGATGTTTGTCCCACCTTTGATGCGCTGAATGATGAGATTTCCTGTAGTGGGATATTTTCTATAGCTGATTCTGACCAACTATTGGATGCTGTGGTCTCGAAGATCAACTCTGGTGCTAAACAGATCTCAGATGACAGCATGTCTTGTAGAACTTCAATAACAAATATTCATAGTTCCCATCATGGCGATTCTCCCAAAATTGGCAAGGTGGATTTGCCAGAGCAGGTGCAAGGTGATATTTCAGGTCTTGCCCCTATGCTCATGAAACCAGAGAAGGCTGCTTCAAGTTATGTTAAGCCTGCGTGTAGTCTAGACAAAGCTGAAGAGTGCTCCCAGAGAGTTGGGTTTCATAAATCTCAAATCCGTTTTTGGGTTGAAAGTGGCCAGAATGTGAAATCTGATAGTTTGTCTGCTTCAAATGGTAAAAGAGTCGATGAAATAGGTAAACTGAATCGGAAGAGACCCAGACCTGGAGAGAGCCCTAGACCAAGGCCGAAAGATCGACAGATGATTCAAGACCGTATTAAGGAACTACGGGAAATTGTACCTAATGGGGCAAAGGTGACCTTGCTGTTGCTTGAAGCCTTGAGCTTTTTATCGTAATTTTCTGCCATTCTAATCCATTTTATGCTGTAGGATATAAGGATATTGCTAATCTTGTTTTCCTATTGTTAATTTGTGGAAGCAGTGTAGTATTGATGCTCTATTGGAGAAGACCATAAAGCACATGCTTTTCTTGCAAAGTGTGACAAAGCACGTAGACAAGCTCAAGGAAACTGGGGAGCCAAAGGTATGAGGTATTTTTCAGTAGTTAGTTCTAGCTTGAATATGGTAAACAATCAATCCTGGTGAAGTCCTCAATACCCCTTGAGTTATAGTATAGATTTTTGGAGATGCAACACCCAAGAATCATACTTGAAATATCTGGTTGCTAAGCATGGGTGTGTGACCCCTGGGGCAAGCCTCAGTTTGCAACCCTGGTAGAGAATCGAGCCTTTTACGGGCTCATGTGCTATCAGTTTTGGGTGATAAAAAATATCTGTAAGGCATAAGCTGATCATCATGAGACTTTTCATATGAAATATGCATGGACAATGGTAATCTGCTTGATGCCTTTTATGGTGGGTAATCCAGTAACCAAAGTGTTACTGCTTGATATGCGGAAAGTTTTCTCTAATGATATTTGAAACCTCGATCTTGGGCATGTTGGTCACCTGCCAGCACAGGTGCCACATCATGGCAGAATAATAAAAGATTTCCCCTTTTTTAAATAAAAAATTAAAAAAAGAGAGATAAATAGGTGTCGTGCCAACCCATGCTGGGTGCTGCTATTGGATTGGTGTGGTTTTTGCTCGTCAGCACGGACCGGTACAGCTGGCACTTAATCCCATGGTTAAAGACCAGATGTTAAGTGTCAAGGGAACTTGACATGGTATGCTGTTCGAATATTTAGTCTGATTGTTCCAGTGGAGGTGTTTCAGGACTTGGTTTTGATTTATGTAACCATGCTAACTGCTTAAAAGTATAGTTGAATCACTTGTACAGAAATATTGACTTCATATACACATTCAGATTGTAAGTAAAGAGGGTGGTCTGCTCTTGAAAGACAACTTTGATGGTGGGGCCACATGGGCATTTGAAGTTGGTACTCAGTCAATGATCTGTCCAATCATAGTTGAAGATTTGAATCCACCTCGTCAACTGCTAGTGGAGGTAAATTTTTACCATTGCTACAACTCAGTTTTCCCTATGCATCTTATTGCGATTTGCCTACTTTGCCAAGAGAAGAGGAATAAATGTTTATGGTATTCTCTTCAGATGCTTTGTGAGGAGAGGGGGTTCTTTCTGGAGATTGCTGACTTCATTAGAGGACTGGGATTGACCATCTTAAAGGGGGTGATGGAAGCTCGCAACAATAAAGTTTGGGCACGTTTTGCAGTAGAGGTACGACAACCCATTCTTGAAAGTTGTGCATTTTGTTTAGCAATGCATTTGCTCAAGCGCCTGTATTTATCTTCTGGGTCCAAATTTTTTTGGCTTGTAATGATCCTACAACTGTGAAGTAATCTTCTCCACCCTGCGCAGGCAAACAGGGATGTGACGAGGATAGAGATTTTCCTTTCGCTTGTGCGTCTGTTGGAACCAAACGCTGGAAGCAGTATTGCCCCGCAAAATGCCGGCAACATCGAGATGCCACATACCATTCCGCACCAACCTACTATTCCTGTAACAGGGCTGTCTGATGGCCTTCTATAAGCAGTCCAACCTTTACAGACAATGCTAAGAGTGGGGTTGGCTTCTCCTGCCATGACTAGCATTCCAGTGTCTGTAAGGGTCTTTGAGCACTGCATTAGATGCTATATCAAGGGGGCTAGCTGCTCGGTTCTGAAAGCTTCTTGGAGCTGTACATTTTGACAATGCTAATTATTGATCTTGCTCAGGTTTTCTATGTAAGCTCATTTGTCTTTCCTCCTGGGGCATTTTCTTTTGGTGGTGAGGTGGTAGGTTCTCTTGTAATTTCTTGTGGGGTAGAAGCTCCTCCAGGTGACCAGGCTACAGATGTAAAAATTTGCAGGCATGATGACCAGTGTGTTGTGTGCTCCTGCTATCAACATCAGTCTATTTTTATCGGTGAGAAAAAGCTTTCGACATCAGTTTGGTTCCTTGAATTCCTCTTTTAACTTTTCAGCCTGCTAAAGTCCATGGTTCCAGTTGTTCACTATGTGAATATCTGGACATTATCCTTTTCATCAAAACCAAAAGCTCAGCCTGAGAATGGTCTGTTCCATGGTATCAATGTTAAATTAGACATCAACTTGCAAGGCTCGAGGCTTTATTTTTGTTATATTATTATCAAAGGTTTTATTATCGGTATTGAATCCATCTCCTGAGAATTTTGAGCAGCCCAGAGCCATCTGATACTCTGAAATTTGGGGTGAGCTGAAGTACATTGGAGAAACTGAGTATTGGGCTTTATTTTATCATATTATGTGTTCACATCATCCATGAATGAGGTCAAACGATCATGCCATTTGCATTTTATTAGTCAGTAGGATTAAAATCATCTACCAATACTTCTTAAAAAATGTCCTTCTCAGTAGCTTCCTGGATGCCAAGCAGCAATCAATTGGTTGGTAGAATCATTCAATTGTATGCTTCTTCCTATTTAGTTTCAAGCTCTTGAACTGCAGCAGGGGAGGTACGTTTTGTAGACTGGAGTAGATGCTACGTGAATCACACCAACCCAACTGCCAAACAAATTATTATCAAACAACAAGGGTGCCTACAATTGGTTGGCTTAGCTCATTCAGATCGTAATCATGATCGAAGATTGCCGACAATTTACGCATTATTGTATTCTTTTCAATTGAGCGATGCCATCTGGAATCTCCAACTTGTGGATCCATATTCAACCCTCGTAAGAAGTAGCGAATTTGTTATCAATATTTATGCATCCTCCTATCTTTGATTCTTTCTTTGTGTTTTTGAGAAACATACACCCAATTATCACTGGACATGCATAAAAAATTATATTATTTATTGTTGCTGTTGTTGTGGTTTGCTGTAATCACAGTTTTGAGACGTATCATCGTCTCCAGCGGTTGGAGCATACCTTTCTAGAATTACCCATCACAAGCACTCTAGCTGGTGCGCCTTGCAACGGTTGGATCACAAATTGTCATCCCTAGCATTGTTTGCTCATCACTTTGCTTCTTCAATATGTGACCAACATGGCAATTTCTAATCATGAAATTCTTGTGGTGGTTGATGCTGTCCAGTTTCAGCGACGTGATGTCTTTGAGCAATAACATGAAAATAATATCAATTGTAGAATTGAAAAATGAGGAGAGCTATATGACCAACGGTGAAGCTTCCAGAACCAAGAAAAAGAGCGAAAGAGGATGACAATTAGAATCTATCTTGATGGAGGATCCTTCGATGCTTAAGTTAGTGAAGAATTTTTGACGGTGACTTAAAAAGGGATGCGCTGATGCCCTAGGGTTTTTCAAAAATATGAACAAGATGATAAAGAAAATTCTTTAGGATTAAGTTCAACCCGTTCCTTTTAAATACCGGTATGAGGTATCCTAATTGGTGATGACTTTTTGGCGGTTGTGTTTCTTTTCTACTTAAGACTCCTCAAAGTTCATTCCATTTTAAGCTGAGTGTGTGATGATCTGTTTAGCAAATGTGGACTCAGTAGCCATGTATCCTCCTATTAGAGGTTAGTAAAAATTCACATCATCATATACCTTCATTCCTAAGGCCGAGGTGTCTAACTCGAGTGAGGGAATCATTAGATCAAGCTCCGAGATGATGAGCTAAATTGAGCATCAAAGTGATGTGCTTTGGGTTTGAAGTCTCCTAGTCGAGAGTTTTTAAAGTGAGTCAGATTGGATTTAAGCTTCTTGTTCAACTAGGAGGTCAGCGTCCGATCTAATTTGTTCGAAGAGATACTTAGGAGAGTTCAGAGAAGCGCAAAAGACTTATTTTGAGTTTCAAATTCTCGTGTAAAGAGTCCAAGTGTCGGGATTCTTCATCTAACCTTATAGTTATCTGTTTAATGATGATATCGTATTAAATGTACCGTGACATTCATTGCTCATCAAATATTGAGGCAAGTATATTCTTTGCTCGGCTTGTAGAGAGATGACGCATGTAAAGGAATGCTAATTACTTATCTTGTCTTTAATTATCAATCTTCATCAATTAAAATGAGTCGTTCATGCACTCTTTTAAAATGAGCATTGCCTTCTTTCTTCTTCATTTCTTTGCGCTCTTCTTCAAACTTTCTCTCTTGTTCAACTTTTTTAGATATGTTGTTCTTTTTCCTCCTCTATATTTCTTTTACATGATGGATTTGAGGCTTTAGATGGTTAGGAGAGAGCTATAGGTTCCATTGACTTCCACATGTACTCCTACACCTATTTTAGATAGGAAAGAGCCTGTCATGGTTCAACAGAGTTATGACCTCATGTTACTTCAAATTACCGGTCATAGGTTACACTCATGACTACTTTGATGTTGATCTGATGAGTTAACTTCATTGTGCATTTGAAAAATAATAAATCTGACCTTGATAAGTGAGAATTGGTCTTTCAATTCTAAATTTATTGAATAATATGATAATGTTAAAGATATGATGAGAAGTAGAGAGAAAGCCTCAAGGTTGACTATATTATAATATGTTAATGCCCTTGTAAACCCTTAAAAAATGATGAATTTAATCATAAATACGTTTATTCTAGATAAATTGCCTCTAGATATTATTGTTGATTACGTGTTCATTAGTTGAAATGTAATACTAGCTACATTATTAAATGCAATGTATGTTTTTATTGTTATAATTAAACATTGGCTATTTACGATTTTAATGCATCTATGTTATTTATGTATGCTAGTGCATGAGTGGAGGGTTCTTACAGGGTTGCAGCTCATTTTCTTTTTATTATATATTTTTTAGAATGACGTGATGCTTGCAACCAAATTTTTGATTGTGCTAAAGTGAGGAACAAGAGAAAAAAAAATTTTAGAATTTCTAATAGCAATATTTTTTTGTAATAAATTAACTATACTTTAATTGTAATCATAGCATGTTTAGATAATATTTAAATTTTTAAATTGAATTGAATCATGTTATTAAATTAAAAAATTATTAAAATTAGTTCTTATATAATTTATAGGAGGTATGTGGCCATATCATACATTCAATCTGTATGATGGGTTGGAGGTGTGCTTCTCTTAAAAAAAAACAGAAAAAAACAAATTACGAAGTTGTAGAAGCCTGCTTCCTTTTGAAAATTCTTGAGTGTTCAAGAGACCATGGCTTGCCGCATCAAAACAGTTGAAAAAGGATTCTTTATAAATTAGAATTTAAGAAAACTTTTGATAAAGATTTTTTTTTTTCAGATTCTCAGACTACTAGATTGCTTAGTTTAAAACTTCTATCTCCTTGCAAATAGATCAAGTGGAAATAGAAGCTTAGACAAAGACAATCTATTATCTCCGGCTCTATTTATTTTGATAGTTTATGTTATTTCTAAAGTTTTGAAGTGGGTTGGTAACATCGGCATAATTGAAGGTATTGGAAATGATCACCACTTCAAAATAAAACAGAATTAAAAATCTTCATTTTGTAGATACACTATCTTGTTTTGTGTTGGAAAAAGGAATGTTTATTGGCAGTTAAAGCTATCTTCTTGAAAATGGCATCTCTCGAGCTCCATCCTTTACCTGAACATGGAAGAAGAGGAGATACTCAACTTCGCTACCATGATAAATTGCAAGATGGGTGCCTTTCCTTTTACTTTTCTGGATTTGTCTCTCAGTGATTGGAGAACCTTCAAGTAGTGTTGGATGCCTTTGTTGAAAAAAATTAACTCTAGATTAGCTATTGTAAGTGTAATTTTCTATTTTTTAACAGTGTTTCCTCCTGCCTCATGTCTTTAAATTATTGAAGTGAGTCGTAAATAAGATTGATGAAATGAAGTGAGCTTTTTTTTAGAAAGGAAAGGTAAGTGCAAGTCATTTTCATTATTTAGTGAATTGAGATAGTGTTTGCTAGGAAAAGAAAGAAGGTATTAGCATTAGAATCAAGCCCTCCTGGCAAAATGGACTTAGAAATTGATCAATGGACCAAGAGCATCTTGGATGGACTAGATTACTTGTGCTTACTATACCAAGAGGAAGCTATGAATGTATGTCCGTCAATGTTTCTGCTTCAAGGTCTCTCCAATCTAGAAGGACATTTAAAGAGATTTGGGTTGACTTTCAGAATTGTACTCTTACGTGAGGAAATGAAGAAAACATATGTTTTTAAGAGGATTCTTGGATTAGACTTATTACATTGTCAAACCACTTTGCAACTCTGTATCTTAGAGCAGTTAAACCTCATGTTTTAGTGGCCTCTCAATGGAGCCAAAGGATTTTAAGCTAAAGATTCAGAATTTTGGGATGTCTTTCTTGGGAAGAATTTAGGGGGCATTTAGTTTATTGATTATGCAAGATTCTATTCTAACATCATATTAGCAGGCATGTGATTCTTGAAATTCAGATGCTTGGGCACGTAGGATATTTATATTTGGTTTGCACAACAATTGAATTCTAGATTATCAGGCATCTTACTTTGACATGTTTGGTTAGCAAAATCAAATTATTAGGAATTTAGATAGAAAATATGTTAAAATTTTAAAAATATCATTGTTTTCTAAACTAAAAAGGAACTAAAGCAAATCAATATTTTTAAATATAATAATTATATATTATATAAAACATATAATTAACACACAGTAATAGAATATATTATAAATATATAATATATTTATCATAATTATATATTGTATAAAAGCATATAATATTTTAATATAAATAATTATTTATATGAAAATATAGTATACATAATATTATTATAAGTAAATAATTTTTATAAATATTTAATGCAATTAAATATTACAAAATATTACAATTAATAATATTTTATATAGTATAATAATTAGTATATAATATTATCATAACAATAATAACTATATATTTATTATATTAAAATATAGATATATTTATAGTATAAAATATATATTATATTCATAATATATACTATTTATTATATTATTAAATAAATATAATATAATATCATAATATAATATAATAATAATAATTTAATAAACATTATTAAATTATTATTACTATAGTAAAATATTTTATATGGTGAATTTAATATTTTATTATATATTATATTACACAATATAAATTTTATTAATATATTAGTATAAAAAATTTTATAATAATTATATTATTAATTATATAAATATAATTATATTGAAATAATTAATTATTATATATAGTATCACAAAATATCTTTATTATTTATATTAATATGTAAAAAATAATTAAAATTTTAATATAGCATGTCATATCAATATTAAAATTATGCCATCCTTGCAGCCCAAAGGATATTCCATCATTAATATCTCCCTCTCTCATGAATGTGTTTTATTTTGAAGGGTAATATGAAAAAAAAATAAAAAAAATATCCCCACCATCTGACAATGTGACATTACCTAGGTTCCTAGAGACAATCAAATTGTCACATTTTATAGTAATCTAATTATCAAAGCAAACTAAGATCCTATTGACATTTTCAAATATGTTGAATCAAACGCAGGAATATAACATTATCGGTAAAACATTGATGAGAATCTTTAAAGATTCTATGAACCAAACACCTCCTTAAATAACTTATTCTATGAACTAAACACCTCTTTAAACAACTTGAACTCTTGCAGGATCTTTTCTCCAACATAAGACCCATAGGGCTTCTTGAGCTAACAAATTCGAAGCTAGCTAAGAGTGGCTTTCTTTTTACAAATTCATTAATAGTATTCTATATGTAGAGATAGCAAGCAAATCAAGTTGGAACATATATAGATTGGGTTAGATACATATTATATCAAAATTTTATCAACCTATACTCCAACTATTTGTAGTGGGTCAAAAATTCAAACCCAAATTTAATCATTTTATTAAGAAAATAAGCCGATCTGGTTTACAATAGACTGAATCAAGCAAAATGGGTTAAACGGTAAGCATTGCCACCCCTGATGCTGTGACCTTTCTATATAGTAATTTGGAGAGTTTATACGGCTTGTTCTAAATGATTGAATTCATACGAGTGAAGTTTTAGCTAAAGAAGGATTGGGCATTGAGTACAAGCTGCCTACTTAAGAGACTATCAACCATTTGCTCATTAAGGGGCCCTTCGTTAAGAAAAATCTGGACATCCCCTCTGTCTTGCATTAATACAAGGAGGAGTCCACCTAACATCCATCCCCTTTGGATTTTGCTAGAGGACAAGGAAAATTCCATCGGCTAGAAGAGGAGCTCTGGGACCAGTTGATGATGGCATCGTGCGGGCAATTATGGCATGGAAGAAATGAAAACGAGAGAATCTTCCTTCACGGAAAGTCTTCGGAGAACAGTGTTGCCCAAAGAAGCTTTAAGATATTTGAAGGGTGGGAGAAGCTCTGTGCTGATAGGAATATGGATCGACATTGAAGATTGTGGAACGCTCTGAGCCAAATGCTGGATTAATCTTCTCTTTCTCTACCCTTATCTCATCCTTCCTTGTAAATTCTTCATATAAATCCTGAAGCCGATCAGATTGAGCCAGAGAAGTAGCGATTTGGACTTCACTCAACGGATCAAAGGTGAGTAAAATCGTAAAATGCTCTCTTACTGTTTTAGATGCCAGAAAACTCCTTGAAACCTGATAAGCACGAGAGGAGAAGAGCACAGACTCTCCAGGTCCGAGGGTGTACCTCTACAGCTTGGGTCGTTCGGTCTCGTGATCCACTGAAATGATAGGTACGTTCTTTTCTTCATGTAGAGATATTACCATTCAAATCGTCAAACTGTTAAATAGTACAATAAATGTATGCGTGTGTGTGTGTGTGTGTGTGTATGAGAGAGAGAGAGAGAGAGAAGCCTTAGGCTTATAGGGCAATGGTTGTTCGATGAGGTCACATGCATGTGATTGTAGACCCCCTTTTGGAACTGTTTTGCCCATCCTTGACTTCCAAAAGGAAAGAGTCCCACACACATCAATCAAAAGAGCTCCGCTACTTTTCTGCAATACTTCCCCACCCATCCCAAATGACACATGGCCCATCAACCTCTAAATACTATAACATCCACAGATGATGAAATACTTTTAATATGTTCTTGCAGCTCAATTTGCAGTGATACATCATCATTCAAGTCTTTTACCATCAAACACGGTACTCATAGTGCAGCTTCGAGTTCAAGGAAGTTTGTCATCATAAAAATTGATGCCTAACTTTTAATCAAAACGTGTATGTGCTATTCGATTTCGTATCACGTAGGACAAACTACGTCAAAGTCCAGCATTGAAGACCCACCTAAGTACATGCGAACAGAGATTAGTAGTGCGTATATATATATATATATATATATATATCCTATATGTATATTTGTATGAAAATTGCATACTGATGATTGGTATGTATGTTCCAAAGGAGTGAAGCAATATACATTCCTTGGTTTTATGGACTCAACCCCTAATCTACTCAAATCCCATACGCAAATGGCTCTGTGAAGTATAAAACTCAATAATCTGAAGCTGTTCTTCTATACAACTACTCTACCACTCCGATCAGCACTCAGTGAAAGGATTCTCTTTACCCAGACCCCAACTACTACTACTACTACTACTACTTTACAAGCAACCTGATACACTCATTCAAATCTAAAGCAGCTATAATTCAAGCTACAAAGTCTGGGAGTAGTTGAGCTGCAAACCTCTTTCTGTTCTGGATGTCAATGCTTTCGTAGGCATTTGAAGGATGAGCAACGCTTGGGTTGTTGTTGAAGGATGGCATGCTCTCATCGGCGAGAAAAGATGGCTGTGCTCCCGAGAGAGAGAGGTTCTCACAGTGTGGGAGGCCGAGAGTAAGGGAAACACCATTGCCAGAAAACCTTGTCGTGAATTGTTCCGAGTCAAACCTTCCAATGTCCGCAATTGGGTAGGCCCCAAAGCTGCCTCCGTTGTTTGCGCTGCCAGCTATCAGGGAAAAGCCTTGGTCCCCAGCCCTCTGCCGTCCACCTATAAACTTCATTAAAAGCTCTCGGTTGCTTGTCTCGCCTGACTTCATGTCGAAACTGATTGAATGCGGCATGGTGTTCGGCTGCACCGATTCATCGCTCCTTGCCTTCTTGGGCCTCGGTCGCATGGCTGCTTCGTTGTCATAGTAGCTAGCATGGCTTCGATCATTTCCTAAAGATGACGGTGGCATCGCGGCCGAAGAAGTTTTGGGATCATTTGTGTGGTCTTGAGTTGTCTTAAGACTATCTACCTGCCCTGTCCTTGTTGGGCTGTTCTCCTGGTTTGCGCTGGACTTGGAGGCGGAGTTTTCGTTGGCATCACTCTTGCTAGCTTTCTCATCAGTGTTGTTCTGTTCCTGGTCCTTCATTTCCTCCGCGTACATTTCCTCCACCATTGGCTTCCATAGTCGGACCCTCGCGTTTATGAACCAGTTCGAGACCTACGGTAGCAAAAACCACGGAGGTTGTCAATTGGATACTTTGAAATAAATGTCAGAAGAGACGAGGTTCATATTTTTCAAGTACCTGACTCCTACTGAGCCCTGTTTGTTTCGCAAGCATGAGTTTGTCTGAATCCTTTGGATAGCTGCAATACGTGCAATGGATTTTATGTAAGCAGTCAAGTTCTAAGACAGATTGGAACTGAAGGATGGTTCTATTGAGAGATCGCCAGAGCTAATACAAGTTTGAATCGATCAAGTTCTTCGAGATAATTTTCGTAGTCAAGCACTTACGGGTGGAGGAAGTGTTCGAAGAGCCAAGCCCGGAGAATGGAAACAGAGCGCTCGGGCAATCCTCTCTGGGGTCTCCAAGCATTGTGCTGCATCATTCCAAGCTGTTGAAGAGCCCGCTGCTGCCTCAGGTGATGGTCGACAAACCGAAGCCTCGAGCCCCCAGACTTGGTTTCTTCCTCCCCCAGGCTCCTGCTTGTAGCTCGAATTTGGCCAGTGATGGCATCCCGGAGGCACCGGAATTGCTTTGATATGGTCTGTAAAGCGAGGGCAGTGTATGTTCTTGCCGATCCGGTTCCAGCCACAGCTTCGAAGGAAGTGATCACAATTTGCATCTGATGGTGGTACTGCCTGTACCTCTGTTCCACCTTCAAAGCAACAATGAAAGAGAAGGAATTTTATTCATAAATAAACGGTTAACAACAACAATAATACTTTAATTTTAAACTAATTAAAATCGGCTATATAACTTTTTTTTTTTCATTTAGATCTATTTTGAATCATATTTTTAATAAGATGTAAAAGTTTTAAGTTTTTTTTTATCATTTCCTTTCATTTAATTTTTAATTCATCTCTATCTTTTTTTTTTTTTTTGCATATAGTAAGTCACTTTTTTGCATACAGGTACAACTTTAGATTTACGTTGCATATATTCAAAGCATATAAATCATTTTTTTCTTAATTTATTCTCGATTGGATCTACTTTTACCTTTTTACGAATAGTTTCATTTCTTATGTTATCTTTTTTTGTATTACTATACATCCATCTTAACATTTTTATTTCCGTCATATTCATCTTATGTACGCATATTTTTCTAACTGCCTAATATTCTGTCATAAAGTATAGATGATCTTATAGTTATTTTATAAAATTTTTTCTTTAACTTGACTGTTATTTTATAATTATACAATATTCCGACTGCACTTCTCCATTTTATTCAATATGCTTTAATCTTATTGATAATATTTTTCTTAATTTCTTATTTCTTATGAATAATTCAATCCTAAATATCTAAAACGATCATTCTTAGTAATTTCATAAATGAACAGCATATCAAAAATATACTAATGGACTTCGAATGATGGGAACTAAATAGCTTATTTTCTTCTATTAAAATGATTTGAGGAAATGAAAATTTTGCCAATGGAATGGCATGCATCATTGGAAATAAATAAATAAATAAATAAAGGTTAAATATCCGTACTAGCCTTAGATAAGAAGCACGAGAACAAAATTCTTGCTTTCAGAATTTTATGCCGACATTTAGTAAAGTGAAACACAAGGTATAGAATAATTTTACATGGCGAGCTTCATGGGTCTCTATTCTAGATGTCCAAAATTCCTTACCTTGCAACAAAATTCGATTAGAAGGAGAACACTTTCTGTTGCCAATTACAATTCCACTTGATGCACTTTTATTTAGAATCCAAACAAAATTATAATTTCAAACTTTCAATTTGAAATCTGAAAGCTGTACCATAATTAATTCCTTCTCCCAAAACAAAGATATGCCATCCTCTTTATCAAAGTCATGCCATTGGAAACATATGTATTCTCTAAATTCTCGATAACAGGCAGCAATAGTTCATATAAATCAACACAGATCCTTACCTCGTCAAGCATGTTAACAAGCTTTGCCTTCTTCATCTGAAGCTCCTGCCTCTCTGCTGTCGTGAGATCAGCCGCTCGCTTCGTGCTGGTGTCCTCCTCCCCCGTCCCAGCGCCTGTACCTTCCGACTCTCTATTATTGCTCTTCATCGGACTCTTGGAATTAGTCCCCTTGGTCGAATCACCTTTAATTCCCTGCCCGACGTTCACCACGTCGTCGAGCAACTGTTGAGCTGCCTTCAGGTACTTGGACCCCATCAAAAAGCTCTGCAAGCCCGAGACCCCACTCGAAACTCCCGACGCCGAGGACGAAGACCCCAGGATCTTCACATCCTCAGCGCTCGCCGGAGTTATTTCTGGTACCGGGCCCACCATCTCCCGCGGAGAGAGGCTGAGGGACAGCCCTTGCTGAGGCTGAGGCACGGTGGAGGAGCGCCGGGGACCGAACTGCGAGGCAAAGTCGATGGAGCTGTTTGGCGCTGTCGGTGTCCATAGATTGTAGTGGACGCGGGGGGCTAAACCGTGGATGGCCGAGACGTCATGGGAGGCTTGGATAGACTGCGGGCGGTTGGATTCTTGGGAGGCGACCGTAGGTTGGAGCGGGATGCCGACGAAGTGTTGCTGCTGGTTGGGTTGCGCGGCGGCGGCGGCGGCGGCGGCGGCAGCGGCGGCATGGCTGAGGTTGATGGGATTTAGAGAATTCATGGTGGAATTCAGGAGGAGCATGTTGGTCGGAGCGGCCGTGTCGGAATATCCGACATAATTGGGGTTCATGAGGTAGAGAGTTTGTAATCCGTCAGACTGGATTTCGGGGGCGCCATGAAAGTACGTAGCCATGGGTGATCTTGCTTTCTATTTGAAGGAATAATTATCGCTGTTGTTGCTGTCAAAATATGAAAATATCTCAAATAGAGATCATAACTCTCTTATCTCCTGGAAGAGAAATTTAAGATCACTCATCGCTCGGCCCACTGGGATGCCTGGAATCGCATGAAGCCCCGTGCGCTTGCTGCCTGATTGCCTTGGTGTAAAATTCTCCTGAAAAAAAAATGAACAAGGACAAGAATATGTGAATGTTGAACATAGAAGATAAGCAGGAAGAGGTAAGAAAAAACTAGGAATTTATAGAAAACTCAACTAGGATACAAAAAATAAAAATTTGTTGTTACTTCATGGTAGGAAAAAATTGATAAAAAAGAATATTACTAATAGAGGTAACAGTTCTTGGTGGTTATTTTCACTTGGATCTCTGGCACTAAAATCGAAGTTTCGATCAAAGAACTCCAGAAAGAAGGCCAAAGAGAGGTCTCGATGGCTGAGCTCATGAAACTGGAAATCATACATGAAGTCAGTCACTAGAATTCGGGTCCATCCACCGGCGTAGGAAAAACCCATTCTATAGAAATTCTACTAGTTTTGAGAACGAGAGAGATGAAAGGAGGAGGAGGAAGAGGAGGAGGAGGAGAAAAGGAGAGAGATGAGGGTATAAAAGAAAGGCAGCCATCTTCATCAACTGATATAACTAAGTATATTTCATTGGCAATACCTGAGGGATGCAATCCCATGAGCACGTGGGGCGTGATATAAGAATAGTTGTGGAATTCTCTCTCCCTCCTTTTCTCTCCCCCTTTTCTTAGGAGTGATCTCCCTCCCTCCCCCCCCCCTTCTCTCTCTCTCTCTCTCTCTCTCTCTTTCTCTCACACACAGAGACAGACCTCAGATATATTATGAGTAAAAAAAGGGAAATGGAGGCTATTCTCAGACTCCTGTCAGAGAGTCCTATTCCTCCTACCTTCCCTTTCTCTGCAGCTGAAAAAGAAAAAGAAATAAAGACGCTAGCTAAAAAGACTAAGCTATATAGAAAAGAAAAATAAAGAAAAGATGCCCATCTTTCACCACCGTTATCCACACAGCCTCATATTTCTTTTCATTTCTCTTTTCTCAATTTTTTATTATCAAATGACTTCTTTTTTTTTTTTGGGGTTATATTAATATGCAGGTGCAATATAAACTGGGTGTACCTAAGAGTAGGACTGGGTGTGGTTTGGTGCCCGGGAGTGGATCAGAAGCGATGAAGGTCCGGTTGATTTGACCTCCCCTTCCTCGTCATTAGATACAGGAGCATTTGATCTTGGGAAGAAGACCCATATGCGTGGGAGAGATGGGAAGACATGGATGGATATAGATATATTATTCTACAGATATATATAAAGAGATGGACTGTTAGAGAACTGACAGAGTGTCGGAAGGAACAAGCAGCTGAAAAATGAGGAAACGTCGACTTCCGAAGGCTGATTTAATATTGTGCGAGTATGTGGCAAAGAGAGGGGGCAAGAAAAAAGAGGAGAGCTTTCCTTCCTCTTCCGAATCCTTTTTTTTTTTTTTTTTTTCCTTCTTGCACTCAGAAAAATAAACATATATTTCCTTGCGCATCGTGTATCTTCTTTACCTATAATTTATTCGTTCAGTCAGTCTTGTTTGTTTTATTTTATTATTATCTTTTTTTTAAATTGTTTTCTTGTGGTTGGATGCTGGGGTTGGAAGATAAAGCAATTGAAAGATATGTACCCAACCAACCACCACCATAACACCAACGCGGAGAGAGAGAGAGAGAGAGAGAGAGAGAGTCTAACACTCCAAAGAAAAAGTTGTTGGATTTGGAGTTGGGATTGATCCAGCGTGACTCCTCCATAAGGCACTAGTGGAGCTTAGCTACCCATGGGATCAAAAGAGCATCCTTATTCTCCCTTTTCGAGTGGCGCGGCTTGACTCTACTGAGTGGTCCTATCAGCCACTAGCATTCTGCCGATAAATATCATTTTTGTTGCTTATAGCTTCTGATCAATGAATCTAATCACAGGTTAGCGTGGGGTGTTCCACCATGATGACCAAATTGAGGAAAGTGATCATGTCCTAGGGCTGTATCTTAATTGCACCCGGCCGTCTGATCCGATGATTGATAGACGCGGTCCTATTGCCGATCGCCATACGTTGGTGCATTAGAGACAACATGGTGTCCAATGATCCATTTTTCTCTCTTGTAACGTGGTCCTCTTTCCCAACACACGCACCTTTTGCTAGGGTTGGACAGCTTCAATAGTAAAAATGTCACCCGTATACGGTTCATTATCCTTTCATTCTGTTCTTTACTACTATTCCTCATTCCGTAACTCAAACTTTCCTTTCATGAAAGAGACCGCAGACTGAGAGAGCAAGCCAAAGCTTTGGTACATGATGCTTGCAGCTGAAAGTTGAAATATTTATATAATATATAAGAAGTTATCAGCAAACAATAACATCATGCGAGCGTATATCTCTATCTCAAGATCATCGCATGTTACCAAGAATGAATAAATTAAGATATCGTTGTCGAAAACATGTGAGAAAAATGTCTTCAGTAGCAAGGGAAACACAGGAATGGAGGCTAAGGGAGTTCAGAATCAGATATCTTGACACATGGAATGCTGTCCACTGGCTTCTTGAGTTGTTCTGTTCGGAGGGTGAGGCCGTTGTGTTTATGATTCTTGGCGAAGAAAAAGGAAGTGCTATTATGGACAATGATGGATGACTTCCGATCTCAAACTCTAGCCATCCTTTACTTAAATTATGGTGCATTAAGTTTTCGGCAAGCAAACCGTTAAGTACTCATTTTCATGTATCTTTCAGGGGCCAGCTTCTGCCTATTATTTATCTCTTCAAATATTCATGTCCGTTATGCTTTGAAGGTAGGTTAGGTTACGTGTTAAGGTTTAAGATTTCTTCTTCCTAGCTGCTACTCGTAACTTTCTTCCTCCTAGTTGCTACTGGTAACTGTAATAACACAAGAGCTTCTCAAAATTTGAACATAAATCCTGCACTGGTTCTACATCAATAATAAAGCATTGTGGTATCTATTATGGTTTTATTTAGTATATCCAACCAAAAATATTCTGAATTTTTAGGGGAAAAATATGTTTTGAAAAGTGTTAGGTAAATACATGCATAGCAGGCACTTTGAATCTCTAGGTGATGATGGTGGAATCCAATTGTGGGGGCTCATACCCCAACAGAATAAATGATGAGGATGACAATGTAAAAATAAGATGGTGAGCAAGTTCAATAGTAAAGCCGAGTAAACTTCTATAGGTTTTCATTGTATGGAAATGAATTTTAGGGATACTGATGGGTCTACTTCTTTGTTCCTGATCGAGCCTTCTTCATTTAGATGGTTGTGTGATATTTGAGCATGAGTCCCTCATCTTGTAATGAAATTGTACGGATTGTACGAATCATAAGTTATGTGTCTCATCATGATGAGCTCATTTTTTTAGATGAAACTACATAGAGTCCTGTGGGTTGTATACTCTGTAGCCAAACAACCAAGTATTCATTCTATGTTCAATCCACCTAGAAATATGCATATACTGAACTCATCGAGCATGCACCACCTACTGACTTATCAGGCATGCGCCTTTAAATTATTTTGTTGATCGTGCTATTAGTAGTATATTCTCCTACTAGAGGTTAAAAAAGCCTGCCCTCCTTACATGCCCCTCACTTCTGAGGCTGAAGTGAATAACTCGGGTAAGAGAGCAATCAATCTAGTCTTAAGCATCAATTTGTTAGGAGTACGTAAGCTCCTTTTGGTCCAGATGAGTTCTTCCAAACTTATGAGCTTCTCTTGTTTCCTGATAGGCTGTGAGCTATATTAAGCAATGAAGGTTGATGTGCTCCAAGTGTCGAGTTATTGGGCCCTTCTCATCTTTGTTAGCCTTGTTGGCTTTTCATTATCAACGAGTTGGATGGAGAGTTTTTTTAAGCTGTGAGCTCTCTTTCTCTTTAGTGAAGGAAAGTTTTTCTAAAATGCTAGTTCTCTGTTTTTGATAAGTTAGATGCGGCAAGTTTGGTTTAAGATGAGGTGTGGAGGTCCTGCGTTAAGAGCTTCTGAGGTAGGCCAGGTCAGATTAGGCTTTACTTGAGTTAAGTCAGCATCTAAGCTTCATCCGCTAAGCTAACATTTGAGTTGATCCACCAAGTTAGAAGGTCAAGATCCAAGCTAATCTGCCGTGCTAAGAGGTCAAGATCTAAGTTGATCTTACCAAACTTAGAGGTTGCATCTGAGTTGATCCTGCAAATCGGGCCTCTAGAAATTAACTAAGTACTAGACTTAGGCATTAGTCACCAATAGTCCTTTACAAAGGGAATTTCTGTTAAGTATCAGCTCGGCTCTTAATAAGCTCCTTTAACTTTGTTGGGGCTAAACTTGAGGCTAGCTATGTGGGGAAAATTCAAAATGGTAGTTCATCAACTTTACCTTAGAGTTCATTGTGGTCCTTTGGAGCACATGCATATAAGTTTCCTCGAACTTTGGTGTTTCAATGTGGGCTTTGTGCATGTGTTGCTAGGTGACCTTTTATGGCTGGCTAGAGTGAGGTCGGTGAAGTAAACCAGCTTTTTCTTTCGAAGAGAGTTTTTTCGAGCAAGTTGACTATCTAGTTGAGCAAACTGGCCTTCTTTTCCTTAAGTAGATCGGTATGAGGGATTAGCTTTCTCTCTCTCAAGAAGAGTTCTTACAAGTAGATTGATTCTCTGATAGATTAGATTGGTCTTCTTTTTCTTAATAAGGAGAGTTTTCTAATTAAATCGATAGAAGGGATCGGCTCTCCTTTTGTCTCAAGAAGAGTTCTCACAAGTAGATCGATTGTTTGGTGAAGCAAACTGGCCTTCTCTTTCTCAGTGAAAAAAATTCTTCTGAATGGATTGGTGATAGAATTGGCTCTCTCTTTCTCTTAGGAAGAGTTCTTTCACGTGGGTCAGCTCTTTGACAGAGTAGATCAATATTCTTTTGCTCAATGAGAAGAGTTTTTTCAAGCGAGTCGATAGAAGAGACCGACTCTCTCTTCTTTCTTAGGAGAGTTCTTTCAAGTGGATCAGCTTTTTGGCAAAGTGAAGCAGCCTTCACTTCTTAGTGAGGAGAATACTTTTAAGCAGATCAGCAATGGAACCATCTCTCTTTCTATAGAAAAGAGTTCTTCTAAGTAAATCATCTCTCTAGTAGAGTAGACGGACCTTCTTTTTCTTAGTGAGAAGAATTTTTTCGAGTAGGTCGACAAGATGGATTGACTCTCTCTTTCTTTCAAGAAAAGTTCTTTTAAGTAGGTCGGCTCTCTATTAAAGTGATTTAGCTTTCTCTTTCTCGATGGGAAGAGTTCTTTTGAGTAGGTTAGTGATGAGATCAATTCTCTTTTTCTTCTAAGGAAAGTTCTTTTAGATAAATCGATTATTCTAGTAGAGTAGACCGACTGCCTTTTTCTTATTGAAGATAATTTTGAGCGGGTTGGTAGGTAAAACTGGCTCTCACTTTCTTCTAAGGAGTTATTCTTTTAAGTGGATCAGCTTTTCTAATGGAGCGGACCAATCTTCTTTTTCTCAAAAAAGAGAGTTCTTCTGAATGGATTGGTAAGAGGGATCAGCTCTTTTTTTCTGAGAAAAATTCTTTTAAGTAGGTCCATTTTCTGGTAGAGCAAATTGGTCTTCACTTTCTTGGTAAGAAGAATACTTTCAAGCAGGTCGACTATGGAACTAACTTTCTTTTTTTCTTCAGGAGAGTTTTTTCAAGCTAGTTAGCTCTTCTAATAGAGTAGATCATTTTTTTTCTTTCTCGACAAGGAGAGTTCTTCTGAGTGGATGGAGTAGATCATTTTTTTTTTCTCGACAAGGAGAGTTCTTCTGAGTGGATCAGCAGAAGGAGATTTGGTTCTAAAGAGTCAGTTTAAGTGGTGTCATTGTTACAAGTGAAGGCTCTTTTACTGAACTCAAGTAGCATAACTTTTTCTTCATTTTTCATAAATGACACTAATCTGGTGGAATTTGGTTGCGGAACCCCACACGTCAATAGAATAGAAAATGAGGATGATGATTTGAAAATAAGGTCATTAGCAAATCCAATAGCAAGTGCCGAGGCATTTGTTGAGGTAACTTCTCTGGGTTTTGGCTGTGTGGAAATGGGTTTTGAGGATGTTAATGGGTCCTTTTCCTTACTCTTGATCAAGCCTTCCTTATATAGATGGTTGTGTGATATCTTGGCATCCATTTCACATATGATGATATGACCATATGAATCATCCGAATTATGAGCCATGAGCCTTGTCATAACGAGGCTATCTTTCTAGATGGGATCGAACAGGGTATTGTTGGCTATATACTTTACAATCGAATGCTCATTTCCATCAATCCGCTCCCATCAATCCACCTAGAGATGTGCATATGCCAAGGTATGCACTGTCTCCCAACCTATAGGCAAGTGTTTTCAAATTGTCCTATTAATCGTGCTATCGGTGGTACTGACACAAATCAGGTTATCATGTATCATCCTCTTGGAGGTTAAAGAATTCCATCTTATTACTAAGTATTTAAAGATAGATATTAATGAAGTTCACAATTCTTCTAGGAAAAGGAAAAAAGAGTTCATAGTACAATTCAAACAATCAGCCCTACTCGAGGTAACTTCTTTAGGTTTTGGTTGTGTGGAGATGGGTTGTTGGAATATTGATGAGTCCTTCACCTTGCTCCTGATCGAGCCTTTCTTATATAGATGATTACATGACATTCCAGCATGAGTCTCGTATTTAATGATATGATCGAACGAACTGCTTAAATTGTAAGCCATGTGCCTCACCATGATGAACCATTTCTTTCACTGCACGAAATATAGTTGGCTTCATATTTTGCAATTGATATCTGTTTCCTTCAGTCTGCTTAAAGATGTGCGCATGCCAATTTGTTAGGTGTGCACCACCAATCAATCAAGCATATACCTTCAAATGGTTTTATCGATCTTGTTATCAGTGGTGTTGAAGTGGATCAGATTTTCATGTACCTATGCTACTGAAGGTTGAAGAATCCAGCCTCATCGCTAACTATCTAAAGATAGATATTATTAAAGTTCACAATTCTTCTTTGCAATTTGAACAATCCGTGGTACTCAGGGAAAAAACCAAAGTACAATGAAGTATGATCAGCGCATTGGCTTAGTTGCTGCACAATAACATAAATGGAAGAGTCCGAAATATGGGAGTCGGTTGTAGTCCTCGTTAGGTTTATAATTTCCTCCGGCCATGATATTATTGTCGTCAATCTACTAAATTATAGAGAGGACGTTATCGTAGTTCAAGCGACATTTTGGTAGTTAGCTAGCCTGCAATAAAGTAAGCCACTTGATTGATGCTTTTAGTGCTGGGGATAAGGAAGAACCGTTGGATCGTACTAATTGTTACTGATGATTCCATGTTTCTTCTCTGCAGCGGTCGTGTGATTGGTTTACTTCCCACGCTCTGACACTCAATCATGTTTTACTGGTACCATCAAATGCGGATGTCTCTGATCTATTCTAACAGTTCAAGCCGAAGGCTTTGTTTATAGCGTCAACTGTTCTGAAACTATTTCCATTGCCAAGCTGATCAAAAACCAGAGGAAAAAAAAAAAAAGGTATTAGGTACAATAATACAAAAGTTGGTTGTTGGTGGAGCCCTCAACTATGTTCAGCTGATGGAGACTAGACATGTGAAGAAGCTTTCAAGGGCCTCCTATATGGTTCCATTTCGTGTTTGAGGTCATTCCAAGTGATTATTGGCGTCAAATTTCGAGTGATTTTAGGTGCATGTGGCCCCATGTAATGCAAGATGCGTGCATAGATCTCTTTATTGCCGTTGCTGTTTTGCGTTGAAAGTTAGAAGTAGGAGGATATCCTTTTTAAATGAGAGGTTAGAGATGAAGAGGGTGGGAATCAAAGGGGAGGGGGGCCCTCTCTTCATTAGCGAGAAAATGTGGGTGTAATGGCATGTCCTTATGTGACCCATTTTTCTTTAAAGTAGTCCCCTCATGCACGCAATCTTCATCTTTTGATATTTTTCTCTTGAGCTTCAATAGCTACGAAATAAAACCCTAACATTGCCTTTCCACTTTCAGTAGTATTGCACTACCTCATGAATTCCCCACAACCTAACCTTTTTCTCCTCTCCTTTATATCTATCTTCCTTTCTCTTACTTTTTTTTTTTTTTTTTAATTTTCTTTGTTGATAATAATGGCCACTACCTCTATTATAGCATCTTCAAGCCTTCCATGGGCTTTCTACCAACACTTGGAGCATGATCATGTGCAAAAGATCTCATAGCTCTATCACTATGGCTATGCGAAATGCACTATTCAAACATAATTGTCCGCTAACATGGCATGTTTTGCACTATGCTTATTCTTTGTTGTAACACGTTAATCATTATGTGAATTTGGTATAGTATCAATCTCAATTCAAATCTTTTTATAAATGAAAAAACAAACACATCATCAAATTCTTTACTGATTACCGATATTAATTATTCAAACGTTTAACTTTAGCCGGTATTAGTTTTGCTTTGTAACAATGTCACACATGTGACAATGAGCTAAAGCAATAAGGCTTGTATTAAATAAATCATCCTCTTTTACAGGTGAAAAGTAGAAATCTTAGAAAGCATGTTATAGGCATTTATTGATAGCTCCACCCTAACTTTCCACTTTAGAACCACCTTGATTAATCTACCATAACCAAAGTTTTAAGTCCTCAAGCCCCAAGGAGTTGTCCCACAGGACCATAATATCAAAGACTAGTGCATGGAGGAACCGCATGGTGTCAATTGCTAAGGATCCAGGGGAGATGATTTGATTGACAAACAAAGGAGATAATATGGTTAAAAGGATCAAAATTAATTTTTTTTTTTTTAATTATGTTTTCGTACCACGCGGTGGCAGAGATCTAGAAGAGCCAAAAAAATATTTGGTGCGCATCTGGGCTGGCTGGCTGGCTGGCACAGCGAACCATGAAATCCAGCCGCGGGAGGTCGAGGGGTCGGAGGAGCGACACGTAGTCCCATTGGAAGCGCACTAATTGGGTGCCGTTAGGCTCCGCTTCCGCCACCCCAAAGGGACGAGGCGGTGGGCCCCACGCCTTTCCCCTCCTCCGTGCCGCTGTTCCCACGTGCCACTAGCTGCCGTAAAGCAATTGCCCTTGGACTTTTGCGCCCTTGGTCCCCGCTACACGTGTCGCCTCCTCGCCCCCTTCCCTCCCACTCTCCCGTCCCGCGCTCCAACGACGATTCTACCGTCTTGAAGCAACTGCGGACGTGGATGGTGCCGCAGCGCGAGGAGGTTCCCGTTTCCGTTCCTTTGCGCGCCGGAAGGATCCAGAAGGCGCGCCACGTAGAGGGGGTTGGAACGTCCCGGTCCGACGGGAGTTGTAGGATAGCCGGGCGAGGCGGCTGCCGTGGATTCGCGTCGCCATCGAGGCGTCACCGTCGGCACGAGTGGGTCCCAAGTGGAGCGGGAGGGGAAAAAGGTCAAGGCATCGGCCAATGAGCTGCGAGCTGCGTCGCTGTCGCGAGGCCCACCCCGCTGCCCGTCCTGCCCGTAATCTCCGAGGCCACTCATCCATCTCATCGCAGCGGAAGATATTTCAGGATGATGCGTAGGGAGAAACCCGTTGCATTGCTTCGCGGTCTATCGGAACGCATGACGCGCTGAGGTTATGATGGCTAATGACGTCCATCAGGGACTAAAGTTGAGGTCGATTGATTGGAATAAAAAGGGCGACGAGATAAAAGGTGGCCAGCTTCTAGATGCTGGCAATTGTTGCATAATCATACATCTCATGATCTATTAATCATAATGTAAGAATGGGATCGATGTGATAAAATACTTCATCTTTTGTTTTCAAGCAATCTTCAAGGCTCTTATAAGTAAGTAGCAGATGAACGAAAATTCAGGGCATCCCACTTCATCCAGAATGACATCCTTCATTTTTTTTTATAAAGATAAAAATAAAATAAAAATTATTTTTATCTTCATTGATAAAAATAAAAATTAGGTAAAAAAAAAAAAATAAATGTATCCCAATGGATCCTCATCCCATCCTACCCTATTCCGTTAGCCTTACATTTAAACACTATAGTATTTTTATATATTTTTATATATACCAAATTCTTCTTCTATGTATTAATAATTATTTTTTATTCAAAAAATAAATGTTAAATTTATTAATATATTTAATAAGAAATTTTTTAGTTATATTATTAATTCATAATTTTTGTTAAAAATTTAAATATATTATTAGAGATGAATAAAGGTTGGATGGGATGGTGATGAAATAGAGATGAAGCAGAAACAGAAATTTATTATTTTTCATTAGATAGGAAAGAAGATGAAAAATATTTTTATTTACAAGAATATAAGGCAGAAATTAAAATTATTTATTTGGTGGAAATAAAAATAAAATTTGAAGTCCCTGACCTTGACTCAACCCGTTGCCCTCGTTATTAAGAATAGTTGGTTTTGGTATAAGTTATGGTAACATGTATGAGTAAGTAAAAGGTTGGGATTAAAATGATACTAATGTTGTAAATTACTTGCATTAAATATTTTATCTTTCAGTTTATGCCATTTTTTAATCTCGTTAACCCTTTAATTTTAGTGTAAGTTATGGATTAGTCATTAATCATAATTTTGCTACCATCATTGGCTTAAAGATAAATTAAGTTAAAAAGAAGGGATTCACCTTTTCTTTTTTTCTTTTTGCATGATAATTTTGGTATATATGGGATTAATGGCACATATTCCAATTCGATTCATCGAAGAATTTAGTAATTATGAAATGATAAATGTCAGTCAACACTTTATTTACTATGACGAGCAATGGGTTAGGATAATCCGAAAACTAATACCAATTCGATTTGATTGGATTGGGTTGGTTCGGTTCTGAGTGCTCATTGGGTTGGTTCTGAGTCTAAAATTTAGAACCGATAATAGAGGTTGGTTTTCAGTTCTAGAGGTCGGTTTTCAAGAATCAATTATAGAATTTTTAGTTCTTAGTTCCAAGGATCAATTCCTTGGTTCTGATCCGAGAACTGAGCATAATTTTTTTTAAAAAAAATAAAGTTCTTTTAGAAATCAAATTAGAGATCTTAGATATATCTTATAAGTTATTTATTATCTCTGCTAAAGATATTTAATATTAGATTGGTTAACAAATATTATATATATCCTTATTAGTTAACAATCAAGGAAAAAAATAGCCATTAGATATTAAAATAGTATTATATAAAGAAAAAAAGAAAAAATAAATAATATTTATTAATAAAATTTTTTGAGTATTTTTTTGATGGCTCTTAGGATCTCATCCAAATTCTTTAACTAAAAATTAAACCTTTAATATTTGAAAATGACAAAAAAAATTCAAAGCTAATGTAAAAAGAAGGAAAATAGGTTCAACCCTAAGACCAATCTAATCTGATTGGGTTGGTTTTGGAATAGGATTGATTTAGTTCTAAATTTAAAATTTTAAAATCGATGTTGGTTGGATTGGTTATTGGTTTTGGTCTGGAACCTATCCAACCCGACCTATGGTTACCCCTATTGTTTACAACTTGGGATCTAAATTGAAAGGTCATTTCAAGCATACTAAGTTGCAGCTTAGAATGCAGTGATGTAGCTTTGAAGATTATTGGATAAGGTTAGCATAAGGTAATCAAAGAAAAATAATAGAAATATGAAGAGGATCTTGGAGTTTGCATGCTTAGTTGCTTACCATTAAAACATGAACCAGTTTAGGGTGGTTAAAGGGGTGGCTAAGAGAAGGACACCCTGCAACTCATGGAGGGGCCGGAAGCAGTAAGCTGACATCAATAATTAGAATTACTGTTCCCCGAGTCTAAAGTAAAACATGATTTCTTGCACCAATGGGTAGGACCAGAGACCCTAAAGAAGGACAATGCCTCATGTGTCCTTGTCTCAGAGAGTGCAATGAGGGGCCTCTTTGCCGAGCCAAGCACAAGTTTTGAAGGGACGGGAAACTACAGTACAGATATTGGAGGCATATGGTTTCTAGGAATTTCGTGATATGTTGGTGGCCCCAAATGTTTGCTTGCTTTCATCTCTATGTCTCTCATCCTTGCCAGCATCCATCATTCCCTTTTCCAATGCGTTTGCTGTTCTTTAAATCCCAAGCTAGACTTGATCCTCTTGTTAATGTTGGTTTGAATGAAGTAAAATCGCACTCAAATTGATCTAATAAAGAATCTAGAATAGTTGGTCTTTGCAAACTATAATTGATCATTGTTTATTACCCACCAAATAAATCATTCGGTATGGCTATTAAGTTGATCATTTTCCTAAAGAAATCTTCCCTAACTTCAGTGCTCTTTAAGATTATCACCTCTTTTAAGTCTTAACTGCAGAAGTCTCGTAGAAGTTTATGTACTTTACTTTCTTTATTTCTTCTCTCCTCATGAATAATCTGGATTTTAAATAAATTATTAGCGAGGAAAAGTCTTTCCCCTTCTATTTCTTAAAAAAAAAATAATCATAATTAAGTGAGAATTCAGAGCATTGTATATTGTTCCGACCAAGCTTGCTTGCATCCTCATCTGAGATGACTTGAGATGCTTTAAATTGTGTTTTTGTCTCCACTTGCCTTACAGGGCTTGTCAACATTTAAACATCGATCTTGCTTTGGATTCGAATTAGGGACCAGATTCTTAGTCAGGTTTCGGTCATGTCAAATTTTATTCAGCTACACCGCTTGCAATACTGATTAAATTGAGTTGAGGAGAGGGTCCACTCCATGTACAACTTTGGTTTTGCTTGACTACATCCTGTGCAATGTTGTTGAACAAAGGCTTATTGCAGTCTTTATTAAAATTTTTGGAACAAGTAGTCGCTATTTCAGTAATTTTGTCTAGATTTTGTCTCGCTAGACCATGACTTGACTAGCTCTGATGATGAGGACTAGGCCTAGAAAATGACCCAATTCATGGAACCAATATCTAGTCTAATTTGGGGGACAGGAGTTTCGTTTGGAAAAGGAGGGCGGAAGCTGTCCCAGTGGTGTAGGAACATATTCACCATATAACATTTTGTACTCCTACCTTTGCCATCAAGGTCATAAAAATTTGTTTGATGGAATTTGATTACCATGTTTGCACCACCAACCAGTACTCAAAACAACTTCTACCTAGCATTGACAATGATATCTTTTGATCAATGCCAACTCATTTGATAATAAACTAAATTAGCTTCTATTCTTCGTAACCTTGTCCATGACCTGTAGAAAGAGACCAGTAAGGCATGCCTCGACCAATTCTAATAATTTTATTTCATAGGCCATAGCCATGTGGGTTCATCATCGATGCTTCTAGTTCAATATATTTGAGCTAAAGGTCAAAACCCTAGCTATCCAAATATCACGACATCTACTAGGAAGATAAGGTGAGATTTTTTTTTTTTCTTAAATATATAAATAAATAATAATTTTTTTTATCTTGCGACAAGTTATAAAGATTTTTATAAGCAACATCATCTTTAAAACTTTGTTGAACTAAATCCCTATCACCTTCATAATTGTCAATAGCTAGAAACGTCATGCAATGCGTCATTGTCGATGTGTTAGTTCAATAATTTTATATGGCTATCTAGCAATGAGAAAAAAATCTTCTCAAAAATTCATCCACCACAAGATAAACCACTTTCTCTTAGGCCTCTCCAACAGATTCTATCATAGAACACGGAGCGCATGACCAGCGAGCTAGCACTGCTTTTAAATGCAATGAATGTATCCTATACGTATTGAATTTGAAAAATATTTTCCTTCAATTTGAGCAAGAGAGTAAGCGTGCATCCCAAAATTAATCACACAATCTAAAAACAATTTTTCTGCTAAGTAATTTGTTGATTGGGACTCACGATTTCACAAGCGGGCATCCACAAATGTTTCCACTGTGAGAACAATCCATGATCCCATCACCTAAAAGAATAGAATATGACTTTTAGTTCAGTATTCCGTAGCATATGCTAACAAACTCAACATTTATTCCATGCTTTTACTAGTGATTACTTGAAGCAAGGGGGGAGAGATGCATACAGCTATTAGTTCACAACCCATTGATTGGACCATTCTCCTTGTTAAAATCTCCAAAAGAAATGGATGTGACCTTGAGGTTTCCTACAAGCAGCCATAGTAGGACAAACCACACCATACGAGTATTTTAACCAAGGTGGAGTTATCAAAGCCATCCTCCTCTATTTCCAGACGCCATTCGCTTTGGAATCTAAAGTTGCTTCTTTTAAGTGGGAATCGATGCTTATGGGAAGGCCAAATGCCTTGGAAAGTTGTGACAAAGTCTAAGTTAAAGGAACGAAAGATATAAAAAAGGATGTAGCGATCGGTTTCTTTAAGAGTTGGGCAGCGCGGTCTCGCTCTTTGGTACGCGACTCCTCTGAGAACGATGTGTGCTGTGATTTTTTTTTTTTTTTTTTATGGGACAAGGTGGCATGGGCTCCTGTGTATGGGTCTTGGATCCTTTGGCTTCTTTGATAGGATTCTCTTAATTCATTTCATTCCCGTGCGTAGTCCGTTGGATTTTCTTATACTTGATACACTGTGTGCTTCTCGATAAGGAAGCTTGTGGGATGTGGCACTCGTACGTATGCGTTCTGATTAGACTGCGTGACGTTTTAGTGATTCACTGTTGTTGGACTCCACCTTTTTTTTAAAAAAAAAAAAAAAAAAAAATTTGGTCAACATTTAGAGGCATGGAGACTATAAAAGAAGCCGAAAATTTGAGTTTGCACTTGTATTCAAGTAGTCCTTGTTTGATAGAAAAGCACAGGAAAATCAAGACATCATGCCTTAAAAAGGTGATTGATTCTGATCATATCTGCTTGTGATTTTTTTTTTTTTAAAAAAAATCTATACACTAAAGCCAAAGAGCAACCTTTTAATGACTTTTTGATATGATTATTATCTACATGATATTTTCATTCTATTTCGATACGATACAATATATATCCTATATCGAAATAAAGTGCTAATATATATATATACTCTTAAGCATTATATCATTTGAAATTGGACATTATTCTATTTGAAATCGGACAGTACATGCCAGTGCCATCTGATATAGGGTGGCTCCATTTGATTTGGTTCATATTGATCGAATTTTGGTACTGTACATGAACCAAATCAAGTGAAGCCCTGATCCATTGATGACGAGTCTCAGGTAGAGGGTGCAAATGGAGGCAATTCAGGCTCTAAGACACTTGCTCTAATAGATGCATTGGTTACTTAAACATGGCTATAAGGCAGCGTTATTTAGAGTTTTGGGTCCATTGCCTGTAATTATCGCTGCAGAGATCCGGATTGACCTATTGTCATCGCAAATTTTTTGCTGGAAAAATGATGAACCAACCTTCAGTGCAACTTCGATCGCTAATCATCCTTTGTTTGCTCGTCATTCAAGTCAGGTGCCAAAGTCTTGGGAAGCGCAGGCCTTGGCATTAAACAATGGTGGCTGATCCGAGAAGTGCAGCCCACTTTGTTTTTTTTCTAGGCCGAAGCCCACCGCTTTGGCAATGAATCTAAAACGCCCCACTCAAGTCATTCAGCTTGGTGCCTTCACTAAACCTTGTAGGTGGGGCCATGCATGTCCCAAGTCCATCTCCACGTCAGTTAAATTATTCTTACTTTAAACAAATAAACCATGCTTATTTTGATGAAAAAAAAAAAAAAAAAAAAACTCATTCTCCAAAACAAGGATTTTATTTATCAATTTCTACAAATTCCTGGATAAAATACTTCAATCCGTCAAGTGATCAATAGGATTGTTTTTTAAGAAATCAAATACCAGCTGACTTCTTCTTTGATTAGTGAAATCATTTTTAAAGAATCCAGAGGATTTTCGTCCGTATCTCTTTTATTTTATTTTTTTCTTCTTTCTAAATATTACTACTTTTGCATTATTTAAAATATAATATTTTTTCGTGCACGCTGCTGGCGTTGAATGCTAGTTAAATTGAAGAACTATGGACATCAGCACTACCTATCATGTGGACACAAGTAAAAGTTAAACTTATACATGGATCTAAATTATGACTATTTATTATGTAAAAATTATTTCCTTAGAAAAATTATTAAATACATTTACTTACTTATGTTTTAATTAAGGGTAGTAACCGAGTCAAGTTGCACCAAATAAATAAAATAGAATACAAGCCAAAAATTTATCAGCTCGAATCGAACCTACATATTAAACTGAATAAAAAAAGATAATAACAGAATCAGCCTTTTTTTTTTTTTAAACATATAATTTAATCTATTTGAGTTAAAATAGATTAATCAAGTCAAGCATGGCCATCCTTAATGCAATAACTAAAAATATATAAAATATATCGCCACCTTCTTCTGATAACTAATACTTGAGATTTTATGCCGACCATAACCTAAAAGAAAAAAAAAAATAAAAAAAAATGATGGATTTATTTGATGGGACACAGTTTTGCAGGCCGAAAATGCCTAAATCTGGGCCTTTTATGGGTGGGCCGTGATGGACTAACCCACAAAGAAGTCACTAAACGGTTGTAGTACTATATATCCACATCCACAGGTTTGTGAGAAGTAGGAGCAACCCGGCAATGGACCGCGGCGGCGGAGATGGGCGGTGCGAGGCGATGGAGCGGGGCGACGTCGAGGGGGCGATATCCGTCCTCGAGTCCATGGTCTCCAATCTCGATACTCGCTCGCCGCCGTCCGAGGACCTCCACTCTTCACGCTGTTTCTCCCTCAAGGCCGACGGGCTCCGCTCCGGCGCGCTCGACCCTCGCCCTCCCCCGAGATTAGGGTCAGTCCGACGCCCTTGGCGGTCTGAGTTAGGGTTTTCTGTTTCCTTCCATTCTGATCAAATTTTGTTCTTGATTCGGTTTCTCTCTCTCTCTCTCTCTCTCTCCTCTTGTTCTTTATTCTGAATCGAAGGGATTCTGAGTCGGTCAAGGAGAAGGAATTACCGAAAGCAGAAACTAGGTCTTCCGGTCCGTCAAACAGCCATGAAGAAGAGGAAGATGGTATCTTTTCTCGCCCCTTGGCTCCCATTTGGAATTTTGTACTCTTATTAGTTCTAAATAATTCTCTCTCCGTGGTAAACGAGCAGATTGGGAGGCCATTGCCGACCGGGGGGCACGAGAAGAGGCGTTGCTTTCCTTGCGGAATGAAGCGACTTCAAGTCCTTCACGGGATGGTCCGGAGCCACGCACATCTCCCAGACGGCGAGGAAGGGGTTCGTTCTTGTACAAAAAGAGCTGTTTGTACAGCGAGCAGCCTGACATTGAGACCGCCTCCGAACCCAATTCGGGGTCTGATGATGAAACGGATGCTCGTGGGTGTCATCTTGAGGATGAGTCGACCGGAACTGGAAACTGTGAGCGTTCTGACTTCCTACCCTTCGTTAGCTTCGTGTTTCTTCTTTATTATAAAAAAGGAATAAGAAGATGATTGTGACCTTTTTTTGCTCTCAGCAAGACTTGGTACCAGCCATGTTCTTGTTCTGTATGATTTCCCTCCTAGTACTCGAACGATGGATTTAGAGAAGCTCTTTGAGAAATTCAAAGATCGTGGGGTGGCTATACGCTGGGTTAATGATACTGTTGCACTTGCAGTCTTTCGAACACCAGCTATTGGTAAGTTATATGATCGGATTCCTTCCTTTCGACATTCTTTTTGAATGTAGAGCTCAAGAACTACGATCTGGTCTTGGAGTTTTCATGCTGCATTGGTTTAAGTAGCATCTGGTGATGGAAATATAATATTTCATTTTCATTATTCAACCAGAGTTTGATATAAGCAACTTTAGCTGTTCACTGAGTTCCTGAATGAATTTTTCTATTCTGGATTTCAGCTGAGTATCAAGTCACTGTTCACCAGATTGTCTTTCATGATCAAGGATCATTTAGCATTCCGTTCATATGATAGATTGAAAAGGTTCACAACTGTTGATGTTTTTCCCTACTTCCATCTTGCTTCAACTAGCATCAGGAATTATTCATAACTAAGTAGGGGGGGTATCTTCTTAGACCTGTCATGTCCATCAATCAGTTCTAACCCATTTAAAATCTCATTGATTAGATTTGACTATATGGGGTCAACTCTATACCACTCACATCATGTCCTCACACCTCTATCATTCCAACTAGATGGTTCTTTGTGTTGCTTGAGAAAAAAAGATTTTCATGAGAAGTGTATCATTGTGGATACAGTTGACTTCAGGGAGCTTGAGGATGACCAGAGATATGTTTTAGGGTAATTAAGCTGTTTTATAGGATTTGAATATGTTTTGATTGACTTGCCATTGTTGATAAGTAGATGATAGACATCTTTTTGTCTTAGTTAGAAAATTGTCATTGTGAGGCCAGAAAAATCAGGGACAGAAAAACTTTTGTTTTACTTAGGACTTTACATTCATATTTCTTACGACTTAGTAAAAAATGACAAGTAGTGACTCCGATCAAATTTAGCCCTTTTTTGCCATAAATCTAACCAATATTAATTTTTTTGGCTGTGGTTGATGCTTCCAATGAATGTAAACTACTAACTGCCACTACATTACCCCCTCTTTGAAAAATTCCTGTGGAATGAAGTTAACTCAATCTCCTATAACGCACAAGAGGATCTAGCTATGGATTTTATACCCGCTGAGTTCTTTTTTTGAAAGTCTTGGTGCATAAGCAAGAAGTTTCCAAAACCTATGATTTTTGTAGACAGGCACTCTAGATCTCATAGATTACATCGGATGGTTAGATATTTGAATTTTGTAGTGGGTTTCTTCTCTTTGCACCCCATATGTATTATTGCCACATCCATGTTATATATATGAATATATAAAGAAACAAAGTACTTATCATTTCCTAGTTGGGAATCCAACGAGGTCTAGTTTGTTGGTATTATTGGCTGCTTGGAATAAGTTATATATAAAAGAATGACAAAGATAAAAGTAAGATCATGCATTAACTGTCAAATGAATGCTTACTCTTTTCTTTCCCCTTTAACAGACCGTTCACTATTGGGCTGCCACACTAGACTCTGGCCCTCCATCTCTTTCTCATCCAAGGTAGGCAACTCAGATCTGCTCTAGGTACAGATTTCTTAGGTTAATAGCATTTAACTCCTCCATAACCCTTGGAAAGCTTGAAAAGAGTTCATTTTCTGTGGGAGCTAAGGTCCTCCATGTGTTGTTGCCCACACCTCTGTTGGTTAGGCAGTCTATTCTTTTGGAGTATTAAGGAATCATTCGCCATCTCACCAGTTGAAATCTGACAGTTGCACTGTGGAGCCTAGATGCCCTATCTAGGCTTTGTTCTTGATCTTTTGCCAGCTGCTTTCTTAAAAGGATGTCCCTAATGTGTTGTTTGGATTAAGAGAACTGGAGAGAAAAGAAAAGAAAAGAAAAATGACATCTCCCATGACTCTGCTGGTTTTTTGTTGAGGAATGAAGTGGAAACCAACTTGAATGTATAGCTTTTGAAATTGCCTTCCACACTGCTTATGAAGGTATTAAACTTGCTATTGGAGTGTCGCATGTTCTTGGTCTTTGGGTCAAAGGGCATGCCTAGGTGTTATAAATGTTTCCACGTGTATGGGTAGCAAACCGACCTGTTGATTTTCTCTCCAATGACATCTTAACCCACCAATCTTCTAGTTGGGATCACGAATACTTGGAACCCCACATGATTGTTATAGATTGTAGTGTTGAATTTTTTCCAGAAATGACAATAGGGTTAGCCTTTGACAAGTATCTCTAATATTAATGAAGATAGCATCTTGTCAACTTAAGGTGATGAAATCAAGGGTCAGTTTTATTTTGAAGTTGTATGAGCTATTTAATGAGAGAAAGAACTAGAAAGATCATGTAGGAAAGGGATTTGTTGGGTCTGCAAGGGCATAAGAGATATTGTCTTGTTTTATGGCTCTATTATCATTTTGAGTATCGATATTGACATTTTTGCGTGTTTGCACATCTTCAAGGGATAAGGATATTGGATAAGGATATTTTACTCAAGTTGCTTTTATCTACCTTAGAAAAGATTGTGCTTCGGGTGAGTAACCATGAGGCTAATCCTTTGCTCACATATTACCAAATAAGGAAGATTCAAGGTGCTCCATATCAATTAGAGCTATTTACTGTTCTTACAATCCTTGCTGTTGTGCGCTTAAAGGTGTCTAAGGCATAACCTTAGCTCTATGCCTATCTTAAGGTAAAGCAACTTCATTGGGGTGCTGATAAAGTGTGCCTCACTTGTGCTTCATTAACATGCCAAGGCACAAAAAATGGTGTGCCACAGTAGCTATATATATCAGTTGTGTGTGTGTGTGTGTGTGTGTGTGTTAGGGGTGTGTATAAGTCGGGTTGGGCCAGTTTAAAATATTTTTAGAATCAAATGGAACCAAACTTATTTGAATCAGTTTCTTAAAATCGAAACCTAAACTGAATTGACTGATCCAGTAGACCGAACCAAATCAAACCAAGAAATTTGATTTAGTTTTGGTTCGGTTTATCGATTTGCCTGTACTTTCTTTAGATGATCATGAGATCAATTTGTATACAAACTTTATCTGATCAAATGATAGTCCAGTTGTTCACAATGAAAAAGAACATAGCTCTCACATAATCTAGTTATTTAAACATGCCTATAGCACCTCAATTTTAACTGTAGTATTAATGAAAGCCCATATAATATATATACACATGGCTTATTTCGGTTTATATTGGTTTTTTAAAAATTCAAATCAAAATCGAATTGGCTTTTTTAGTTTCAAAAATTTTAAAACCGAGACCAAATCGAGAGGCAAAAAAAAAAAAAAAAAAAAAAAAAAAGATTCAATCCAAACTGAAATCACGGTTTGGGTCGGTTGTGTCGTCTAGTCGGTTTTCTTGTACACTGGTAGTGTATGCTATCATGACATGAAACTCGGCTTTGTCAAATCTTGAGGGTGACTACAATTATGGTTGATCAATGGTTTAAGATCACTTTAATTAATTATTGCAGGAGCACATTATTCTCAACCTAAACTTTTAGTTATGTAATCATAACTGGCCATTGCTTATGTAGGGTTAATTTAATCCTCTTCTAAATTAAATTTTATGACACAACCTTGAAACCAAACCATACCATTCATTTCATTCTCTCTCTCTCTCTCTCTCTCTCTCTCTCTCTCTACATTGTTGGTACAAGCCTTTACAATTCCAAGTCGTACCTTAAGATTATTACACAAAATGCCTGTAAGCCTCTCTCCTGAAGTAGAATAGATGAGATGCATGGCTTAGTCAGTATCCAAACATAGAAAATCATATAAAACTAAGAAAAAAAATAAAATGATGAAAGCAATAAGAATCAATGCTTATTGAAACTAGAACGATTACAAAAAGGTGTTTTATGAAAGTTGTCAAAATAGGTGCATTTGTTAATATTTTTCATTTTGAAAATATTAGAGTATGCTTAACAAATAATGCCATAAAGATTGCTACCTTGAATAGTATCATTGAAAGTAGTTATTTTCGAAAATACCAGGATACACTGAAAAATATTCAAAAACATTGAAACTTGAAAACACTTATTGCAATCATTTCAATTGGTCAGCGACCAACCATTATACTTGTTGGCCATGGGTTCAGTGATCAATAGGTTCATTAGCTAAACATTCACTTAGAACAACTATTGTACCCATTGGTTTGGGGTCAGTGATACTATCATTCCTGTTGGCTAGGGTTCATTAATAACTAACTATTACACCTGTTGTTGGGGTTTCATTAAAACCAACTATTAGACTTTGCTTATTAGGGGTTTTACTAAGACCAACTATCATACTTGTTGGTTCACTGACTGATTAGATGTCCTAGTTCAATCCATAGAACGTGAGACCTTTCATTATTGAGAAAAATAATTATTAAGAACTCTTCCGATAATAAATTATATTTCAATAACACTTATATGTTTCGATTTAGGCAACATACTTGGTATATGATAAATTCAAATATTACTAAATCATTGAAAACACAAGGACCGAACTTCTAAAGTTAATTGCCACAATTGTTTAGAAGAGATTTTAGAAAATTGTACAGGTTATTATCATTTATAATACAAATCAGATTTTGAGTTTTTTTATAACAAAACAATTGTTGAAATTCAGTGTTTAAAATGATTCAAACTTTAATAGGAATGAGAATTTAAAGCTGATGTTGAGCAATAGATGGAAGGAATAAATGTTCCAAATTGATAAACAACAATAACAAAGCCTTAATCCCAAATTAGTTGGGGTTGGCTATATGAATCCTTTTTCTCTATTCTTCTCGACTTTGAGCCATGTTTTTTGTAAAATATAAAGATTTTAAATCTTTCTTTATCACATCCTTCCATGTGATTTTTGGTCAAATGTTCCAAAGTGAAAGGCATCAATAAATAACTTGTAAAGTAGAATTAATTAAGACTAGAATTGCATATTTGAATATCCTAGCAGAGAATAAGCCCTCATTTTTGGAAAACTGAAACTCTATTGGATAGCTTCAACTTAATTGCATGATACCATAAGTTCGCTGCTTACTCCATCTGTCATCTGGATTTTCAAGCCATTGTTATAAACAATTACCATGGAGTAGTTTGTTCATGATATGAAAACAAAGGATGCTGGGGCTTTCTTGCTCCTTTAAGATGCTGTTGTAGTGTATTGGCTGACACATCTCTTTTATAGGAAAAAGCTACGGCACCCAAATGAGAAACTAAACTGTTTGCCAATCCAATGTAATGCTTGATGTGGCACCCCTTGAGTCATCTTGCCCTCTGCCAGTCATACCTATCTCTCATAAATTGCACCGATACACTTTTGCTATGTCAGGTAATAGTTTAGGTCCTGTAGAAACACTGTTTTTCTTCAAAACCTGTTTTCATGTTATCAGTTTTATTGGTAGTTGTAATCAGTTTTCCTTCTCCAGGATCAAATGGCAAGTAGATTTGTTATGCTTAATTCCATATGATTAAATAGGCTTTCCTTATAACTACACACTTCTACTAGCTGCCAGGATGGGAGAATATTATTTAACTTACAGCACTTGTTGTTGTCACATTCATTATCTTGATGGTTAGCATATATTAAAGGATTGAAGTTACTCTTTACTGGTGATTCAAGTCTCGGTAGGTTAGGAACCATCTTGGCTATTCGGTCTTGGCCTAAATAGATTTTGCGATTGTGCTTTAGCCGTTTCGTCCCGTTTTGTTTTGGTCATAATGCATTAGCACTGTAATTTTAAATAGAACTAATTTATTATAAAAAGTATAACTTTTGAAGTTCAAATATATGTAAAAATCAAATAAAATGCTAAAATTTCATAAATAATTTTTTAAGAGAAAAAGTATCCCAAGCAAGTATCGAGATGCCTAACTGATTTAAGGATCAAAATAGAATGGGATGGGACGCCGAGTGTCTCATTTCGTGAAAAAATCGAAATGCTTTTGTCTTATGAGATTCAAAACCTTGCTCTTTACTATGTTCTCTTTATGATAATCTCAGAGATTTTGTTAAAAAATTACTCTTGTTTGACATAATCTAGGAATGTGATTTTACTGTCTCTGCATAACATGTATATTATGCTTAGCAAAACATTTCGTCAGGTTCTTTCTCATATGTACTTCAAATATGAAAGTGGCATGATTTTATAGAAAAAAGATTGGCAGTCATGTATCAATTATACTGTTCTCTGTTGCAGCATATGAGGCTCAGAGCAGCCTTAATTGCCCATTCAAAGTACGTTTGCTCTTTGAGGATGACGACCTATTGACCCAGCTTACCACCAAAGGTATCTCCTCCTGAAATTGCTTCTGGTTACTGTCTTAGTGGTTCTTGTACAAGTAGAAAACCAAAATAGATCCATATGGAAGATCATGATGTGCCCCTTATCCGTACCAGAATCCTTGAAAAATATGTATTTTGCTTTTTATAATAAAATTTACATGCATATGTTAGGTCCTTGTTCTGTTTGTTTCTAATCATAGATAAAATGTTTCAGATCTGGAGCCTCCTTATCCAAGGCCAAAAACATCAGCAAGGACAGCACAGAGGTTGATTGCTCAAGGGATGGGAATAAAGCCCCCTACAAAATTTGGGTCTAGTGAGCTGAGGAAGCAGGAGGAAGCAAGAAAGAATCGTATCCGTGCTCGACAAAATTTACGTGAGAATGCATGGGGTTCTGACGATCCATAACTCGTTAAATATTTGCCATTTTACTTGGGTTCTTATGTCAACGATGAAGTGGAAGCAACATTTCAGGATCTTGGTGCATCATTGGCCGAGTCATCTAATACTCTCATTGTATTGCACCATTCTTTATCCTCGCTTGAAATTAGAACATAAGAAGTGCTTTAAATCTTGCCCTTTTATTTACAATAACAGGTTTGGAAGAAGAATTGGAATAATTTATAACATGTACTCATGTTTAGGGGCACCGTGCAACTTGTACCTGTGTTGGGGACAATTAGTGCTGGAACTGTCTTGTTGATAGCTATTAGATGGATATGCTTACATAATATAAAGGCTTGAGTTTTGAGATGAAGCTCGATATCTCAGCAGGATTTTCACGAGTGTGGCAATATCCGTGGCAGTGGAATATGGAATGATGAGGGACTGCCATATGAGGTTCGTTCTTTCGTCAAGCATTTTGAGGGGACTTGGAATATTTCTTCAGTTGGTGAAATTATCTATACATGTTTGTTTGGTTTGGGTGCAGCCATTGCGGACACTTTTCTCCGTGGACCTGGTAGGTGATGGGTCTGCAAGATCTGAAACAAGGTTAAAGGACTCCTTGTAACCTTGTTTGTGATTGGATAAAGGACTACTTGTTTGTGATTGGATAAGTTGCAGGCTTGCACTTGTAGATACCATAATGCCATGTTTGATCGGAGGGAATTGTTATGATCGAAGGGAACCAACAATGGAATGGGATCATGATTTTAGTCTCAATTTTATTCCATTATTTAATTACTTAAAGTCGTAATTGCCATTCCAAAATGGTCATTCCAACACCTCTTTCCACCATCTGGCCATCCATATTTTTATTGTTTCAACTTTGCCCTTTTGTTATAGAGATACGACTCTTATTATTAAATTTAATATAGTAATAGAATAATATTTATATATTATAATACTGAATATAATATTGATACTATCATATGATATAATATTAATAATATGATATAAATTGAATAATATAATATAATATTATTATAAGTAAAATACTAAATTTAATGCTATAATGTTATAAAAATTATACAACAACTTTCATAAGAATATTGCAATAGTTACATTAAATTTTAATTTTTATAATATTATAATAATATATTTAATGTTATAATTCTAATATTATAATATTATAGCGGTTGATATTATAATATGAAAGTTGTTATATTTTAATTTTATAATATTAAATTTAATGTTATAATCTTATAACAATGATATAACATCTTTGATTATCAAATTATAATAGTTATAATAATATTAAAATTGTTATCATATTATAAAATTATAATATTAAAATTGTAATAATATTATAATAATATTCTTAGTTTTATAATTGTAATATTATAATATTATATTAGTTAATATTATAATATGTATGTTATTATATTTTAATGTTATAATATTAAATTTAATATTATATTCATCATCACCAAAAATTATATAAAAACTTTCATTATTATATTATATTATAATTAATATAATTTTAAATTTATAGTTACATTAATATAATTATGAAATAAGTCATATTAATATTTTATGAGTTATATTAAATTTATAATTCATTGATATAGGAACTTTATGTTATAAAATTTGAAAAATGGAGTTCATTAATTTTTTAAATCGCTTTCTATATTTCAGGATAGAATAGTAAATTAATAATAAAACTAATTCCATTCTTTCAATTTTACTGTATATAACAAATATAACAAAGAAATTTGTATTTCAGATCAATTTTTTGCTTCAAATAAACACTGAAATCACTATAATAATTTCATTTCATTCCTATATTGATTTTGTTCCTATTTCAATTCTATTCCTGCTTTGATTTTATTCCTGCAACTAAACAAGTCATAATTAAATCCATTCCCTGCAACCAGATGCGGCATAATTAGATTGTATCATGTGCAAAAGAATTGTTTGGATGCTTCAAATTGGAACCATTAAATTGTATTTGAACTAAAAAAAAGAAAACCCAAATCTTCCTCTTTGGTTGCTAGGAAAATCGGCTCCTATTCTAACTATAGGACATAAATTAGTGTTATATAATAGAATAGATATAATTTTGATATATAAAAAATATATTGATAATGTAATAAACAAATTATAGAATGCAAGTTTGTTATTATAATAATATCCATAGTTTTATAATATTATATAATAATAATTATTATTATTATGATATTAATAATTCAACTATTCTTGTGATCATAACATATTTATTTAATTATTATTTTTACATCATAATGATACTTTTTATAATCTTCATATGATATAATAATAATAGTTATAAATATAATTTAGTATATATTATATGATGATTATTAGCCATTAATAATACATATTATAAATAATATTCATAATTTGAGTAATATCAAATTAATTATTATAATATCAAATTATTTTTTAGTGCTACAATTACTATAATAATTATTATCATGTTAATTATATAATAATTTATTATTATTATATTATAATTATAAAATAATATAATAATTGTTGTACTGTAACAAAAATAATAATAATTTACTTTCAAAGGAGTCATCTTATTAGATCATTTAAAAGGTTACCAAATCTTTTTCGACATCATACATCAAATGGTTGCTACTATATTAACATGTTTCAAATAATTTTCAACTATAATTTCAATTATGGCATTTCCTATTACAGTTTGTATTTGAATTGCAGACGAACAGATGGTCTCTAGTTGAAATGATGACACGCCTATCATCTTCTACCTCATGTGGGCATAGATCATAAAATATTTCAGATGTGGGTCTCATATTTCGGTTGCATAAAAATTGTTTACAACGAAGTCTTGTCCATTGAAGTTTCCAATAAAAAACTCAACCTTCAGAGCTATTTTCATGGATCAAATCCATTGAAAAATTTCAGCATCGTTCCTTGAATTTTTGTTTGCAATAGCTTCTAATGTCTTTCACTTGAAAGTTAGTTCTTAGATTCTCCCCAACATGTTTTTAGATTCTCCCCAACATGACATATTTGGCATTGAGACTTTGGAAAGGACTATGGAGGTGGGACTATTTCAGGGCTAAATATGACATGAATCCTTTCCAAGTTCCATTCTCTTGTTCGAGTTAAGAGATCAGCCACCAATAATGCTTCAGATATGCTATTCATATTTAAGGCATTGGACTTCTAACAATAGGATTAGTAGACGGCCATGGCTGCTTTAATGCATTGATCTCTTTGTTGTTACCAATCATCTATTTGAATTGTCCTTCAACTAACTTTCCTCTTTGTGACAATGCTGATCGCATTTTTGATCTTTAGCGTTTTAATGTAACATTAGACCATTATCCTTGGAAGTTATATTTTACTTTCAATATGTCCGCCTATAAATAATGTGGTTGTAGGATGAACTGACCTGCAACTTTTTCATGCAAAGCTAATCTTCTAGATTAAAGATTATGAAGTCCTAATCCACCCATTGCTTTTGGCTAGCAAACATTCTTTCACCCAATAAGATGGATCTTTCTTTGATCTAAACTTCATCTCCATAAAAAAAGTATTGCACTTTTTCTCAATCCAATTTAGTACACATGTAGCTATTGGGCAATTAGCCATGAGGTATAATGGTGTGGAAAGCAAGACTGTTTGTAGGAGTGCAGCTCGGCTACCAATGATAAATTCCTTCATTTCCAGCTATTGAACCAATCTCTAATTCATTAAAAGCTTAAAGTCCTTAGCACAAAGTCAACCAACTGCCATAGGCATGCCAAAATAGGTTCATGTACCATTCTTGATACTAATTTCAAAATACTTAACTTATTTCTCATTATTGACTTATAAGTGTTGATGGGTTAAACACAATGTGTGGTTATGCAAAGTTCATTGCCTGACCTGAATGTAAATAATATTCTGTCATAATATCTTTAAATTTCCTGACATTTTGCATTTAGGTTTTAGCAATCAAGAGATAATCATCAACAAATAAAAGATGAGAGATCTTCGGCCCCTCCTAACCTAGTTGATAAATCCACAATAGTTGACTTTCTACTTCCACTTTTATCTTCCTAGATAGCATGTCCGTATAAAGAATAAATAGGAATGCTGATAGAGGATAGCCTTGGTGTAGTCAAATAGAAGAATTAAACCAATTTGTAGGCATTCTGTTAATTAAGGTTGAGTAAGAGAGGTTACCAATAACTATAAACCCATTCAATGCATCTATTTGCAAATCTACAATGGGAAGAACTTCCATCAAATAATTGCATTGAATCCTCAGGCTTCGAGACTTAGGCTCTAGACCCATAGAATGAAGGATTTCTTGGGCTAGCAGCATACAATGTAAGATGTTTCTTCCTTCAATGAATGCATCTTGTTCTTTAGTCATCAATTTGGGAAGCAAAGGCTTTAATCCATTGGCAAGGATTGTTGTTATAAGTTTAGACACTGTGTTGCATAGGCTTATTGGTTTGAAAGCCGATGGGTTTTTAAGAGTTGCTTTCTTTGGGATCAATGTCACATAGGTTGCCTTCCATCGTCTTGCAATAAAATTAGTGTCGAAGAAGGCAAGTGCTGCACAAATATCTTTCTTTATAGCTAGCCAACATGAATTGAAGAAAAGATCTTAAAATCCATCTAGTCCATGTGCTCTATCAGATGGTAGCAATTTCAAAGTCCCATCGGTCTCGTTTTTTAGACATAGGTTTGGTGATCCACACCTGGTCTCAAGAAGGTAGCCTATTGAAAATTGGAGGAAGATCAATGTGATGAGTCCTGTTGAAAAGGATTCCATTTATCTTTTAAAAAACCGCAGAATACTTGTTTGATGCCCTCCTCATTTTCTACCATATCTCCTTCCATGTTCTCAATTGATGTAATTCGATTAAATTTCCTTTGAAGAACAGTTAATCCTGAATTTTGTCTCCACAGGACTTCATGAAGCCTCAGCACTTTGTTATAATCTCTTAATAATTTCAGCATTCTTTGATGTTCAAATGAACTAAGACAGCTAACTCTAGCTTTTTCCAATTGGATATTGAGAATATCATTGTTCAATTGTTTGGCTTTACTAAAAATGTTTCTGATCTCTTCTCTATTTCACTTTCTTAATGCATGCCTGATGGATTTAAGCATAGAAGAAACCTTAATCATTGGTGACTGATTTTTTTCACATCGCCATACTTTTTTAACTGTATCAAGCCATCCATCACTTCTTCAACTGTATCAAGTCATCCATCACAAAACAGCCAGAACCATTCATACTGAAAGGGTGTGTGTTTTGGAGAAGCATTCATATCGGCTTTTAAAAGAGTGGACAATGATCTGAATCTATTTTAGACAAATGATCAACAGAATAGTTAGAAAAAAACATCCACCCAAGAATCTATAGCTATAGCTTTGTCAAGGTGCTTCCAAACTCTAGCTCTATCTTGTTAGTTGTTACATCATGCGACTGGACCATTGTAACCCAAATCAATAAGGCCATTATTGCGTATGAATTCATAGAATTCTTTTACTTCTCAGTCATTCTGAAAGGTCTTTCCACCTTTCTTTTTAGAAGCCTGAGTTATACAGTTAAAATCACCTATCAACAAAGCAAGCATCCAAATCATCAACTCCATTAGCCTCCTTCCAAACCATTTATCTCTCCACCCATTTTGTACTTGTATAGATGACACCAAGAATCTATGTTTCAAGCTCTAATCATGTTCAGAAACCGTGCCTAAAATCACCACCCCAACCTTGGATGAGCCTTATCCTCCTTTGAGTCCGAATGGGAGATGGGACTTCTTTTAAATATCCTAGTCGGTCAAACGGATGAGGCCGGTTCTAGAGTGCGCTGTTCCAGAGGGCCGGGTCTCACACTTTTTTAAAAGGACAGCAAGAGACCGCGTTGTATAATTATACATGGAGGTAAGCTTGGGAAGTCTGACTTTGATGGCGGGGACAACTGAAGGTTCTTTGTCCTGGTGTTACAAAATCAAACGTCATGAACATTCCAGAATAATATTTCAATAAGTTAGTACGAGCGATAAAGTCATCTTTTATCTAGAAAGGATGGCATTTCTCTCTCGAACACCCTTTAATTTTCTCATTCTCAAATCTATTAACTAATAAGAGCATCCTTCAAAACAACAATAACTATAACGGGGCCAGAAGACATGTTGGACCTTTCTTTCTCTGGCAGCAGCTTTTGGACCACTCTCTCTAGATAGAGCAATGCAAGTGCCATCATGCGGCATGAGGGGATTGATGTAACCGGTGAAAATTATAAGAACAGTAGATTATTTGGTTGCAAGTAAGCTACAGTGGGTTCAAAGAATCATTTGTGCGCCCATAACAGCTGGTAGAATTTTCCCTCCACAGATAAGGCGGAGTTTTACTTGCTTGTATCAACTGTTGAAGGGATGAAGCTATTATCTCTCTTGCATCGTACTACGCTGCAGCCTATATATATTTGCTTCAATCAATGACATACTCGTCTCCTTTGAAATTCCCATATCCTACTACCTAAGACAATATTTCAGGATGAGCACAAGGCTAAGTGATTGCAATTCATGGAAGTCATCTTCCACGCGACCTCACAGAAGTGGATAGCATCGCTCCAGGATGAAGCTTTAGCCGAGAGGCAGTGGAGGTGGTGGAGAGGGGAACATGCGACTAAATGATTAAGATTTCACAGGCCGTGCTCATTGGTTGGAACTGGCTGGCGGCGACAATGGCGGAGCGGCGGTAACAACGTGGGAGAAAGAGAGGGAGAATTTTAAAGTACGATATTTGTGGGAGAGGTGGCTGCTGCCGGTGAACAGCGTCCAGTGGGCAACCACAGCAAGATAAGGTAGAAGAGGAGTAGAGAGAAGAATATTGAGCATAATAGAGTTTTTGAAGTCATTATAGGAATCAGTATTTCTCATCGGATTATTCAGAAAGGAACGGTACACGTTACGTTCGTATGGAAGGAAAAGAGATCATAGCAAAACCTTGATACTGGAAGGTAAAAAGGACTTGTTTGGTTCTTTCCACTGAGGGAGTAGGATGAGGTAGGAACTGAGTTTTGACTGGTCAAAGTAAAGTGGTGCCGAGTGCCAACACCGTCGTTTGAAATCAAATGGCAGTTCTCCCCGCAACCGTTTGACAAGTTTGGGACAGCAGAGTAGACTTTGACAAATTTGTTTTGAGGAGAGACAGGAGAATGGAATCCATCCCGTCCGACTATACTCCGAATTCAACGCGTAAAGCTCACATCTTTCTCTCATGTGTCGCGGTTTATTGACGCTATGGTGTTACAACGATATTCTGACATTTCATAAGAGTAAATTTCACATTTTTAGTCTTGTCTTGTTTTCAAGAATATAGAGATGTCAACGCATGTTTGTTTTTAATTTCAACAAATCGTGTCAAATTTGCCATAGAATAATCATAGAACGGGGATTACCTCTCAATTTAAATGTCTGATTGAATTGATTGTTACAAGACAGCTCCTTTGGTCCTATATTAGGTTAGCAGTTAACAGTAAAATATGATTCAGTCGATGCACGTTGGGTTTAAATTAAGAACTATGCTTTATGGTTGAGCATCTTAATTGGCAGAATAAATTTGAATTTTTGTTATGATGAAATTATCTTTAGTCTAGGTGTGGTAGTATTATATTGTTAGAAATAATCAAACTTGATAAGATAAACTAAATAATCAAGAGTTCAGCTATGATACTTTTATAAAGTTTTTTATTTTTTTGAAAAATTAACCTTCAATTCCTTCATTCAAACATTGTTCCAGAGCCTCCAGCCTCTTATACTATTTTCTTACGCCTTTGTATATTTTATAAATTATTACACCATCAATATTCAACCAGAAATATGATAGTAAAAGTCAATACCCAAATATTCAAAGATACTTCAAACGTCCTTATCTCCATCATCTAGGGTTTTCATAGCATCCATGGGCTGGCCATTGCCTAAATCACAGGATAAGCAACTCTACCGATGCTAGAAAAGCTGACCGAGACTTTAGATCAGGCAAAGATAAAAAATGCTGCAACTCAACGGCTTGTTTCGAATTTTTGTATCCCATCAATTTCTCACCGTTGAAAACAGAAGAGAAATTGAAAAAGAGCGGTTTGAAATCTGCTGTAGACCAAAGAACCGTAGACCAACGAAAGGTCAAAGAACACCATGCATTGTGGAATTTTCTCCTCTCCTCTTCTCTTCCTGCTGTCAATATAATTAATCCGACCATATAAAATACAAACACATCCTTCCCTACCTCCTTATCATTTCCATCTCCAGTTCTAATAAAGAAAAGAAACTAGTACCTCCCATCCCATGGGCAGCCCTCCTGTGCTTCCACTCTCTTACCCCCCTCTACCTTCCATGGATTCAATCGAAGTCCCTCAGTATTTCACCTGCCCCATCTCTCTCCAAATCATGAAGGACCCTGTCACCGCCATCACTGGCATCACCTATGACCGCGAGAGCATCGAGCGGTGGCTCTTCCTCGACAACAAAACCACATGCCCAGTCACAAAGCAGGCCCTTCCAAAGGATTCCGACCTCACCCCCAACCACACCCTTCGTCGCCTAATCCAAGCCTGGTGCACCGCCAACGCCTCCAATGGCATCGATCGAATCCCCACGCCACGAGCGCCCATCAACAAGCCTGGCGTTCTTGAGCTCCTTGACAACCTCTCGGTACCTCATCTCCAACTAAACTCCCTTAAATCGATTGCCGCTCTTGTGTCCGAGAGCGAGTGCAACCGCCGTTGTATGGTGCAATCAGGCGCCACTAGCTCGTTGATCCAATTGATCATTTCATGCTCTAAGAAGAACCAAATCGACCATATTGAGATGGCTTTAAGTGCCCTTCACTCCCTTCGAGTCCCTCCCGATGACTTGAAGCCCCTTGCAGCTGATAACCATGACCTTATCGAGTCATTAACATGGGTCTTGCAACATGATTCTAGCAACCATTGCGACATGAGATCTGCTGCGCTTCTAGTATTGAATTCTACAGTCCATGTAGCGAGCTCTAGTCTAATGGAGCAGCTAAAGCTCGATTTCTTCAAAGCTGTGACACTCACCATTCGTGACAAGATATCTCAGCAAGCAACAAAGGCAGCGTTGCATGTGTTGATGCGTGCAAGCCAGTGGCGAAGGAATCGGGCAAAGATCGTCGAAGCTGGTGCGACTTGGGAGATTATTGAACTCCAGCTAACTGACCCTGATAAGAGGACCACCGAGCTCAACCTAGCGGTATTGGATCAGCTATGCGCGTGCGCTGATGGGAGAGCTGAGCTCGTGCGACATGCAGCAGGGATAGCGGTGGTCTCGAAGAGCATACGTAGGGTTTCGCCAGTGGCAGATGATCGGGCTGTCGGGATCCTATCATCGGTGTGCAGGTATACTGCGAGGAAGGAGGTGCTCCAGGAGATGCTGGGGGTGGGGGCTGTGTCTAAGCTTTGCTTTGTTCTTCAGGCGGATTGCTCAAGCTCAGTGAAGGAGAAGGCTAGAAGGGTGCTTAGGTTTCACTCTGGGGTGTGGAAGGACCCTCGTTGCATCAATTTCCAATTGTTATCATGGTATCCCTGACATGCTCCAAAATGTTGTTGCTTATTTGGTTGGACTAGCTACTTTCTTAATAAAAGGATGTAGAACCATGCGTTTCATATACATGAAGTCATCTATAATAACGTATGTCCAACGTTCTAAGATCCTCGAGTACTTGAAAGAAATGGTCTAAGACTCTCGATGTAATACACTTTGGAAATGGAAATTGTTGTTATTGTTGGTGATTAAGTATGATACAACGGTACAAGGAACTGGGAAGGCTATTAGTCCTCCCGGGATCATTATTTATCATCTTTTAATGGAACTTGATACAAGAAGCCTTTGGTTTATGAGTTCCTATTTGTCCTTTGCCTTTGTCTCGTCCTCTGCCTTCTCTCCTAAAGTTATCCCTATTCCCGTTATAGAGATCGCAGACGGATATCTATATTGCTTCTTAGTTAAGAATTCTGAAATTTTGTGGAAATGACATCGCTAATTTCATCATCACAGGAAGTGCAGTAGAAAACGCTGTAATGCCAGGTAGGTTGGAGCCACCGATGCGGTTTGTTCCCAAAGTCTCTTAAAAGAGAAATCAATTACCACCGTTTGGTCCGGCAGAGGTCTTTTGTTTTCAGTTGCACCTTAACTAATTATTTCTTTCGCATTTTATCAAATTGAAGCAGCTAAAAGCTTGCTTAATCTCGTGTGGGATGTGAAGATGGTGTGTTCGGAATGGCTTTTGTGCCATAGGAAACGACTTCTCTAATTAGGTCAGTTGTGAAGGTCGTAGAATGTTACTATTTGTAAAGTGGGTTATGGATTTATTATAGACAAGATTTGAGGCAAGAAGAACCTTTATCACTAACTCTCTCTATTCTTATGGTTGACGTGCTTTTTAAATTATTTAAGTAGGCTGTCTCTGCCGAATTGATTAAAGAAGCAGCAGATAAACCATATATATCAAATCTAAAGAGCCTACAATTTGCAGATGATATAGTTTTTTAATGCAGCAGAAAAGGAGTCTTTGATAGCTGTCACGCTCCGGACCCAGTTGATGGTGGCCCAGGAGTGACAGCCCACCGCATGCCAGGCATGCAAGGCATCCAGTACAGTATCATATATAAACAAGAAGGGTTAACAACTATATAACATACAAAATTTAATCCTCCATAATACAAATTATGTAATGTTGGGCAACAAACCAAAGTTCCAAAATAAATCCAAATGGGGTTACATATAACAAAATATAATCAATTTACATCAAGAAACTTCCAATTACCCCTATTGTTGCCCCTGATAATTTTGTGGCTCTAGAAAAATATTGTAAGATTTAATGAGTTTACACTCAGTAAGTAAGCCTACTATTACATGATATAGCCAAATAAGAATTTTACCAAGTCAAATACATGTCATGCTTCCAAATTTAAAAACATTTCATCATATTATAGAATTATACAAATCTCATGTTCAAATAAATTGGAAGCAATTATTATGAAATAATATTTCAAAATACCAGTTCAATTCCAAATCACTGTAAATCTCATTTTATACTATTGTTCCACGTCCATGTAATAAACATCCCAAGGATGTAACCTCCCTGTACGCCCCCAGTGGAGGAAGGGTACCGGATTCAATTAGCATATAATGCTATATCAGGTCACAGCACATTCCTAGGATATGTATTCTCCACATATTCCCCCTATGGAGGTGGGTCCCGGAGTCATGTAACATGTAATGTGGACCGTGATGACATATAATAATACAATCACAAATAACATTTATTCGCATAACAGCAAACATATATCAATTTACTTTTCATATTTTACCAAATTTGGTAATTTCACATAATCATGTAATAATCAGTTGCATGTATAAAATGCCAATTTAATTTACCAAAATTAACAATAATCAAGTCAAATAATTCATTTGCATAAATGTGGTACCACCAATATCATTTTTCAAATAATACTATAAATCAATTTCATTATTTTAATAATGGCATAATTTAATAATGATTTAAAAAAAATCATTATAACTGGCTTACTTACCTCACAACGCTAATCCCAAAGCGTAAATCAGCTGTATGGACCTCTGGGTACCTACAACATAATTTTTCAGATTTTTAAATTTCAATTTTAGGATGTCAAACTGACTCCTACACTTAACCCAATCTAATCCTGGGCCCAACTTGGAGCTTGAATATCTCCAAATATAGAAGCCCAAATAGAGAAATAAAAATTTTTCAACAAATTAGGATCCATGCTGATCACGACCATATTTTTCTTTTATTGGGCCGGGCTCAATTTGGAGCCCAAAAATTTAGCCCAAAAGGGCTAACTGGACTGGGCTGAAGCCGGCCCAGCCCCCCTCTTTTTTTTTTTTTTTTTCTCTTTTTTTCACCCCTGGTCCAGGTGAACCAGGGGTGGTTGATGGCTGACGGCCTAGGGCCGCCACCAGTCCTTCCTGGGGGTCGGCCCCAAGCCGGCCGCTGCCGCCGCGCCACCCCCCTCTCCTCTCTTTTCTTCTCTTTTTTTTTTTCTTCTTCTTCCTTTCCTTCTTCTTCCTCTTACTATGCCGGCGGCCCGGTCGGCCACCGCTGGCCGATCGGACCTCATCGAACGCCACCCCGGCGCCGATGGAGGCTGCCGGCCGAAGCCCGGGCCCGGCGAGCCGGCGGGCACACCGTCAGCCCGGACCAACGCAGAGCCCCGCTTGGCTCCCCGCGATGGGGAGGGCCGTTCGGCCCTCTCCCTCCCTTCTCTCCCATGCCGGCGACACGGCCGGCCACCACCGGCCGGCCGACCCCGGCCGGACGCCGCCCGCACCGACGGGGGTCGCCGGCCAGAGCCCAGGCTCGGCGGGCCGACGGGCATGCCGCCGGGCCTGAACCCACAGTAAGGGGAGGGCCATTCCACGGCCCTCCCCCCTCTTCCCTTACCGGCGGCACGGTCGGCCTCCTTCGACCGGCGGGCCCCACCGGATGCCGCCCCGCGGCCGATGGGGCCGCCGCCCGGAGATCGGGCCCGGCGAGCCGCCCGGGCCCGAACCAAACGCGGGAGTCAGCTTGGCTCCCGCGTCAGGGGAGGGCCCTCCTGCGGCCCTCTCCCTCTCTCTCTACACGCTCTCTCTCTCCTCGCCGGTAAGGTGGGAGTTACCTGCCGGCGGCGAGGTGTCGGGGAGAGCGGCGATGGGAGTGTGCGAAGAGGAGGGGGGAAAGGAAACGGAGGGGACTGGCAGTCCCCTCCCTTTATCTTTTCTTCAGCGAGGGGAGGGCTGAGCCCTCCCCTGCACCCATGTGCGCGCGCGTGGGTGCGCGACACGCGGCGCGCTGGCGCGCGCATGCAGCGCGTCGCGTGTCGCGCACCCACGCCGTGTAAAATATAAAAAAATTTCACATGGGGGGGGTTTACATCCTTCCCTTCTTATAAAAAATTTTGGCCTCGAAGTTAATGCACAATACGAATAAAAGTTTGGAGGCCCAAAATGGAAATTACTAGCTGTATTTATCTATCTTTCTGGTCAAAATGCAACAGTAAATACACTTTTATGCATATATACAAATATCTATTCAGATACAAATAAATGAGGATATTTCTTTTTCACCTACTCTTCAAGTTCCCACGTAGCCTCCCGTTCAGAGTGATTGCTCCACTGAACCTTAACATAGGGTATGCTACGCCGTCTCAGAACTTGATCTTTATAGTCCACAATACGTATAGGATGCTCTTCATATGTTAAATTCTTCTTTAGCAAAATGGGCTCCGCTTCTATCACATGACTGGAGTCAGAAATGTACTTCCTTGACATAAAGACATGGAAACATTATGCACCCCAGAGAGTGCAGGAGGTAATGTCAGGCTATAAGCCACTTCCCCCACTCTGCTCAAGATCTGAAATGGCCCAACGTATCGTGGACTCAATTTTTCTTTAAGCCCAAACCTCATCACATCTTTGGTTAGTGAAACCCTTAAGAAGACATGATCCCTAACCTGAAATTTCAGCTCCCTTCTTCTAACATCAGCATAACTTTTCTCGTTTTCGCCTTCCGAGCTACCTCGAGTCTTTCCTTAATCAGCTGTACTTTTTCTACTATCTGCTGAATTAGCTCAGGGCCCAACAATTTTCTTTCCCCCACATCATTCCAACACAAGAGAGATCTGCATTTTCTACCATACAGAGCTTCAAATGGAGCCATTTTGATGCTGGCTTGGTAACTGTTATTGTAAGCAAACTCCACCAAAGGTAGGTGGTTGTTCCAAGCACCACCCGAGTCCATTACACAGGCTCGTAACATGTCTTCTAAGATCTGTATGGTCCTCTCAGACTGTTCATTTGTCTAGGGGTGGAAAGCTGTACTGAAATTCAGTTTGATCCCCAAAGCCCTATGAAGACTCTTCCAAAACTGAGACACAAACCTGGTATTCCGATCTAACACACTCGACTCGGGGATACTATGAAGTCCACTATCTGCTCAATGTACATGGTGGCCAATCTCTCACTAGAGACCCCAACTCTGAACGGCAGAAAATGGGCTGACCTGGTCAATCTATCAATAATAACCCAGACCACATCATTGCTTCTGGGAGTTTTGGGTAAACCTGTCACAAAATCCATAGTGATCTTCTCCCATTTCCACTGGGGAATCATCAGAGACTGAAGAGGTCCCGCAGGCCTTTGATGTTCGGCCTTCACTTGTTGGCATACTAAGCACTTGGCCACATATTGAGCAATTTCTTTTTTCATTTCTTTCCACCAGAAATTTTTTCGTAGGTCTCTGTACATTTTGGTGCCTCCTGGGTGAACAGTATAGGGAGAATAATGAGCCTCCCTAAAAATTTCAGCCCTTAGATCCTCCACATTTGGCACACAGAGCCTAGTATTAAATCTCAAGGATCCATCCTCATTTATTCTAAATTCATTCTGAACCCCTGACTGCACCGCTTCTTTAATCTTTTGCAGTTCCAAGTCTTCTTTCTGGGAAGACTTAATCCTGTCAATCAGGGTTGGTTGAAGTACAAGTGTTGCAAGAAGCCCATCAGATCGCTGTACTCGCAAACCAACCTCCAACTTTTCAAGGTCTCTGTGAATGTGAGGCTGAGAAGTAATTATGGAAGCTAGCTCTGAGGAGGACTTTCTACTTAAGGCATCAGCTACCACATTGGCCTTCCCTGGGTGATAATGCAGGTTCAGGTCATAATCCTTTAGTAGCTCCAGCCATCTCTTTTGCCTCAAGTTTAGCTCCTTCTGGGTGAAAATGTATTTCAGACTTTGATGGTCTGTATATACATCACAAGTCTCCCCATATAGATAATGCCGCCAAATTTTCAGTGCAAAGATCACGGCGGCTAACTCCAGGTCATGAGTAGGATAGTTCTGCTCATAAGGCTTCAGCTGCCTGGAAGCATAGGCTATCACCTTTCCTTCCTGCATTAGAATACCTCCCAATCCCTTTCGAGAGGCATCAGTGAATAAAGTATATCCTCCAGATGTAGATGGAAGAGTAAGGTTAGGGGCTGACACCAGGTGCTGCTTGAGCTCCTGGAAGCTTCCCTCATACTCCTCTGACCAAACAAACTTTGCTCGCTTTTGAGTTAAGCGAGTCAGAGGCAAAGCAATGCGAGAGAAGCCTTCCACAAATCTGCGATAATAACCAGCCAGCCCCAAGAAGCTTCTTACTTCTGAAACATTGGAAGGCCGACACCAGTTCACTACAGCCTCAATCTTGTTAGGGTCTACAGATATACCGTCTTTGGATACAATATGACCCAAGAAGGATATTTGGCTCATCCAAAAGTCATATTTCTGCAGCTTGGCATAAAGTTTCTTCTTCCGAAGAGTCTGCAAAATAATTCTTAAGTGGTCTTCATGCTCCAAATGACTTTTAGAATATATCAAGATATCATCAATAAAGACCACTATAAATTGATCCAGGTATAGTTTAAAGATCCTATCCATCAAGTCCATGAATGCTGCCGGAGCATTAGTCAACCCAAACAGCATACCAAGAACTCATAATGGCCATACCTGGTTCTGAATGCAGTCTTCGAAACATCCTCAGCCTTAATCTTAAGCTGATGGTACCCTGATCGAAGATCAATCTTTGAGAATACCTGAGCTCCTTGGAGTTGATCAAATAGATCATCAATCCTCGGCAAAGGGTACTTATTCTGCACTATTACCTTATTAATTTCTCGGTAATCAATGCAGAGCCGAAGACTGTCATCCTTCTTTTTGACAAATAATACTGGAGCACCCCAAGGAGAGACACTAGGTCTGATAAATCCTCGATCCAGAAGCTCCTGCAACTAACATTTTAACTCCTTTAGCTCAGCTGGGGCCATACGATAAGGAGCCTTGGATATAGGTCCAATGCCAGGGGCTAAATCAACAGTGAACTCGACTTCTCGATCCGGGGGTAATTCAGTCAATTTCTTCGGAAAGACATCAGGAAACTCTCGAGCCACTGGAATATCTTCCAACTGGTGTTCATCCTACTGAAGGTCTCTGACCATGGCAAGAAATCCTTGACCACCTTTTCTTAAGTATTTTCCAGCTTGCAGAGCTGACACTAATACCGAAGCCAGATGTTCCTGACTCCCACTAAAACTGAATTCAGGAAGATTAGGAATTTTAAAGATTACCCTTTTCCAGAAACAGTCTATAGAAGCATGATAGGAGGCCAACCAGTCCATCCCTAGGATTACATCAAAGAATTTCAGTGGGAGGACTATCAAATCAGCATTCAACCTCCTATCTTCCATGTCAATCAGACAGGATTTACACACTGAGTCTACCATCATGACATCTTCATTTGGAAATGCAATATGCAACTCTTGCTCTAGAGGAACGGGTGTTAATGATGCATTATTGGCAAGATAACTATCAGATACAAATGAATGTGTGGCACCCTAATCAATTAAAGTTTGAGCATAAGTGTTGCCTACTTTAAACATACCTGTCATAAAGATTAACTTAACTTAGATGTCATGCAGTATCATATATTTTTCCTCTATTTACTACCATAATCCATGCATTATACCAGGTATGAATGCAATAATTTTAAAAAAATAATTTAATTTAACAGACATACCTGTCACCAATTAATAAGAGCAGAGGCAAAGACAGCCGTCCTGCTGAGTGAGGGTAAAGACCCTCCCTTGGGTCCTGCGCTGCTGCCGACTCTTTTCCTGATCTGAAGGGGGCTGCTGGTCCTTCCGGAGGGTATAGGTAGCCATCTTGTGGTCCATCTTTCCATAAATATAGCAGGCACCAGTCAGCATGCGGCACTATTTGCCCTGATGGGCCTTCCCGCAATGAGGACAGCGGATCTCCTTATCCTTCTGCCCTGAGGGAGCTTGAAAGAAACCCTTCTTTTTCTTAGCCTGCCCTAAAGACTGGCCAAAAGAAGGTCCTCTCTTCTTCATCTGCTACTCCCTCACCTGCTGAATGGCAATCATATCCCTCTCAATGACCAGAGCCTTGCTCACCACTTCACTGTAAGTGGGGAGCTCAAATGCATTGATTGCCTGCCTCAGTCTGGGGTGCAGTCCCTCGGTGAATTTGGTGATCTTGGCTCTCTCGGTCATAAGAAAATCTAGAGCAAATCAGGCCAATCGTCTAAACTCGGCTTCATACTGGGCCACAGAGAGGTTCTTCTGCTTCAATCTCATGAATTCAAACTCCATCTGTCTCTGCACACTCCTGGGAAAGTACTGGCGTTAAAAAGCCTCCTTAAACTGTTCCCAAGAGATGGCCCGACCTCCATACTGCTGCTCCAACATCAGCCACCAATCGTATGCCTCCCTCTGAAGGAGGTAGGCGGCAAATCTAATCCGCTCCTCCTCCTGGCTACCAAGGGCCGTAAATGCCTTTTCTATCTCTCTTATCCACCTCTCCGCATCAAGTGGGTTGGTGGATCCAGAGAAGGGAGGAGGGGCCAAGCTCTTAAATTCGGAGAAGTTACGACCCCTCTTCGCCGTGGCTAAGATGGAGCGGGCCGAGCGGGCGATCGGGACGGGCGGGCTAGCTGGGTCTGAGGAGTAGGAGGGGCAGACTGAGTCTGCGGAATGGTAGAGCCAGATATAGCAGGCAGTATCTGCTGCTGCATGGCCTGTACCGCCTGAGTCACTCCCAAGAAGGCCCGGAGCAACTCGGCCTGTAACTGCTGTGGGTCGTTGCCAACTGGGGCAACGGAACCCGCATCTGCTGAGGCTTCCTGGCCTCCCTGTTGGTCAGAGTCACCAGCCTGAGAGTCCCCCTCATGTCGCTGACTACTGGTGTGACGATGCATTATGAAATCCTGCCACGGTTAGGTTCCAATCAATATCATAATAAACCACCAAATCTCAAGCATTTTTAAACAAGTCACTTGAATTTTTTCTAGAGTTATTACCCTTCTAATGTCATGTCAATATTTGGCCTAGAGTTAATCATGTGTTTGGCCCTAATGTCAAACCTTGCTCTGATACCACTACAAGCTATCACGCCTCGAACCCAGTTGGTGGTGGCCCAGGGGTGACAGCCCGCCGCATGCCAGGCATGCAAGGCATCCAGTACAGTATCATATATAAACAAGGAGGGTTAACAACTATATAACATACAAAATTTAATCCTCCATAATACAAATTATGTAATGTTGGACAACAAACCAAAGTTTCAAAATAAATCCAAATGGGGTTACATATAACAAAATATAATCAATTTACATCAAGAAGCTCCCAATTACTCCTGTTGTTGCCCCTGATAATTTTGTGGCTCTAAAAAAATATTGTAAGATTTAATGAGTTTACACTCAGTAAGTAAGCCTACTATTACATGATATAGCCAAATAAGAATTTTACCAAGTCAAATATATGTCATGCTTCCAAATTTAAAAATATTTCATCATATTATAGAATTATACAAATCTCATGTTTAAATAAATTGGAAGCAATTATTATGAAATAATATTTCAAAATACTATTTCAATTCCAAATCACTGTAAATCTCATTTTATACTATTGTCCCACGTCCATGTAATAAACATTCCAAGGATGTAACCTCCCTGTACGCCCCTAGTGGAGGAAGGGTGCCAGAGTCAATTAGCATATAATGCTATATCCTGTCACAGCACATCCCTAGGATGTGTGTTCTCTACATATTCCCCCTATGGAGGTGGGTCCTGAAGTCATGTAACATGTAATGTGGACCGTGATGACATATAATAACACAATCACAAATAACATTTATTCGCATAACAACAAACATATATCAATTTACTTTTCATATTTTACCAAATTTGGTAATTTCACATAATCATGTAATAATCAGTTGCATGTATAAAATACCAATTTAATTTACCAAAATTAACAATAATCAAGTCAAATAATTGATTTGCATAAATATGGTACCACCAATATCATTTTTCAAATAATACTATAAATCAATTTCATTATTTCAATAATGGCATAATTTAATAATGATTTTAAAAAAAATCATTATAACTGGCTTACTTACCTCACAACGCTAATCCCAAAGCGTAAATCAACTGTATGGACCTCTGGGTACCTACAATATAATTTTTCAGATTTTTAAATTTTAATTTTAGGATGTCAAACTGACTCCTACACTTAATCCAATCTAATCCTAGGCCCAACTTGGAGCTTGAATATCTCCAAATATAGAAGCCTAAATAGGGAAATAAAAATTCTTCGATAAACTAGGATCCATGCTGATCACGACCATATTTTTCTTTTATTGGGTCGGGCTCAATTTGGGGCCCAAAAATTTGGCCCAAAAAGGCTAATCGGGACCGGCCTTCGGCCCGGCCCCCTCTTTTTCTTTTTTTTTCCTTTTCTCTCGTTTCACCCCCGGTTCGTGTGAACCGTGGGGTGGCCGATGGCCGGCGGCCTAGGGCCACCGCTGGCCCTTCCCCGGGGTCGGCTGGCCGCCGGCCGCCGCTGCTGGCCACCCCCCTCTCCTCTCTTTTTTTCTCTTTTTTCTTCTTCTTCTTCCTTTTCTTCTTCTTCCTCTTACTATGCCGGTGGCACGGCCGGCCACCGCTGGCCGGCCGGACCTCACCGGACGCAGCCCCGGCGTCGGTGGGGGCCGCCTGGCCCGAACCAACGCGGGAGCCGGCTTGGCTCCCGCGACAGGGGAGGGCCGTTCGGCCATCTCCCTCCCTTCTCTCCCCTGCCGGCGACACGACCGTCCACCACCGGCCGGCCGAACTCCGCCCTCGACTGCCCCCGCACTTGCGGAGGTCGCCGGCCAGAGCCCAGGCCCGGCGGGCCGGCGGGCATCCCGCCGGGCCTGAACCCATAGTAAGGGGAGGGCCGTTCCATGGCCCTCCCCCCTCTTCCCTTGCCGGCGACACGACCGGCCTCCTCCGGCCGGCCGGACCTCACTGGACGCTGCCTCGGCGCCGGTGGGGGCTGCCACCCGGAGATCGGGCCCGGCGAGTCGGCGGGCACGCTGCCGGGCCCGAACCAAGTGCGGGAGCTGGCTTGGTTCCTGCATCAGGGGAGGGCCCTCCTGCGGCCCTCTCCCTCTCTCTCTACATGCTCTCTCTCTCCTCGCCGGTAAGGGGGGAGTTACCTGCCGGCGGCGAGGCATCGGGGACGAGCGGAGGGCGACAGCGGCGATGGGAGCGTGCGAAGAGGAGGGGGGGAAGGAGACGGAGGGGACTGGCAGTCCCCTTCCTCTGCCTTTTCTTCAGCGAGAGGAGGGCTAGCCCTCCCCTGCACCATGTGCGCGCACTGGCGCGCATGCAACGCGCCGCGTGTCGCACACCCACGCCGCGTAAAATATAAAAAAAATTTCACGTGGGGGGAGGGGGGGGGGTTTACAGATAGCAATTAAAACTATTCTCTTATCATTTGAAAATGCTTTTGATCTGAGAATTAACTTCCACAAAAATTGCTTAATCTATATGAATGTGTTGGAGGAGGACACCAAGGTCTTAGCTACTATTTTAAATTGTAAAATTGATGCCTTTCCCCTTAAATATCTTGATTTACTACTATATGATGTGAGGCTGCCTAAGTAAGCTTAGATGCCTTTGTTGAAGTGCATGAAGTCCCATCTTATCTCTTGAAAAGGAAGATTTTTGTTCACAGGAGGTAGGTTTACATTGATTAATGCCATCTTTATAGCTTTACCTTTCTATTATATGTCTGTTTTTGGACTTTCAAAGTGGGTTATGCTAAGAATTGATCAGCTAAGGAGAGCATTTTTATGAAAAGAATCATAAAAAGTTAATGGTTTTAATTGCTTGGTTAATTCGGATTGTCTGTGCTAGGACCTAAAGGAAGAAGAACTTAGTATCAAGAACATCAGTAATCTTAATTCTTTCCTCTTAGCAAAATGGATTTAAAAGTTCTCTCAGCGACTGCAATTCATTGGAAGAAACAATTCATAGTTTATACTATATTAAGAGAAAGATAGGAATAAGGGTGCATAAATTTGGGATTAAGCTTTTCTTAGTTTGGAGGGATATCTGCAAAAATCAGGAGGTTTTCTGAAATTCTACCACCTTCAAGTTAGGGAATAAGCAAAATATCAGATTTTGGAAGACTCTTGGATTGGAGTACCCTCTAGTCTCCTTGTTTAGTAACCTATATCAGAGGGCTATCAAAATAATTGCTTGGTGGTCTTTCAATGGAGTTGGCGCTTCCTTAAATAGTGTATTAAGGTTTATGGCCTACTTTTAAGAGAGGAGTTCGATCCGCTTTGCTCTCTATCAGATTTGTCATTTTCTTTTAGACCTTCAAGAATGACTGATACGTCGGTATGAAAACTAACCAAAAATAGCATCTTCTTAGTAGTAAAGTCCTTAATCTTAAAAGTCTGATGTATGTTGCAGCTGTGTGAATGTGATGGCTATAGTTTCAGCTAGGATTTTTTCTCAGGAAGAAAGGCGAAAGAAGTGAAACATCCAAATTTACTTTTTATTTTGAAATCATACTTATCTATCCAACAATACATTACCCACTCACAACTAACCATATTTAATTTTTAACTCAACAAACTACCAGACTTATTAATAAAATACTTATCGTATAATAACGATAACAATAAGGAATTAAATTTTAACACTCCCCCTTAATCCTTATTGTGACATTCAATAATTCTCTAAAGTGCTGAAACTTATCTCTTGAAAGTGCTTTAATAAAAATGTCTGCAACTTGATCATTGGAGCTGTAATATTTGATTTGAATCTTCTTCTTCTCCACTGCATCTCTAATGAAGTGATGCTTGATGGCAATGTGTCTTGTACGGCTATAGTAGATTGGATTCTTAGTGATAGCAATTGCTGATTTATTGTCACATAAGATTGGAGTAGCTTCTTCTTGCTTCTCACCAATATCTTTCGAAATATGCCTTAACCATATTGCTTGTGAAGCTGAAACATATTCAGCCTCGGTTGATGATTGTGCCACTACTTGTTATTTCTTAGAAGCCCAAGCAACTACTCCTGAATCGAGAGAAAAAAATATATCCTAAAGTGCTTCTCATATCATCAATACATCCAACTTAATCACTGTCACAAAATCTCAATAATTTTGCATCAATATTTTTCTCATACCAAACACCAAAATCAATAGTACCTTGAATGTATCTCAACACTCTCTTAGCAGCCTCAAAATGAATTTGAGTAGGTTTGTGCATAAACCTGGACAACAAACTTGCTGCATACATAATATCAGGTCTAGTGGCTGTGAAATATAATAAACTTCCAATCAAGCTTTTATAGAGTGATGCATTCACTTCTTTGCTTCCATCTTCTTTGCTTAGCTTTTCATTTACAACCAAGGGAGTACAAACTGATTTACAATTCATCATTTGAAATTTTTTAAGAGGAGTTTTTGCATACTTCTTTTGGTAAATAAACACTCCTTGATAAATTTCAATGCCTAAGAATTGATGTAATAAATCCAAGTCACTCATTTCATATTTTTGCTTCATCTCCATTTTAAAGTTAGCAATCATTCTTTCATCATTACCAGTAATCACCATATCATCAACATAGAGAGAAATAATAAGAATGTCAGATATACCTTGCTTCTTAATATATAATGTTGGCTCATTCTTACTTCTTTAAAAACCTTTGTTGTTGAAGTAGGCATATCAATCTTACTATACCAAGTTCGGGGTGCTTGTTTGAGGCCATACAAAGCCTTTTTTAGCTTGTAGACTTTTTCTTCTTCTCCATTTGCCATAAAGCCTTGAGGTTGCTCTACATAAACCTCCTCTTTCATAGTACCATTCAAGAACGCTGATTTTACATCAAGTTGATACAATAACCAGCCATTTTTAGCTGCCAAGGCAATAAGAACTTTAATTGTATCATGCCGAGCCACTGGAGCAAATGTCTCTTCATAGTCAATTCCTGGTTATTGAGAATACCCTTTAGCTACAAGCCTTGCTTTGTTCTTTTGGATAGTACCATCCAAATTGAATTTCATCTTATAGATCCACTTCACACCAATTACTTCTTTATCTTTTGGTCTTTCAACTAACTCCCAAGTTTTATTCTTCTCAATCACATTAATTTCTTCTTCCATAGCTTTCTTCCAAGTCTCTTCTTTGATTGCTTCTTCAAAACTTTCTGGCTCAACAACACAAAAATTGCAGCTAGCATACACATCACTAAGGCTTTTCATTTTCCTTAGAGGTGTACTTGATGATGAATAACTAAAGCTTGATGATGAACTTGGACATATTTGTGGAGACATTTGTGGTGCATCTTCATGAACATTATCTTCATATTCTTGAATTTTTGGTGTTTTATTGAAAATAATGGCCTGACCTTGAACTTTCTTCTCTTTCCAATCCCACGTATCCTTCTCATTAAAAATAACATCTCTACTAATAATCAACTTATTTTTCTTTAAGCTGAAAAGTCTATAGCCCTTTGATTTTGAGCTATAACCCACAAAAATGCATTTCTCACTAGTCTCATCAAGCTTGTTTCTAACATTCTTTGGAACATGAGCAAAACAAATACATCCAAAAATCTTTAAGTGATTCATTGATGGCTTCTTTCCACTCCAAGCTTTAATTGGAGTTTGATTAATCACTGCTTTTGTTGGGCATCTATTCAACAAATAAGCTGCAGTAGAAACTGCTTCACTCCAAAAAGATAAAGGCAACCCCTTTCCATGAAGCATTGCTTTTGACATCTCCATAATGGTTCTATTCTTTCTTTCTGCCACTTCATTTTGTTGTGGAGTGTATCCAATCGTTAGCTGTCTATTTAAGCCAATATTTTCACAAAAATTATCAAATTCATTTGAGTTATACTCACTACCTCTATCACTTCTTAATACTTTAATCAAATATCCACTTTGCTTCACAATAAAATTCTAAAATTTTTTAAAGATACTGAATACATCTGATTTTTGTCTCATAAAATATACCCATGTCATTCTAGAGAAGTCATCAATAAAGGTTAGGAAGTATTTGTTACCTCCATGAGATGATGTTGACATAGGACCACATACATCTGTGTGAACAAGCTCCAATGGTGCTCTAGCTCTCCATGCCTTCTCTTTTGGAAATGCTTCTCGGTGTTGCTTCCCAAGTGCACAACCTTCACAAACTTCTTTTAATTCTTGTATAGATGGCAGCCCATACACCATGTTCTTCTGCTGAAGATTCTTCAGCTTTGAAAATTCAAATGTCCAAGTCTTCTATGTCATAACCATGAGTCACAACTATATCCATCTTCAAAGCTACATCATTCTTGTAAGAGAGAGTTAGAGGAAAACTTCTATTTTTTTCCATCTTGATCTTTGCTACAGCTTGATTTCTTTTATCAAAAATTTTGCAAGAGTCTTCTTCAAAGTGAACTGAGTATCCATGATTTACAAATTGTCCAACACTTAACAAGTTTTGCTCTAGTTCTGGAACTAGCAGCACATCACGAATATATCTTGTTCCCTTCTTCATTTCTATGGCAATTATACCTTTTCCTTTTGCTTGAACTAAGGCACCAATATCCATCTTCACTTGAGAATTGGTAGTTGAATCAATCTCCATAAAAATTCTTTCATTGCTGGTCATATGATTGCTACACCCGCTATCAAGAAACCAAATATCATGCTTTCAGTCCATAGCTGCTTGACAAGCATAGAACAGATTGGCTTCACCTTCATTTTCTTCAATGAAATTTGTTTGCTGATTTTTCTTAAACAATCTTTTTGGATATGACCAAACTTTTTGCAATTGTGACATTGAGGCTTTCCTCGAAACCAACAATCTTTTTCTACATGGCTACTTCTTTGACAAATTCTACATTTTTATTGAGTAAACTCCTCATCAATTTGCCTTCTAAAGTTACTTCTTCCTCTTCCTCTTGAGTTGCTTCTACCTTTTTCTCTCGTATGTCTTCCACCTCTTGAAGATTCTCCTTTAGAATCTTTATTGTGAGGTCTTAAATTAACATTGAGCTTGGATTGAAAAGCACCATCAATTGATTTTTCCAAACGCCTATTCAACCTTTGCTCAAATGTTTTAATTGATCCCATTAACTCTTCAACACAAAGATTCAAGATCTTTAGTTTCTTCAATAACAGCAATAATGGGATCATATTTTTCATGCAAGCTAATAAGAATTTTTTCAACAATTCTTTGATCAGAAATAGTATCTCCATATATCTTCATTTGATTCACAACCTCCATGACTCTAGTGAAATAATCCTTCAACAACTCCATTTCTTTCATCTTTAAATTTTCAAAATCTCTTCGCAGAGTTTGAAGCTTTACTGTTTTTACCTTGAAAGTGCCTCTATACTTCTTTTGAAGAATATCCCAAGCCTCTTTTGATCTTGTTGCATTAATAATTCTTGAAAAAATTTTATCAGCAACTCCTTGTTGAATCAAAGCTAAAGCCTTTGCATCTTTCTTCTTTTGATCCTTCAATTGTTGTTTTTGGGCATTACTCAAAGCAACTGTATTATCCTGTTTATCATACCCACCTTCCACATACTCCCAAAGATCATATGATAAAAAAAACTATTTTCATCTTCACAAACCAGAAATCATAATTTTCTCCATCAAAAATGGGAACTTGTGATTGTTGAGCACTTACAAATTGATTGCTTGAACTCTCCATCTCCAAAACTTGAGACTGCTTGGAGGTATCTTCACTCAAGCCTTTCGTCGAACACCTTGAGAGTGTGGGAAGACTGCTTGGATGTATCCTTCTCTGGATTTTTTTTTTTTTTTAAATTGATATCTGAAAACCAAGTTCGTCGCCTACGCACGGAAGCGGAATCTTCTTCTTAGATACCACCTGCGTTACGTCCGTATTTTTTTTTTTTGATCCGTTTTGATGTTCCGATCAAACGCGAAGGGAAGCACCGCTTTGCTATGAGAAGGAAGAAATTTGAGCGATGGGGACTCGGCGGAGGATCGTCGGTGATGCTTTGATACCAGTTTGATGGCTGTAGTTTTAGCCAGCATTTTTTCTCAGAAAGAAAAGCTAAAGAAATAAAACATCCAAATTCACTTTTCATTCTAAAATCATACTTATCTATCTAACAATACGTTACCCACTCACAACTAATCACATTTAATTTTTAACTCAATAAACTATCAAACTTATTAATAAAATATTTATCATATAATAATAATAATAATAATAAATTAAATTTTAACAGAATAGCGGTTCATCGTTGGTTGTTGGTCTCTTTATGCTGCTAATTATGATTGATCGACAGTAATCAGGTTGGACAGTCTTGTCTCGGCAGTGAGTTGCTTCGTTCATTTCTCCCTTTAAATGTCTAGCGTTTAGTGGCAGAGACTGCAAAGACTTGGACAGAAAGATACATAGCCTGCCATCCGGAGTTGGCTCTCCACGTGCCGGCCCTCTCTTCCACTTCCCCTTTTTCCTGCTCCATTTTCAAGCTTTGTACCATATTTTATTTTTCTATTTTCTCCTGTCCCCCACCTTTCTCTTTTCTTCTTATAAATTTCTTATCTTTTCCTCTAATAAAACTTTGGGGAAAGCTCTTCCTCTAATTTACTATTAACAAAAAAAAATTCTTAACCAAAAAAAAAATAGTTTTTAATTATTTCTATCGGTATAAAACATGAAAGATCTCTGGTCACATTGAACTTATTAAGATCATAACTGCCTTCTGTCTTCCCCCCTCTCTTCAACGCTGGACCAGTAGTACATCTCCCTCTCACTAGACGGCATCTGTGGGCGCCGGTTGTGGCACGTTCGCTCCGATAAACGATGGTCGGCCGCCGACGCTGGTGTAATTCTCGCCATCCTTCTTCTTCGGTTTTGGTCGTCGATGGATACACCTCTGATGTGACGCCACCAACATGCACTGGATGGGCGAATCCAGTGCTTCGGCACCTCTTGACATCCATGGTCAGCCCAGATGCATGAATCTCTCCTCGTTGGAAAAGTCATCAAATTCGTCTGCCGTTCACGTTGATGTTTCAAGCTGCGACGCTGTGGTTGGAAATGAGGCCACGTCGCTCCAAGGTGGCCGGTCTAACATCACTAATTAAAGAAAATGAGGAAATCTATGTTCCCTAACTTAATGACCGGCAATCTTCACAGCTCTCCCCGCTTGTAGGCAAAATAGAAGGAAAAAGAGAATTGCTAAAGAGCTTCGCACTGAAAATTTATATAATTGACGTGTAATCACTAATTTTTTTTCCATTATCCATCCTATATTCGCTACGTTGGTACCGGTTATCACTCCTTATGTGATATTGTCACGCTCCAGATCCAGTGGTGGTGGCCCAGGGGTGACAACCCGCCGCATGCTAGACATGCAAGGCATCCACTACAATAATATTACAAACAAAGAGGAATAATAACTACGTGTCATACAAAATTGAAATTCTTCATAATATCAGTTATGTAATGTTGGGCAACAAACCAAAATTTCAAAATAAATCCAAATGGGGTTACATATAACAAAATATAAACTATTTACATCATGAAACTCCCAATTACCTCTGTTATTGCCCTTGATAATTTTGTGGCTCTGAAAAAAGCATTGTAAGATTTAATGAGTTTACACTCAGTAAGTAAGCCTACTATTACATAATGTAGCCAAATCAGAATTTTATCGAGTCAAATACATGTCATGCTTTCAAATTTAAAAACATTTCATCATATTATAGAATTATGCAAATCTCATGTTTAAATAAATTGGAAGCAAATATTATGAAATAATATTTCAAAATATCATTTCAATTCCAAATCACTGTAAATCTCATTTTATACTAATGTCCCACGTCCACGTAATAAATATCTCGAGGATGTAACCTCCCTGTACGCCCCCAGTGGAGGAAGGGTGCCGGAGTCAATTAGCATATAATGCCATATCCTATCGCAGCACATCACTAGGATGTGTGTTCTCCACATATTCCCCCTATAGAAGTGGGTCTCGGAGTCATGTAACATATAATGTGGACCGTGATAACATATAATAACACAATCACAAATAACATTTATATGCATTACTGCAAACATATATCAATTTACTTTTCAAATTTACCAAATTTGGTAATTTCACATAATCATGTCCATAATCAATTGCATGTATAAAATACCAATTTAATTTATAGAAATTGACAATAATCAAGTCAAATAATTCATTTGCATAAATATGGTACCACAAATATTATTTTTCAAATAATACTATAAATCAATTTCATTATTTCAATAATGGCATAATTTAATAATGATTTATAAAAATCATTATAACTGGCTTACTTACCTCACAACGCTAATCTCAAGGTGTAAATCAGCTGGACCTCTGGGTACCTACAACATAATTTTTTAGATTTTTAAATTTTAATTTTAGGATGTCAAACTGACTCCTACATTTAACCCAATCTAATCCTGGTCCCAACTTGGGGCTTGAATATCTCCAAATATAGAAGCCCAAATGGGGAAATAAAAATTTTTTGACAGCCTAGAATCAGAGATAATCCAAGCTCTATTTTTCTTTTATTGGGCCGGGCCCATGTTGGGGCCCAAAAATTTAGCCCAAACAGACTAACTGGACCGCGTGCTCAAAACTCACCCGGTCCTAATCTTCTCTCTCCACCACACCCCGGTTCACCTCGAACCCGTGGGTGGTCGAGGATGGCCGGCGGCCTAGGGCTGTCGCCGGCCCTCCTCGAGGGTTGGCTGGCCGCTCGCCCTCCCCGAGGGTCGGCTGGCCGCCGACGACCACCCCCCCTCTCCTCTCTCTTCTTCTCTTTCTTCTTCTTCTTCCTCTTCTTCTTCCTCTTCCTCACTGTGCTGGCGGCACAGCCGGCCACCGCTGGTCGGCCGAACCTCACCGGACACCGCCCTGGCACCGGTGGGGGCCGTCGGCCGAAGCCTGGGCCCGGTGAGCCAGCGGGCATGTCGCCAGGCCCGAACCAACGCTGGAGCCGGTTTGGCTCCCGCGACAGGGAAGGGCCGTTCGGCCCTCTCCCTTGCCTCACTCCCTACCGGTGGCACAGCCGACCACCACCGGCCGGTCGGACCCCGTCGGACGCTACCCCCGCGCCGGCGGGGGTCGCCACCGAGGCCCGAGCTCCCGCCGAGCCGGCGGAGCACGCCGCCGGCCCGAACCAACAGCCAGGGGAGGGCTATCCCGCGGCCCTCCCCCCTCTTTCCCTTGCCGGCGACACGGCCGGCCTCCTCCGACCGACCGGACCCCACTGGACGCTGCCCCTGAACCGGTGGGGGCTACCGCCCGGAGATCGGGCCCAGCGAGCCGGCGGGCATGCCGCGGGGCCCGAACCAAGCGCAGGAGCCGGTTCGACTCCCGCGTCAGGGGAGAACCCTCCTGCGGCCCTCTTCCTCTCTCTCTACCACTCTCACTCTCTCTCTCTACTCCTTACCGGTGAGGGGGTTACCTGTTGGCGGCGAGGCGTCGGGGACGAGCGAAGGGCGACAGCGGCGACGGCAACGTGGGTAAAGGAGGGGGTGAAGGAGACGGAGGAGATTGGCACAGTCCCCTCCTCTCTCTCTTTTCTTCAGCGAGGGGAGGGCTGAGCCCTTCCCTGCGCTCATGTGCGCACGCATGGGTGCACGCGTGTTGGCGCGTATGCAGTGCGCCGCGTGTCGCACACCCATGCTGCGTATAATATTATAAAAATATAAATTACGTAGAGGGGTTTACAGATATATTGCTGTGTTACTACCATTCATGATGCTAGGTTATTGGTTATGATTATCAGAAAATATCGTTTCTAAGGCACAAACCATATGGTGGTACAACAAAGCATGTGGTGAAGAAATTGTCTGTAGTTCAGGGCCTTAAGGCACAAAGCATGAGGTGACACAACAAAACAGCTATCATTCATGACCACTTGCAACACGTCTTTTATGTTAGATATTTAACAGAAATAATTGCTAACAAAGATATGATGTCAAAATAAATAAATAAATAAATAAAGAAGTGACTAATCTTGGAACCAAGACATATACATAGGCTATGCTGTCCTAAGAACTTATAGCCATCTTTGTATAGATTTTCTCAACAAAGACATCTTCAAAATACAATACTTTTTGATCTGTTCGATCTTCTGTTGAGCATGAATTATAATGAAAGTTTTTTTTGAACCTGCTGTCTATGAGCATTCAGCTGTATGGAACCAATGTAAAAATCAGATCTCTAAAAAGTTAAGAAATGAGAAAGAAATAGAAAGAGAAGGGCACTTTGAGGATGATACTAAAGAAAAGAAAAAATAGAGTTTTTATCATTTGGATAGGAGCCCCAATCCTTGTGATCTTATATAGATCATAAGGAGTCACCTTTCTTTCAAAAAAAAAAAGTGATGGATAAGCAGCAAAAAGGTTCTATGATTATTTGATCAATCGATCATGAAAAAAATGCCTACCTGAAAGGATGCGATCGATCAAATAAATAAAAAAGAAAAATTAATACTTGCGCTCATATAAATGGGCCATAAGATTTTGGACATTTTTCCATCCACCCAATTAACACCAAATATTTTTAAAATCTAAATAATAGTGATAGAAATTTTAAAATTTTATTAAATCAGAGATAATGTAACATTTTATGGCAGCTTTGTTCACTTAATTAAGTAGGTTTAGTGTCTACAGATAGCTTTTACTTGACTTTTTGTTAACACTTCAGGCCACCCATTCATCTGCTTTGTTTCCTTGCACATCGGGAACGCTCCATAAAAGAAATTTAGTATTCACGGAATAGGAGGCTTTCAAACATAAAGATAATTATTCATCGACTAAGTCAAATTTTCAAAATGAAGAACAGCATCATTTTCTTGAAGAAGTTGGTATAAGTAAGACTTTGAGAAACTTAGCAGTAGTGGCTCAAAGATTCTGTTCTGTAGTCTATGTTTAAGCCGAAGGGCTCCATCTACCCACTGATTTTTTTTTTTCACCTCATATTGTCAGTAATACGGACTCATAAATGAGGGCGCTGCCGTTGCCAGCCAGTTCACGCTAAGCAGAAGTACCTTTGGGGGCAGTTGCGTCCATTATTTTTAAATTATTTTGTATCTGCTAAAAGACAAATCTTTTTGAAGCGGAGATGTTTCCGATGGATGCCAACGCTGGTTGTGCCTATTAAATAATTATAAATTTATACGAAAGTATGAGGGCTAAGACAGCGAATTGAATTAAGACTGCCGTTTTCAATACTTTGTTCTCTAGCTCTTTTCTCTCACCACACGTTTGTGAGCCAGACTAATCGAAACAAATATTTGGCATCAAAGCCAGATTTTAAGAGGAATTTCTGCCCGCAAAGAGCCCGCAATCTCTTCTAAGTCCAAATTTCAGAACTTACGCAACAGAATCATAAGAATTAGCCTTTTCAAATGAAAGTATTGGTACTGTGAACCCACGGCACAAGAATAAGCCACCCTCTATACAAATCAAAAAAACGAGTTGAGAAATGTAGGGAAGAAGGATAAGAAGGCCTTTCCTTTGTCAAGTGATGGAGGAGTCTTTCTTTGAGCCAAAGTGGCATCGAGCAAGGAGAGGATATCCTCGCCGCTATCTTCAAAGAGGATGAGTGTAAAGTGGATTTACTTGCAAATGTTGTAACAAGAGTTTGAAGGCATTTATATGAAGAAGTTGGAAAGTGTTGCGAAATATGTTTCTCGGATTTTGGCTGTTGTCAACCAAATGAAGAGAAATAGAAAAAATTTGAAGATGCTCAAGTTGCAGAGAAGATTTTGCACTCATTATCTTTGAAGTTTGAGCACATCATGATTGCCATAAAAGAGTTGAAGGACATTGATTCCTTCTCTATCGACCAATTACTGGGATCTCTCTAAGTACATGAGCAAAGGTTGCAAAAGAAATATACCCTATAATCAATCATGCAAGTTTTGAATAGAAAGTTAAAGCTAAATGATCAAAAGAGTAAGAGGCAAAAAGGGGACAATGGCAATAAAAGACGAGGCAATGATCTTAGATGCTATATTAGTGGAGGTTGCAGTCCTACAAAATGAGACCATCGTAAAGGAAACTCAGATCAACATAGTAGTAGTAAGTCCAATATTCAATGATATAATTGTAAAAGGGTTGGAATAAAAGGGTTGAAAAAAAAATAACTACACCAATGGCACCATGAAAGAAGGAGAGCCAATACTCTTTTTTACTTGTGAAGAAGATTGCAAAGGTATTACAAATATATGGTTTCTTGATTTATGCACAGCAAACCATATGTATGGTAGAAGGGAGCTATAAATGGAAATAGATGGTGGTGTTCATGGCAATGTCAAGCTTGACGATTCTTCCAAAGTTACCATGAAAGAAAAAGAGAAGATTGTAATCTACTTAATGAATGGTTCACATGACTATCCTTAACATTGGACAACTATTAGAAAGGGCTACATCATCCAAATAGAGGATTCTACATCGACTTTAAGAAACAAGAATGAAAAGTTAATTACAAAGGTCCACATGTTGAAGAATTGAATGTTTCTCATTAACATAAAGACATAGATCAAGAGATGGTTCCAAGTATGTTTGAAGGATAACACATGGCTATGGCATTAGGTACTTGAATTTTGATGAATTAAAATTTTTATCTACTAGTAGAATGGCAAAAGAACTCCCAAAATGAACCATCCAAAAGAAGTATGCAAGAGATGTATAGTTGACTAAGAGCCTTAACTTTCTTTTAAAAGCAGTAAGTCATGGTGTGCCTTAACATTTTTGGAGTTAATTTACAAATATTTATGAACTTATGCTGGAGTCATTTGGAGGTAATAAATATTTCATTACATTCATTGATGACTATATTGTGAAATTATTGGTTTATTTTCTTCTAGAAAAGTCTGCTGCATTTTTGTCTTCAAAGAATTTAAGGCTATAATGGAAAGGGAGATGGTCATAAACTGAAGACATTAAGATTGGATAGAGGTGGAGAATACACCTTAAATACTTTCAAAAGCTATTATAGTGAAAAAAAAAATTCATCAATAATTTATAACAGCATACTTTTCCTAACAAAATGATATTACAAAGCAGAAGTACCGGACTATCTTAAATGAGTTCAACTGAGGTGCTTTTTTATATTTTTTTAGAAACTAGACTTCAATCACACTTGTTCAAAGCCTCATTTAAATGCCTTCAGCTTCTTATGCTATCTCCTTATGCCTTTAGACTTCTCTTTATTTAGGACACCATCCTCCTACAGCCAGAAGTATAGTAGAACATGCCATCTTGAATATAACAAGAGGTATGCTTAAGGAAAAAAAGACAACTAAAGTCATTCATTTTAGGTAAAAGCATGTGCAACCTACTTGCTTAATAGAAGTTTAACCAAGAGTCTCAAACAAATGACCACACAAGAAGCATGAAGCGAAGATAAGCCAAGTGTTAAGCATTTTAATTAAGATATTTAGGTGTATTGCTCATTCCCAATTATCTAAAGAGAAAAGAAAGAAATTAGACGATGAAGGCAAGAAGAGCATCTTTATCAGATATAGCGAATAATAAAAAACTTACAAGCTTTATAATTCGATGATAGAAAATGTGGTGCTTAGTCGAAATATAATTTTTTACGAGAATGTTGTACAGAATTGGAGCACAAAAAAGGACAAAATAAAAAGGCTTGTTGATGAAGCCATTAAAGATAATTCATTCTGCATATTCTCCACAAGTACATCTTCACCATCTAGAAATTCTTCTTCAAAATCAAGTTTCTCTAAATCGAGTGCAAGCACAAGTCTAGTGAAATTGAGGAGCCTTGATGAGATCTATGAAGAGATAAGGAAATTTATGTCATCAATTTATAGTGTTTATTTATTGACCAAGAGCCACTAATTGTTGTATAAACCTTACAACTTGAAACATAGAAAGTAGCTATGGATAGAGAAATCAAAGCCATTGAAACAAACAAAACTTGGTAGTTAACTACAGTACCTAAAGGCCACAATGCTATATGGGATATATAAAATCAAGTAGACCTTAAACGATATGATTGATTGGTACAAGGTGAGGCTTGATGCAAAAGGAGACAAGCAGAAGAAGGCACTTAACTATGACAAGGTATTTGCATCGGTCACCTATTTTGATATGATAAGAATGATTCTCTTTCTTGTAGCACAATATGATTGCAAGATATATCAAATGGACCTCAAATCAGCATTTTTTAATGGTTATTTGGAAGAATGAGTTTACATCGAGCAACCTGATGCCTACAAAATTAAAAGTGTGGAAAATAAAGTTTATAAATTAGAGAAGGCATTATATGGTTTGAAATAGGCCCCTCTTACATCAAAAAGAAATAGGTCCCTTGAGCATGGAATACTTGACTTGATAATTATCTTTAAGGATGTGGTTTCAACAAATGTCTATATACCTTGTTCAACCTTTCTATGTTTTGAGTTAGCTATTATTGTTGATAGACTATTTACCATCACTATCACCATTGATAGCTAGCCTAGCCACTACTGCTACCATCCCCACCACCACAACTTCTCTTCTATTTTGTCCGATTAGAGAAAAGGGAGAAGGTCATGAAGGGGTCTCCCTTTCCTTTATTTTCTTCCTTTTTCTCCATTTTCTTCCGTTCTCTCTCTTTATCTCTTCTTTCTCTCTCCTCTCTCTCTTGCTTCTTTCTTTCTTTCTCTAAGTATGTTATAGGTAGGCCTTAGAGGAGGGTTCTTTTTTCTCTGCTTTTTCTTGGTGTGCTAATTGTGGGTTTGGACCATATTAGATATTATTGGTTGTGTCAATCTCTACTTCGATCTCACGGGATACCCTTGAACCCTTACTATGGATTATATTTATTGTGTTGCCTTAAATTACACTAGTCCTCCTTTCTTAATCTGATGAGTTGTTATGCTTGATTTGGTCGATCTGGATTGCTAGGTGCTGTGACCTAGTTGGCTTTATCTGTTTCATATTTTTCGTATCCTTGTCTATATTTACTCTATGGTTCACTTTGACTATTAGTCTTGATCCTATAGGAGTGCAATCCTTTCGATAGTAGGCCAAAGATTTTACTCTCAGATCCTTAAATCAAAGTAAAATTCTAATTCATTTTAATTATTTAATTTCAAATTGGATAGGAATAAGAAAATTTAGATTTTAAGATAACTCAAATATTAGAGTTTGAATTGCTAATAATTAATTAATGGCTGATTGATGATGAGTTGGCTTTATATTGATTTTAACTTAATCGGCATGTAAAGTGCTAATTGGTAGTACTACATCTGAGTTTATACCAATAGAGCTAAGAGTTTTCATCACACTATCACTAGTATAATTAAGGATATTTTATACATACATATGCTATATAATGATGATTAAGGTCAATAGTTTGTAAGAATCTCTATATACCATTATAATATTACGATTATATCTATTTCTTTATGTGCATGTGCGAGTATATATATATAGTATATCGATAATTTTAAATTGCATGGTATAGGAGCAATTAGCATCAAATTTTTTTAAGGGTATCATTAAATTATATTTTATTTGGCAAGCATAAAAATTAAATTTTAATGAAATTGGATTGTTAAATGAGAGGCGCTTAGACTAATCATGTAATATGAATTGCCTTCATGGGGATTTATGGATTTCCCTCACATGCTAGAATGTGAAAAAATGGATAGCCTTTCTACAAGTTAGGGATTACAGTAATAAGTAGGAATATGGAGAGTGATGGCTATCATAAATAGAAATATATAAAGTAGATATCTTTAGTTATGGATAGTATCTAGGTTCTGATGATGGCCACTATAGACAAGAATATTAAGAGTAATTGCCACCACAGATAAGAATATGGAGAATGAATATCCCCATCATTAAGAGTATTGACATTCATTAAGATTTGCTAATCATAGGCTAAAGCATGTGCCATGGTTAGTTCAATATGTGATTATTAAAAAAATTATTATGCATGAAATATGTGAATGGAATGTCAATTGTTGATATATGATATTTGCATCTGCATATTGGTTTATTTGAGCATCAATTGGTATATCATATGATTTTTTTAGATATTTTTCATTTGATTTGGTATTAGTACTTGGCTATTTTCTATATTGATATTAATTATGTTGAAGTGTGTGGGGGAGATTCTTATTAAAATGTTAGCTTACATGACATTTTACTTATCTTTTTAAAGTCATAGGATAAGTAAATTCGGACCACAATCGAATTTAGGTGTGGAGTAGTTTACAATAGCTAGATTATTTTCAATATTATATAAATGAAAGAAAGTTGCACTTGAATAGATTTATTATTATATTAATATTTTTGTTTGGTTTTGAACTTAATAATGATATATTGTATTATTATGAAATTATTAACTTCAAACCTTATATGTTCTTTGGAATCGTACTCTAAAAGATGTGTAACTGTATATATTTCTAACTAGAGTTAGGTTTGGGATGTTGTATTTATAACATCAGTTTTGAGTAATTAGTGGTGCTGCCTATGCCCTTCCTAAGTCAATTAGTGGTGCTGCCTATGCCCTTCCTAAGTCATGTGGCATGAAAATTGGAGAGGTGATTAATTATTTATTTTATAAGAAAATTTTATATTTGACCCCCTAATGTTATGGAGTGAGATACGCCATCATCAACTCCTTGGAGAGCAAAAATTATATTTATTTTATTAGAGAAAAATCTTTATTTGACCATCCTTAGTATTATGGAGTGAGATATGCCATCACCTACTCCTAGAGAGAGAGAGAGAGAGATCTTTATTTGACCACCCCTAATAGTATAAGGGAGATATGCCATCACACACATGCACAAAGCAGGTAGGATAAGTTATGTTGGAATTTGTTTTGAGGTAAATGAGCTCAGTATGAACATATTTTTATGTGGAAAATACGAGTCATAATCTGTAAAGTATATTGTATATCCTTTCTCTCTCTGTAAGTGCATATATTCCTATTTTTCAGGGTAACCCAAAATGTTATTGAGAGAGCTTAAAAAAAAATTCTATTGGATGTAAATGGATCAAAGATTTTGTGAGAAAGCGTTTCTAGAGAGGAAATAGTCATTGCAATCTTGAAATTATTTTTATAGTAAAATTTTTATCATTTTTGTTTGTGTGTACATAGGTTAATAACCGTTAAATCTTTATATGCTTTTTTTTTTTTTTTTTTTTCCTCCTCTTGTTGGACTCTCCTTCTGTGCAACAGGTTGTCATGCCAATAAAGTCATGATGGGCTTAACGGTTATAATATAACAGATGCTTTGCCAGTTTACTTCCAAAGTTTTTTAATCAGTATATTAACTCATCATCATTGACAACCTGTGATATATCAGCTTCAAACAGACGCTTGGAAGAAGTAAATTTTGCCTGAAACATTGACAAGTAAGCAACATGACAATAGTCCTCCGCTTAGTTTTAGCAGCTGTACTTTCCTTAGAAAAAGGAGCACAAGTTGGTCCCATGTTAGGTGTGCTAATAAAAAATTATAGTTGGCAAGTTCGCCTTATGGACTTGGGAGCGCAATTTAGCCATCAATTCATTGTTCAAAGACGACAGCTATGTGCGCGATTGGACTTCCAACTCCATTTGGGCAGTGTACCTGATTTTAGAATGATAGATCAACGCATATATATATATACATATAGCTTCAGATTTGATCATCTTTTTAACTTCTAAATCTGCTAGGATCAATTACGAAGCCACTCTATTATTTTTATCTTTGTAATTTATGATTCATATATGAACCAATCATAAAAAGATTGATCAAATCTGAATTTAGCTACGTATAAGTGTAGCCAAACCCATTTATCTTTATATACGGAGAGAGAGATTATATATAGATATTTCTTTGAATGTCAATTAGAAGGCTGGTTTTATGGCACCAAGCGGGGGATCCTTGTAGAGTATGATGTTGATGGAAGTAGGCAGAAGGGATTTGTTTTACAAAATTGGTTGGTGATTATAGAATTGTTTATTAAAACTACCATAGAAAAAAGAGTTGATTCAGGTTGACCGTGGAATCTGACTCAAGGTGACCAATTGAGTTAGGAAACAATGAATTGTATATTAAGGAGGATGTAATGTAATTTTAGCTAAACTTACTTTTGACTTGTTTTGATCCTTGAAAGAAAAGTAAAAAAAACTATATATTATTCCTTGTATGATAATTTTTTCCCTATTAAATGTTTGAACCTGCACCCTTCACAATGCTTGATATGCTGTGCATCAACAACTTCCCAGAGATTTCTTTTACATGTGAGTTTTGGTGGCCAATTACTTAAACTTCCACAACTAGAACGTTGACGATATCGAGTATTACATCATTTTATTTTAGCTGTTCCATCTTATAGAGACTGAAGCCTACCTCTAGAAGAGAACACGTTAAGTGGTAGCTATGCATCTTTTTCGAGTCAGAAATGAAAAGAGTACATTTTTTTTACATTAAATCAAAGGTAATTATTTTGTTAATCCCAAGTAAGAATCTGCTACAAAACCCATGCATACAAAAAATATGTCATCTGATCAAAGACTGCATTTTCAGCGTTATTCGTAAGCAAATTCATAAAGAAGACCGCTTCAGTAATAATCTTGAGCTAGCTCACATCAATCATAACATACTTCATGGCAAGCAAGCATGGTTCAAGTAAAGGGCTACTAAGACAACATATTTGTAAAGACTTGTCATGGCAAAGGCCCATGCATGAAATGTCCATTAGGTTGCTGCTTGTCTCATGAGGTGATTTCTCTGGTTCTACAGATGGGCATTCGTTATGCCACAATTCATCATAAATCAGTCGTTGCTTTTTTATGCAGCCTTTTTTCATGGGCTTCCTAGGCGAGAGCTGATATATTTATACTAGATGTGCTCTACTAGGGTAGCCCATAAAATTAATTTGATTTATTCAAGGGCATGCAGTATTTTAATTCTTGGCTCTAGCTTACAGTACAGCTTAGTATTTTTTGAGAAAATTTTATAGTTTACAATAAGCAAGCAAATGACATTCATATGCGAGAGAGAAGCTAATTGATGGCTAACTGCTGTAATGCATCCATCTCCTTGACATTAATGCAAAATTCCCTAAAAAAAATTCAGAGAACACATTACTCTCATATATGAAGTACTACATCTTTTGAGGGCAAGATCTGAGAATAGAAGTATCAAGTATGCTTTGAGATTTATCTTTTTTGTGAAAAAAAAATAAAAAAAAAAAACTCCAACACCTGCTTGTTGGGCATATTACTTAATATGGCTGCCCTCTTAATCAAATGTAATGTACACCAATACACTCTAATCAATTACAATTTACATTACACTAGCCAAATAGCCAAAACTCTCTCTCTCTCTCTCTCTCTCTCTCTCTCTAACAAGGATATGAGAATCTAACAAGGATATGAGACCAGCAATTGAGGAGCTAAACAAGGAGAATTCCTCCAAACCTTGGAGTGCAGCTTAAGCATCTCCTTGGCCTTGGCCTTGGCCTTCTCCCCACAGTCCAGCTGTAGCAAAATACAAAGCTTTGCTACCATCCCCACCTGCACCATCTCCTGCAGCACAGCTGGTGTCGGTGAGAACCTGGCCACCGAGTGCAGTATCCTCACCGCCGTCTCGCTCGCCAAGCGCGAAATCTTAAGCACCTTCTTTGACACCACTGCGATCCCCGCTGCATGCCCCACCAAATCCGCCCGCCCTTCTGCGCGCCGGCATAGCTGGTCGAGAACCACCAGCATCATCTCGCACGCCCTCTTCTCGGCCTCGTCGAGAAGCAACTCGATCACCACCCGCACTGCACCAGCTTCCACCGCCTTGACCCTATTCCTTCCCCACGGGCTGAGCCCACCGAGAACTTGCAGTGCCGCCTTCGTGGCCTGGTACGATATCTGGTCTCGTAACACATTGACCACCTCTTCAAAGAATTCATGACTGAAACCACTCAATCGAGCTGGAGCGATCACTGAGACAAGAGATTTGAGTAACAGCATAGCATAAGCTCGCGACTGATAGTTGGATCGACGTAAAACGGTCGTCAGCGACTCGATGAAGTGATTATTCCTTTCGACGAGATGAAGAAGGCCTTGTTCTGAGATTTGGAGGGAGTAGAGAATGTTGAGAGCTTCATCGCTAGCGGTTTCTTGTTCTTGTTCTCTTGGGTTCGATATGCTATTCTTTATGATTGATGCTAGCAAGTCCACCGCACCGGCCGAGGCCTCGACGCACCGTTTGTTGCGGTCACTCTCGGAGATGATGGCTTTGAGTTTGCGAAGGGCGCTCATTTGGGAGCGAGGGAGCTTGGCCTCATCGAGAAGGACTGCGATCTGGGCCTTGTCGACAGGAGGACGGGGAGTCGGGAACCGTTCGATGCCATGCGAGGCATTCGCGGTGCACCATGCCTGGATTAGTCGTCTGAGGGTGTGGTTGGGGGTGAGCTCGAGGTCGGGCAATGGCTGGTTGGTGGCCGGACATGTGTCATGCTTCCCGGAGAATATCCACCGCTCGATGCTCTCGCGGTCGTAGGTGATGCCGGTGGCGAGGGTCACCGGATCTCTCATGATCTGAAGAGAAACGGGACATAGGAAATAAGAAGGGACTTCAACTTCTTCCATTAAAACGAACTAAAAAGAATGGAGTTTTGGCGATTGAAACTGATAACAAGATTGCTAAAACTTGGACAAAGTGTAGGAGGAGGAAGGAGGAGCTTAGGAGACGGGATGTTGTTGGGATCGAGTTGGAGGAGTGGAGGATGGACTTCTCCTTTATAGACGGAAGAGGAGAGGATTGGAGAGATTCAAAAGGGAAAAAGTCCACGCGTGTGCGAGGGCTTCCGGGGTTTCGTGATTGTTTATTTTGTGGGGTTTTATAATTTTCTCGTAGGGAAAGCTGGAATTGCTCAATGATCGACAACCATGGCTAGTTTTTTTTTTTTTTTTATGTTTTTTATAAGGCCGGCTCGTTGCTGTACCCTGAAATTTCTCCTTTTGACTTATTAATTTTGCCCCTTGTTTATGTTGACTTATATGCACCGGGTGGTGAGTCTTTATGTCCTTTTGACCTGGTGCTCCAATTCCACTATATATATATATATATATATCAATTATCAAAAATTTTATCAAGTTTATCTACTTTGCATTTGATGCTGCTCTTCACATTAAAAATAATATATATATATATATATATATATATCATGAGGTCGTTTTAGCTACTAATTCTCATATAGCAATACCATTCTACGGAAGATCTTTCATTTGCAACGTTAACTAGAAGAGCATGTACTATGATCATAGCCATTAGTATTTATTCAGTCATTATAGTAATATATTTTTTATCTGATAGTAGACGTCAGTTCTAGAAATCAGCTTTATCTAAAATTTAGCGACTTTGTTCTTTGTTTTAAATTTCTTAAGTAACCTATCTCTTACGTTAGCGGTAATCATATGGTAGTTGTAATATTTTGAAAGCGCCAACTACCAACCCTTCGAACTAGTAAAATTAGGTTTTAATTTTAGAATTAGTGCAGTTTTGACCCAGTTACTCTTGTCATAATTCTTTTGTTTGAGAAAAAATAATTATTGCATTACAATTCTTGCTTTAGATTAGTTCTGTTCATTTGCATGCAAATATATCTTTTAGTAGTTGAATAAACAAGAAAGAATGAGCACTAGGGGAGAAGGTAAGGGAAGGCGACCAGATCAAGGCCACCTTGGACGGCTGCATGGATGAAAGGCTGAGACGTGATTTCCTCCGACCCACTCAGCGTCTGACTGGATTTGCCCCTCAACGCTGCTAGAATGTTTGCAAAGGGGGGCGGATCTTTGACCGTGGAACGTTATTAGCACGTGTGAAGGCCTAATGGTGGACCATCCTGTCCTGATGATACCGAGCTCCATTAATGGAAGGAAGGGAAAAGCAACCATCAGACGACGGTGGTTAGGCCATCACCCATTCTTTCTACGTGTGGACGTGATGTTAACGCCCCAAGGCTAGATCCCAATTCAAAAGGGCTCCAGCGTCGGTGCGAGTCAGCAAGCGCGGCGCGGGCGAGGGTCCCTCTGGAGCGTGGCGCGTGGAGGTGAGACAGCAACGCATCGCGTCGGTGCGCGTGAGAGCAGCCTGGCGATTGGCGGAGGAGGAAGGATTTGCAAGCACAGGCAACAGTAGAGGGAGAAGAGGGTTAATGCGATGGCACCACCAATAACCATTATATATATATATATATATTGCATGAAATTTGGAATAGAGTGGAGCAATGAAAATTATGCATCAGCTATGTACTTTTTGATTAAAACATACTTTTAATCCTCAAACTTTCACTTAAAATTCTTTTTGATTTTTAACTTTTAGCTATTATAGTTTATTCTCTCATATTTTATAAATGTTGTATTTTCGAAATATATAAAGTCAGTTAAAATTGATGAAATAACTTATATGTTATGCTGAAAGGAGCACATAAAATGATTGATAGGATGATATGTCAGTTATTTTCTTAATTTTAATTGACTCATGTAATAAAACATTTAGAATGCAATATTCTTAAAATATGAGGGGTAAAAATATAATAATTAAAAGTTTGAATATCAAAATGAATTTTGAGTAAGAGTTTGAACACCATTTTTTCATACAAGATTACTTACTTTGGTAGTTCTTGGAAGGGTAAGAACAATGTCAGCTTATAATTCGATAAGTTTTAGATTAAGTACATGAAAATTTTTTGTCCAAGACCTCCTTTGTCCATAATGACCCATAGGCTGGAAATGAAGTTTTTCTAGAGCATAAAATTCCCTTGAGATTGCGCAGCATGTGTCAATTTAATTTTCAAATAACAATCTCCTCACAATGGTAGGACAAATGGTTCATGCATGCAACTCTCCTTGAAAATCTTTTAAGTTTAGAATATTAAGTTAAATTTTTAAAGTCTATTATTTATTAAATATGGTATTAGATCTTAATATATAAATAAGAAGTCTGGCCTTATATAGCATCTAAAAGAGTTATGTTTGTATTTCAAACATATAACACCTAAATCATAATGAAGTAACTTTACTATCACATTGAATGTCACTTTCAAGTTATACAAGTAATAGTCATCATTTTCAAATAATAATGCAAAAAATATCATGAAAAATAAATAAATAAATAAATAAATCTTCACATGAGAAGTTAGAGATTGTTGGAGCTGCTACTAAGAGTTTGAATAAATCTCCTCAAGAGACGTTAGGGGTGATTGTAGTTATTCTGGCTTATTCTAAGTTAAATTTGAATAAGCCTCCCTAAAAGACGTTAGAAATGACTATAGTGGGTTGTTCCAAGGAGATTTTCTTGGGCTATTAGTGACTTAGTTGTTAAGTTTATTCCTTTTTATATGTAACCATGAAGAAAAGGAGGGATATAAATAAGTATTCCGAAGTTTTTTTTTTTATTTTCCAAGTAGCTTTCTTTTAGGGGCTAAGGTTTCCCTTGAGATAAATCTAAGCTATTGTTACTTGCATCTATTCCTTGCTATGACCTACTCTTTTCGCAACCAAGATAGGGAAGGGCAAAAGCTTTAAACTCATTCCCACACCCTTGCCACCTTCTTCCCACCCTATCACGAGGTCATTTAAAGAGGAAAGTCAGTTCTCTGTCTACAGGGCAGGAGAGAATCCTGAAGGAAATGCATGAAATGTTTGTAGCCATGAAGCCATGAATGTCAAGTCCGAGCCATGAAGCTATAGAGAGATCTCACAACCCAAACCGAAATGCTGGAGGTCGGACCAATGGTATTGGAGAAACCAACCGTGAATGCTCTGCCAACACCTATGCTTATAAGTTTGTGAGGCTTGATTTCTCACACCACAACGGGAATGAGGAACCCATAGGATGGATTTGTAGAACTGAGTAGTTCTTCAATTTTTACCAAACACTAGAGCAAGAGGAGGAGGTGCCATTGGCTTCTTTCAATATAGAAGGTGATGCACAATTGTAGTACTAGCTAAAGAAAGAAAAGACTCCTATCATTATGTGGGAAAAGTTCAAATAGATCTCCATAATAGGTATGGGCCCACCCAATTCAAGATAGTTTTGGTGATCTAACGAAGTTGCAGCAAACTGGTTCAGTGAGAGATTATCAAACCCAATTCAAGAGATTATTGATTCACGCCAGGAGATTGTCACCAGCATAAGAAGTCAGTTGGTTTGTGAGTGGCCTAAAAGAGAATATTAAGATTGATGTCCAAGCTTGCAAACCTACCACACTCTCTTTTGCTATTGGATTGGTTAAGGTTGTCTGAGGCGCACAAAAACCAATTGCCAATCGTTCTTCGGCACCCAATCCAAATTTTATGTCTAATAAGAAGCTAACTTTAGCTGAGCTCAAGGAAAGGAGAGAGAAGGGATTACGCTTCAATTGTAATGAGAAGTTTGGACCCAGACATTGACGCAATAAATTATTTCTCATTAAAGGAGGTTGGTTAGATGGAGAGGTTGGTGATGAAGATAGGGTGGAGGATGCTACAACTACACAGGAACTGGGGAGACCAAAAATCTCTATCCAGGCCATTAATGGTGTACAAGCTCCGCAAACCATGAAGATACAAGGTAGAATAGCCCAACGCCAAATTACAATCTTGGTGGATTCAAGGAGTACACATAACTTTTTTGAACATCCAAGCCGTCAGAAAGTTGGGAATCACTCCTAATGTTTTAAAGAAAATATGAAGTCACTGTGGCAAGCGGAGAAAGAATACCAAGTTCAGGTTGCTGCAGAGAGGTATGTATGATGATCCAATGATTCTAAATTACTGTTGATTTCTATTTACTCTCATTGATGGGTTGTGATGCAGTTTTAAAAGTTCAATAATTTAGGCATAAGGCAACAGAAGTAAGATTAATATTTAGTTCTTGTATCATTTGATATTGTAAATACCCTAATATATATTGGAAGTTTGACATTTAGATTTTCATATATTAGTATATCATGTATTAGCATGATGATTCTGTGATAGCATCTCAAAATGTATGAAATTTATATTAAGATTTAGTAAGCCTTATGTATCCTTAAGATTTATATTAAGAGTGTACAGTCGTATTACGAAATTTCTGAATTGAGTTTCGGATTGAAGGTCGCGACATAATTGCAGTGTGTTGCTCCCTGAAGGTTTTCTTAAGCTATTAGTTACTAATTAGTAATTATTTTTATTCCTTTTTATATGTAACCATAAAGAGGAGGAGGGATATGAAAAAAGTATTCTGATCTTTTTTTTTTTTAAAGCAAATTTCTTTTGGGGGTTAAGGTTTTCCTCGATACAAACCTAACCTTCTATTACTTGCATATATTCCTTAACGTGACCTACTCTTTTCTCATCCAAGACAGAGAAGAGCATAAGCTTTAAGCCCGTTCCCACACCTCTGCCATCTTCTTTTTCACTCTGTCACAAGGTCTATTACAAAGGCAAGTGACATATAACATGAAAGATTCCAAGAAAACACAACGTCCATGAAGACTAAAGAAAGAAGCCAATAAATTGTAGACAGAGATTTGGATAACATTATTTACCAAGCACGCTCCTGATTAAGAGCACCTGCTACCAAGCTGGCCCTTGCATCTAGCTGAAGAGGGTCGTTGGTGCAATTGTGACTTCACTAAAAAGTTTGAGGGAGACTGAGTATATTAGTAATTTACTCAAAAAAAAAAAAAAAAGACTTTTCGTTTTTTTAAAAAAATAAATCCTGAAGAATCCTCGGTCCGAGAAAGATTCTAATCGGCCTCTGCTAGAAGCATAGCAAGACGAACGCTAAGGAGGAGGGGGGTTAGAGAGAGAGAGAGAGAGAGAGAAATACATTGCTCAAGATCAATTTAGACATTCCGTCATCGACCAAAACCTTTGTCCTCAACATATATTTTTGAAAGCTTTTCCACGTAACTTCATGGCCGCATATTTCTGAGACGAAAAGAAAACTATATAGAAGGAAAATTTGGACATCTGGCGTGCGCATGGGATTTGGAGAAATATATCCTCCGTGATTGCCTCAAGGAATTTTTCACGCCTTCTTTTGTCAAAGATGGCGCAACGTACCTTTTCTTAAATGTAACTTCTCGTTGGCTGTCACGCCGTTCCACGGGGGATTTGGAACCGAACCTTGGTTGGATGCTACCAACTCTCGCCACATTTGGCACGGAGAAGGTGTTCCATTCCGTTGGTCAGCTCAAGGGTTTGGGCTCCAGCGCAAGGGTGGAGGGATGAAGGCTTGAAATTTTAGAAATATCCTTAGTAGCAAGCACTAATTTGAAAAAGATTATACCATCTATTGTAATCTAGGTGGATTTCATGACTCCATTTCACACTACCAAAATGAGCGGTTAGAAGCATATTATTACCCCCGAAATTTTGAGATTCAACAACGGAGTTTGCCCGCATTAATTGAACTAGATGTTTAATTTTCCATCTTAAACACAAAGGAAATGAAGTCGTTAGACTATTCTCACTAGGAAAACAATCCATATCAATGAGACCGGTGACATGTTCAACCTTGTCCAAATCAAATGGTCGCTAAAATATTTGTACTTAGAATATCAAAGCAGAACAGAGGCGAACAGCATACTATTATTAATTAATGAGCAAAAACATTTAGGATATAACTGAAATATATCAAAGATCAAGAATAAAAACCATTGCTGCACAAGGAACAATTCTTTACGCAATACCATCATGGGCACCAGTTAGTTGCAACAAAGAGAACCATAATGAAATAATATTCAACCAAACTTACCTCCGGAGGATGTTCTGCTGTTGGATCATTAAAAACACACGCAGGAGATCAAATCTTTACCGATGGCACTCCCAAATTAGAAAGATATGGAACAACGGTATGCATGACTGAGCTCCACAGATTACCTCTGAATCCTTCCATCTGATTGGGATACTTTTCAGCATGCTGTCCTTTTACAGCATGGCAGGGCATTGCAACATTCGCTTATGGTCCTACCACACTCATTTAATCAGCAGAATTTGCTCAGTAACATCACCTGCAGACGAATAGCAATTATTTGATTGTGATTTGAGAATCTATTGCCGCAGTCCCTGAACTGCAAGAGTTGGATTTAATAGACTAGGCATTTCTGCATGGCCGATTAATGAACATATGGCAATGCTCAAATGCATTGAAAATTTCTAAATCAAATCTATTAGGGACCAAATTAGAAGAGTTCCATACAAGCATATATTCAAATAAAAGCATTATTTATGGCAAAATTTGCTCCATTGTGAATTGGGCATCATAGATCCAAAACAATGAAATAGTCTAGATTGTAGAAGCAAGGATGTGTGCACCTTAACCCCACCTAACTTCGCAATAGCGGGAGCCTTGTACGCTAGAACTGACCCCTTTTCTTCGAGGGATATTTATTGTAACAATCAGATGGGAGATTAAGGTATTAAAAATCTAGAAGAAAAGCAGAATACTCAGGCAGGCAGGCATAGACTTAATACTTGACTTCACAGATGGAACCCCAAGAAATAAATCCAATGAAAAGAATTACATGAAACCTTACACCTGTAACAGCTAACCACCTCGCTGGACTAGCTAGTGTCTAGTAGCTTGTATAACCATTCTCATTCATTTGGGTCATAAATATACATGCTCCCAATGTACAACTGTACACTTTGAATGGGATATACAAAGCCACTCCAAATCCAAGATTTCTTCCTCGAATTCAACTCCAACAGAATGGTGACCTGTCAAAAATTGTCGACCAGAAGGGAGAGCTCAAAAATGCTAACTGATGAACTTGAGAAGTTTCCTGCAGGGTTTAAGCTCGTGACTGTTGAAGTGCAAAAGATATCACATGGTGAAAGAATCGACACACCCAACTCTCCACGACGTGTTCCCTACACTGCCTCATTACGTGCCTTCTGATGTATATCTAGTATTAGATCACGTAATTCTGGGAACACTGAAACAAGAGCCATTTCCAACATGTGATACGCGAGCTGCTTAACACAGACAGTAGACTGCAGATACAAACAGAAATGTTTTCAGATATTATAAAAATAGTTTTCTCTTTGATTCACGGTGACTCAGATATGCCAGAGTTTTCATGAGCTAACCTGGAGAAAGTAATAAATGTCCTTTGCACACCGCCTGTATTGACCATGCCCAATTAGGCTTACTAATGCAGTTGGAGCTCCACCTGACAAAAGCATTCCATTAAGTCAATTGAAAATTCTAACACATTTTTTGAAAAAAGTCAGGCCTTTTAAAGAACTTTTTATTGTCCCAGTGTGAAACAACTAAACAATAAATTTAAACATTTATACTTTTGAACAAATCCAAACTATTTTCTCGTCTTATTTAATCTTTTTCCTTAGTTTTGGCCTTTCTCAATAAATTTGAATTGAAACAACCCTAGAACCAACAAATTTGTTGAAAGTTGAAACTGCAGAAACTGAAACCCATTTCATTCATCAAAAACCAGAATAGAAATTGGGCAATGAAACTGCATCATGACATTATGTCCCCAAGTCTATGAATATTATGCGCATCATGCAGCAAAACAACACACTATATGTCGATGGCTCCAAGCATCCATATAGTGAAAGAAATGCAGGCACTGCATAACAGGTCCACAATCTCACAGAAGGGACTGTGGTAGTCTGTCTAAAAATAGCTCTAGCACTCATCATGTTAGAGGCTGTTTGTTTGCCTACAACTGACAGGCTGCAGGTGCAGTTAGTGACAATTTAATTGCAGGCACCCAAAACAAACATTCACATGCTTGCAATTGTAGCTACAGCCCGCAGTTCAACTGCAATAGAGGCCCAAAATTTGTAATGAACTGCAGCCAACATTGGTTGCAGTTGCAATTACAAGATTCCTTGCAACTGGGAAGTAGACTATTACCATTACCATCCATGCATAATATTGTAATAATAATCATAATGAATATTATAAAATTATTAGTTACTTTTTATGATTATAAGAATATATCTAATTACTATACTTTCAAATGATTTTATACTGATATAATTACAACAGTAATTATTCTTATACTAATTTAATGGTACTCTAATAACAATATTATTTTTCCATTATAATTATAAAAATAATATAATAAATGTACTATAATACAAAAAATAAACAGTATCCTGTTTTGAGAGGGTAACCATACTAGTTCAATTTCAAGGTAATGGCATCTCTTTCAACATCAAACAACCAAACATCCATTATTGAATTGTAGTTACAATTGCAATACAATGACAAACAACAAAACAAAGCCCCTTCCTAAAATTGCAACTCCAATTGCGAGCAACTGAATTGCAACCAGTAATTGAATTGCATGCAATTGAATTGTAGGCAAACAAACAGCATCTTCAAGAGTTGCTCTGTTTGATACTGTAGTTCAGTCCACTCAAAACAAGCATAGAAACAAAAAGACTGACTTGGCAGTAGGAATTGAAAACCAAGCAACTCATGGTTAGTATCACTGCAAAATATAAATGCTAAGGTTTCTTTTTTTTCTTTTGCTGCTTTTCAGCTTTTCATGAGTAAAATGGGGAAAATAGGTTCCATATGCTTACAAAATGAATGCATCAGTGCCTGAAAACTATTAAGGGCTATCTAGTTCATGGTAATCTACTTTGATGATTTGATCACCATGTAAATTACTATATTTGACAATTAGACATTATAATTTGAATGGTTATATTTGATTTTCGGTAATCTAAGATTACCACAAAATCATGGTGATTCAATTCCCATATAAAAGGTGGATATCTAAGATTATCAAAGTCTGATAATCTTAAATTACGCTCTTATCTTTCATATAAATATTAAATAATACTTAATCTGATTATATATTTAATTTGCACTAGATAATATTTAAATATTTAATATTATATTTATAATTAATATTAAATATATAATATAATATTTTATACTAATATTAAATTTAATATTAATATAATATTTAATATTTTAAGTACTATTATATATTTATATAATAACATGTAAATATTAAATTTAAATTATTAATATTTATGACCTTGCATATTAAATTATTATATAATATATTACTAAATATTTATATCTTATATATTAATATATATTATATAATGAGATACTTAATAATATTATAATATATTACATATTAAATATTTATAATATTTAATAATATAATATTTCTTAAATCGATTTACAAAGAATCTTGATTTTTATCAGAATATTTCATATTCTAGCAAAAAGAAAAAAGGGCCACTTAAAAGATAAAAAAATTTATAATAAAATTTAAATAAAATTCAAAAATATAGTAAACTGATCACTGTATTTTATTATTATGAACCAAACGCTAATCTCTCATTCCTGAGAATCTAATTACCAAGTATAAGATTATTAAGAGTGTAAGATTTCTGATAATATTAGATTACCGCGAAGCAAATGTCACCTTAAGGCCATAGAACTAGGTTAGATTAGAAAATATCTGATACTTATTATATTCTAAGAAACACATGAAACTTATAGAAAGCATATTAACCAACATTCAGAATTCATAAAAGAACAATGTCCCACCAAGTATCATTTTTTTAACATCATTTGCTCTACGAGCTGCCTCAAGCTGGAGCTCAAAAGAGCTTGGTCTGGTCACCTTTCCACCATACATCTGATTGGTACTTTGAGTTGGTTTCTGACTAAAATGATTGTCATCCATATTCCCTTGATTGCTCTCCAACTTTAAAAAGAACGTACCATTAGGCCAGAGAACCTGCTAGGTTAAAAGCAATTATATTTAAAAATTAGAATGATTCATTATTTACAAAGGATATAAGGAAACTTCAGAGAAGTAGATGATATAACAAACTTGTTGTGAAGAGAATACAGTACAATGTTGTACAGGAAAATGTTACACAAACAAAATCAATGGAAATTAATAGCAATAATGTTGACAAGAATGACTTCCATTTCCTTGTTGTTATCCACGAAAACCCAAATCATTAACAATGACAGTATTGACTATTAATACATAAGATATATTTTATTTAACATTGTATGATCCTATCACACAAGATAGATGCCGTGCACAAACTCTGAATCACATGTAAACAAGATCACTAAAATCTATATAGGTAAACTTACGAACTAAGTCCACCTGTTACAAGAATTAGAAAAGTGGGAAATATAATGAGCAAAAGCATGCCAACTTTAGTAACTTGGTTCTCAAGTCCACAAATCCTTAAGGAGTAACAAGCTAATGAGGCAATAGTAATAGTCACCCAATTATGCAAGGGATATCATTACTTCAGGCAATGATCACCCTGTTGGTGGATGATTAGATGCATCCGATTCCTTCATGAACACAAATCACAAAAATTGTTTTCCATGCAACTTTTTTAGCATTGCCTCACATAAATCGCAGCAAGTTATCCTTAATGTACAAATATAATTATCAAGGTTTTAAATAGCATGGGATGGGCATCCCAATTTTCCCTTGAAATGGGATGCCCCATGTACCAACACAAAATGGTGGATGTCTCATTCCATGCTGGTCCATTTCCCAACTCATCCCATCAAGCACTCAAGATGGATGTTCCACTTCACAGAAATAAGTTTCACATGATCTAAAAATGTTCCATAATAGAAATGTGTTTAGAGAGTTGCCAATCCATTGCCAAAACAATAAAAAAAAAAACATCACATTATTTCCAAGAGCTTTTATTTATGAGACTGGAACAAAGGGCTTAGACATGCTTTGGTGTAAGCATTGTTAAGGTATGATGAAGTTGCTATTTAAAATAAATGAATCCTATTGGCAAACATGGTGAAGAGACAAACAACTCTCTACTTACATCTTGAACCCAACGAATCCCTTGTGCAATAACATCATCCCTCCGAAGCCAAGAAATTTGCCTTAGAATCCAATCATCAATTGCATCTTCCATCATTAACTGCAAAATCTGTTTTGAAATCCAAAAGACCTGCCTTCTGCGGAAAATAGGAAATGAAACTCCAAGTGAATACCATTTGGTAGTAGTTCTAAATAATAAAACTTAAAATTTTATCCTAACTGCTCTAAGATGATGCTGAAAACATTGAAGAATTAAATTGCTGCCAAACATAACATTATCACTTAGATAATATAGTAACCATGAGTACCACCAAACACAACAGCAATGGTCAAGGTGTAGAATGCAGGAACAAATTGCAGAAAGTTATCTTAAGGATGTGCACTAGAAGAAATAAATCATAAAAATACAATGTATAACGCACCTCAGCCAACCTCTCCGTTTCAGTTGAAATATCTTATCAACTAGATTCAAAAGCGGCACACTTACGTTTGGTGGTGTCCACTGCAAAATAGCGACAGAAGGCATAAAGAAAAATGTTAAAACTACTAAATCTTCATGGTAGAAATAATAAGCAATCCATAAAATCATTGAAATCCTGAAATTCGTTGCCGACACGAAGTGGATATAATTAAGTGGATATAATTTTATAAAAGTTCTACTGTTTGGTTAGTCAATTATCAAACAAACCTCAAATCAGCATATGTCATCATAGGATATCTAAAGCAAATCAAAGACATACATGAATAACTTCCTAGCATGTGTCAAAGGTTAGCCAGTGCCAATACAGTTTCCATGCTACTAACTTCAAATTCTATGAAGTGATAAAGTTGATCCAATGTTGATCCTTAAATTAAACTTTCTTCTTTTAACCATCAGCAAAGATGGTCTTTCTTGAAGAAAGAGAGAGCATCATACGAGATAGAAAGAAAACTAAAAAGTGAAACACTGAATAAAAATAATAATTAAAAAAAACTTATAAGATCAGTCAGCATGGTTTATCCTCCATAATAGCTGGGAAGGTGTCATCTCCGACATTTTTTTTTTTTTTTTGATAGCATCTTTGGCTTGTTTGCCCACCTCTCTAATTTCTAAAATCAGGAAAAAGTTAATACCATATCTGCTATCTGCCAATGACATCCAAAGTCATTCTTCAACCATCTAAAAGAGCATTGCTTATGTTGATTCTCATCATCATGGCAGTTTTATGCATAAGAGGTTTCATCCACCACTGAGCAAGCAGAACTAGGCTCCTTTAAGAAAAAAACGTGATTCTTATTGGTAGAACAGCTAGAAACATTGGAAGAAGAGTCCATGTTATGTCACCAAGCCAGACATGCCAGGAATTACTGCAAGTCCATCTTCCTAAGATTCTGATTGAAAGATGAGCCTATCCAAACTCCATTGATATAATTGTCCTATAGAAGAGCCACCATCTTCTATCGACAGTAAAAGTTGTTGGATCCTATTTTATGCAACTAGTCCATTGGCCCATGTGATGATTAGAAATAATTTAAGACTATAGAGATATGGTTTGTTCCATAATTCCAAATTAGTTGTGGAAGAGTTCAAAGTGATCAGAATCCAAGAATAGAATCATGGGCCAGGACCCTAAATAGCACAGCAAAATAATGCTTGATTTGACCTTTCTTTATGAGAAGAGCAGTGGTAAAAAATGAGAAAGTTTTAAGTATTTTTGAATCACATGCAACATCAATCCAACTATCCAAAAGCATAGCACATCCAAAGAGAAGCATAATTGCAAATGATTACCTTCGCCAACAAATCCAAGTTTAAGGACAACGGATGTGGAATGACAGTTAAAATTGCCATAAAGTACTCAGGCATTTGAATTGAAACATACAAAATCCATGTGATGAATTGGATTTCAATTCATGCGCTTGCAAAATAAGAAACCATGACAACAAGCAAATCCTTCACTTCAATGATCAAGTAGCAGATATTTAATTAATGTATCAGCAGGTTTACATAAGTAACTTTAAGGATAATATGTCTATATAGGAAGCCAAGTGACATAAATCAGAAACTGTAATAAAGATGAAATAAAATGTCAAAAATAGACTGAAAGCTAGTGGTACCTCAGGTGGCATTCCATCCGGATCCTCAAAAAGATCAGACACTACTGAAGTTTTTGAGGTGGTTAAAGCAAGCCTATCAAATTTATCCGATTGTTGTCTTCTCTGAGAATCCATATTTGAAGATTCTTCAATGCACTTGACAAGACGAGGTGGAAAATCTTTGGAGTTTAATTCATTGTCTGAGTGCCACCTAGTATTTACTGCAGAAGATTGGTCTTCATCATGGACTTCATCATCAGACAAACTATGGGAGGTGTCCATATTACTATAGCTTGAATTGGGCTTATTTGTCTCTTCTTCATTCCATGGTAATGTCATGCTCTTTTCAGCTCTTGGGGGAGAAGTTGCTTGAGATGGTGATGAGCCAACAACACGCCGCAGCCCATCTGAAACCCCTTTAAATTGACGAACTATATCATCCATAGCATCATCCACATTGACTATCAAAATGAAATCAATTGGTTACGACAAACTACAAATGTGACAATAAGACAAGATGTGCCATCCCATTAAAAACAAACATTGCCAAATTTTGTCGAATAAGAAATAGGAACATGATAGGCAGCTTCCAAAACATACAGGAGGCAATCTCATAATTTGCTTAGGAACAAACAGAAGCCAATGAAGTTAGAAATATTTCTGGTTCTAAGGCATGACAATAAACATAAGATATGATCAGAGACGAACATTTCTTGCTTACTAGGCTCCCGCATGGAAAGTTGCTTATTAGTCTTATCTACTTTAAAACTGCAGATAAGAACGCTATGACACACCATCCTGTACTAATGGCTTTCTTGATCCCAGCATATGCTGACCACTAATGTATGAATACATGCAAGCATGCTCACATGTAACTCTATACATGTCAACAACAGCAGGAGACCGTCATTCCAGAGAAAAACAAGGCAAACATTATAAGGAGAATACATGTTAACCAATAAAAGCCTACACACACACACACACACACTCACACCATTTGAATTTCACTTGGATTCCTGGTAGTAAAGCAGTTGTGGGTACTCTTTCATGATTGTTTCTTAAAATTAATGCGCATGAATGGATGCCTATCAAATAAGCCCTTGATCTACTCAAGTTGTGTGTGGGCCAAGAGAATATAGAGCTTTGGGAACACAACCGTCTCTAATAGGATTCAGAGTAATATTACTGAAGAGTTTAACCTGAAGCAGGTCCAAACTGATGCTCTCAAGATGGATATTCAATTAAGCCATTAAACCAGATCAGAGTAATGTAATGCTTTAGGATGCAAGCAATGAAATCCTAATTAGCAATTTTGTATTGATTAAGATGACTGATTTTTGAAGCAAATGTCCATTTGCTTCATTTCTAGGTTTGAGTCAGTACAAGGATTTCAAGATTATCTATCTCACTGTTAAAAAACTCGAGGTGCAAACAGTACGAAGGTGGGAATAAAGATATTTACTATTTGGGAAATTAGTCCGATAAATACAAATGCTCATGCAGTGGTTTTCACCTATAACATGTGACTGTAGTGCATAACCTAGTAATATATCTGCATACAATTAAAAACAAAAAAAAAGTATTGTGCAATATGCCAACATAGCATCCCTTCCTAAACTCACAGTGGATTGAGGATGAACAGCATGCTGAAAAATACAAAGAATTAGTTGTAATATGAAATCTTTACAGAGAAAGATGTTTGGTGGATCAGGTTTGAGTGGTAGAGTTGCAGGATAGAAGTCTCAGATGAAGTGGTAATCAATTAATGTTTACTTATATGGTACCCCACAAGATTAAGCTGGGTATCATACCAGTGAGACATTGTAGGAAAGCAACACATGATACCGTACTTTACAACAATATACTTAAAACCATAATCATAGCATTGAATTACATCACTCAATTGCATTTGCAGAAAATCTATAGCCAAAATTGTTTATAAGTCTTCTGATCTTGCACCATCATGATGCCCATGTGGTTGTTGAAAAAGTGCAGCATCCCAAGACCGATCTTTTTGTACCAGCACTTTGGCACGATAGATAATGACTCGAAATATGTGAAAAATGCGGGAGCGAGAAAATCAATTTAAAAGCCAGTGCATGGAAGGACATTTGCTGTCCCTTGACAAACTCTTTTACAAGGAAGGATTTTCTATATGGATCACATTAAGATGCCTGTGATCATGTTCCAGATCCAAGTGTGATTTTTCAATACAAAAGTAGCCAAAATCAATAAATACTTGTTTGTAAAATTGTTTATAAATCCTTGGATATTGCACCATCATAATGCCCATGTGATTGTCAAAAGAGTGCAGCATCCCCAAGATCCATTTCTTTGTATCAGCACTTTGGCAGGATAGTAGAAGAATCATTCACCAAAGCAGTTGTTGATAACGACGACTCAAAGTACGTGATATATACAGGAGAGGGCAAATTGATGGTCAATTTTAGAGCCAGTGGATGAGAGGGGTTTGCTAACAAACTCTTTTACACTGACACTCTATATGGATCACATAAAGCTGCCAGTGATCATTTGCCAGATCCATGTTCGATGTTTCTATACAAAATTCACCAACATCAATCAATATTTGAAGAGGGACCCTTTACAAACATTCAGTAGCATAGGTGGACCCTAAAATTCAACAGAGCTGAAGTGGCTCTACTGATTCATTATATCGAAATATGCAGCAGATCAACAAGTTATAATGACATTCTGGTGAATTAGATCTACTCAAAAATCCTAATTTCTCACAGTTCAGTACCAGCAGCCATTTGATTGATCAAGTAAATGTAACACCTTACAGTTCAACTTAGTTGATCTCCTAGTTTTATTTTGAGGGTGATCTCTTATTTATTAATCATGCCTGCTTTGAAGTTCAAACAATGAATGCCAACTGCCACTCATATCAGAAGTCATACTCATATCTGACAAAATTGACCTCAATTATCAAGATAAAGCTATTGTATCTAGTTACAAAACATGAAAATGACAGATAATCACCCATTATGACATTGCATATAGCTAATAGATCATTCTCAAAAACGATGCAGTTGGTATCAAAAATTCATAAGCATCAAAAAGTGATGACATTAAAGAATGTTTTGTACATAATGATAGAACAAAACAGCTGGGCAAATGCAAAATAACAAAACTACCAGCAACTATAGCATGGGGCTAGACTCAAATCTCTACCATCACAGCATAGGAAAAATTTGAAATGAAGAAATTAGCAAATTTGAACGTAGTTTGAGAAAATAAAGGCAAAATCAAACTTTTTTTTTAAGCTGACGGAACTAAGAGATTTTGAATTGATGTACCTGCCAATGTTTTCATCACTGAGGTTGATTTTCCAAAAGAGTAATTCTTCAAGACAAAAAAGAAAACAGAGAGAGAGAGAGAGTCAACATATCAAAGAATCTGAAAGTGCCAAAAGATGACTCCTGTCTTCCATTAACAGTAATGAACATTCCTCGGAAATGTATTGAGAAAATTTATACCTTTGAAGAAGCACTTAAAAAGTCCCAAACTTCAAGTTGCTCAGCCACATTGGCAATTGACAAAAGATCCTAGCCAAATGAACTAGAAACATGTCAAGTTGTTGGATCAAATAGCAAGTAGAAGAGCCAAAAACTAGAGCATCAAACCATACTTGCAAATACTTGTCAAGAAGAATACATCGCTGGTGCACAAAATAATCATCAATACTGGATGAAAGAAACCTCTTTGGAGGCAAATGTAATGTATAATTAGGTATATCCTTTAGATGCCTATGCAACCGCTCAAAATTCCGGTATCTGCAAGTCAATGGTCAATATCATCAACATAGAAAAATACAAGAAAACAATCAATCCATATAATACAATACAGGTCAATTTTTCAGCTTTTAATGGATCTTCTATAATAATTTTCTTCAAATTAACAATGCATACAATTCATTTATGATTTTTCCCCAAAATATGTCATGAACAAGATTTACAAATGTACATAAACAAATGGCTCAATTTCACAAGAAGCCCTTACTTTCTTTTTTCAATCTCATGATTGATAAGAAGGTTTTGGAACAATATTCCTATGAAATAAACCAAAACTAACCTTCCTTTTTTAATCAATAGAATCTAATAGAAGACAACCAATGAAAAGGGTGAACAGTTGGCATCAGGTAGAGTAAACAATATCCTCATTGATTTTTTTTGCCACTCCATTTCGCCGATTTAATTTTATTCTCACTTACCAGATGCATTTTCCAGAGAAAACAGAAAATGAAAACCCTTTTCAAAAAATACAAACAACAACAACAACAACAACAACAACAAAGTCTTAATCCAAATTAGTTGGAGTCGGTTACATGAATCCTTTTTCTCCATTCACCTCAGTTTTAAGTCATATGAAAACCTTTTTTTAAAAATGAAAACAGAAAATAAAAATGAAAACATTTTCAAAAACCAAAAGCAACATTAATATGAGCAAGGTCTCTTAACACCTACACAATTAACAAGTTTCAGCTGTCAAAGACAATATAAAATGCATAAAGTAACATCTATATATTATGAATGCCTCTTTTAACAGTGATGGATGCAGATATATCTAAAGCCTACAGGGATGTCCAGGTAAAAGCATGCCTTCTTTTCACAAACCAGGTCTTGTTTTCTGCATCCGTTACAGCAATTGAATAGACTGCAAAAGATTTAGATCCAAGCTTTTCAAAACATGCTCCAACAACCTGCACAAACATTTCAAATGCAATGAACACATAATTTAAACTTTGACAAAGAAAGGAAGAGTAGAAAGATTATAGAAAACATTTTCTAGTTTGAGCATAATTTCCACCACATGACTGCATATTGTGTTTCCTTTTGCAAGCAGAAATAAATTAGCAATAAACACAGTAGAAAGCATGTCATAGTTAGGCAAGTTTTTTACAGAGAACAAAGGTGTTCTCCAGAGTAAAATGTCAGATCACCCATTTAATTATGTATTTTTAATAGGAGAGATTCAGATGAGGAGTGTGCAAGAAAACCGACTAAACCGCAAAATCGACCCAAACCATGATTTCGGTTTGGTTTGAATCAGTTATTTTGGTCTCTCAATTTGGTTTCAGTTTAAAAATTTCTGAAATCAAAAAAGTTAGTTTAGTTTCGGTTTGGGTTTTTAAAAGATCAATATAAGCCAAATTGAACTGTATGTATATATTATATGGGCTTTTATTTGTGCTATAATTAAAATTGAGATGCTACAAGTATGTGTGAATAAATGAGTTGTGTGAAAGCTATGTTCCTTTTCATTGTCAATAATTAGGCCACATTTGACAGTATAAAGTTTGCAATAGAAACTGATCTCATGGTCATCTAAAGCAAGTATAGGTAAATTGATAAACTGAACCCAAACCAAATCGAATTTCTAGGTTTGGGTTGATTCGATTTTTTAGAACAATCAGTTCGATTTCAGTTTCAGTTTTAAGAAACCAATTCAAGTCAGTTTGGTTCCAAAAATATCCTTAAACCAACCCGAACCAACCCATGCACACCCCTAATTTAGATATTAAATTATTCCAACCACTAAACACAGGATGGCTATATTTGAAAAAATATGTAACTAGATAGCGGAATCAGAAAGAAAGATATTTGACATATTATATATGTGCATAATATAAAAATTCAGTTGATCAAATCTGACACAACACAAGACTACTTACCTACATGCATATGCATATGCATATCCATATGTATGCATGTACATACAAATATAATTTGACTTGGCTATACTTAAGTGAATCTCTACTTATATCCAATCAGGTCTAGAATGAACGATAGAGATTCTACATTAATGATTCAAGCTATTAGATGTAATTTACTATCTTTAAAATACTTAAACACTAAAAATCATGTGATTTAGAGAAGCATGGTCTACATATCAAGCGATCATTTGATGTATAGGCTAGAAGTTTTTAAATCATATGATTTTTATGTTTTAATACTATAAAGATAGTAAATCACATCCAACAACTTGAATCATCAATAGAGAACACTCGTCATCTAATTTAGACTTGATCGGATCAAAGTAAAGATCCACTTAAGTACAGCTAAGCATGTATGTATGCATGTATATATAAAAGAAAGGGGGGGGAGTAACGCTTGGCTACGCTGATTTTCACTCAGATCTAACCAAATCTAGAGTGGACAATCGGGGTCCCACATTAATGATCCAAACCATTGAATATGATCTACTATATATAAAATGTTAAGATATCAAAAATCATGTGATTTGGAAACCTCTAATCCATACATCATACAGTAAAAAAAAAAAAGTAATATTTTGTGCTATTTAAACTATATAATTTTTTGACCACTTGATGAATGAGTTACCAGTTTCTAAATCACATGATTTTTTCTGTGTAAGCATTTTTGAGATAGTAAATTACATCCAACGGCTCAAATTATCGATATGAGAAAGTATCATTCAAGCCCAAACCTAATTAAAACCAAGAGAGGATCCACTCGAGTATAACCAAGTTAAGTTCTCTCTCTCTCTCTTTATATATATATAGAGAGAGAGAGAGAGAGATACTTGGTTACATTCGAATATAGCTAAGCACACATCTTCCATCCTTGAATCTACATAGTTCACGGACCCAAAGATGAAAAAAGTGAAAAAGGTGGGGTGGCTCCAACATCCGTGTGAATCCAAGGGTGAGGTCGGTGACTAGATCCTAAACTTGGTCACATTTGAATGTAGCCAAGTCCAGCTCTTTATATATATGTATATGTATGTATGTATATGTATATATATATGTATATGTATGTATGTATATGTGTGTGTATTATATATATATATATATATATATATATATATATATATATATATATATATATATATATATGTCATATGCATTGGAACCATAAAATCGTATCCATATGAAAGCGAACGACAATTGGACCAGAAGAAGAGTTAATGATTTAAGTGTATGCAAAGAGGTATAAACCTAATGGCAAGATGAAACTACCAAAAGTAAGAAAGGAAAGGGGTGGGGGGTGTGGGTTTCTAAAGTTATGTTGTCAATGCAACTCTATTAGAAATTCACAAAGAATGGTACAGCATATGAAGCAAACATTTCAAGGGTTATGGCGGTGGCTTAGGAATATGTAACTTGGATGACACAAAAGAATACAAGGATTACACATCCATATAGAGGGGGGAAATGCAAATGCAAGGTAACCAAAATTCAAAAATTCAGCTTTAGGATTTTAAGCACAATTTGTCCTACTACTTGAAAGAAGGCCAAACATAATCATTTGCTCCTCCCTGCATCAGTCCCCTTGAGTTGATATAGAGCTCCTGGTAATATTAAATGATCTCAAGTTGATGACGCTACAAAGAAGGCAAAATTAAGACCTTGGATGATGCCAAAGTTAGCAAGCATAAACTTGTTAGAGAGCAAATGAGAGAGCACAAGACTGTAGAGAACTTTTCAGCTCTCTCCAGAGACAGCATATTTAATGAGCTTTGAAGCATAAATAAGCAGCAAAGCATTGAAGATTGACTAGGTATCTAGTATATGAGAGACCAGAAGATAAAGCATGCAGATGACAGACCCAACACAGTTCATAAATATTATGACGGACTAGATGTGTTTTATGGCAAGCACAATAAAACATCCAAAAATAACTTAAACCTTTTTTATATAGGATCAATTTGCCAACTACTCAGATTAACAGAAGAATCAAGTCAACAAAAAGCCATAAAAGCTGCATAATTAACACAGATCAATGCAAGGAATTCTCACCCGGCACTTGATCTTTGGAACATGGAAGAATCCTTCATTCTTGGAAACCAATTCAGAGCGTTGCTCTTCCTCATGCTTGCTAGAGCTTAGAATATAGTTCTTGAAACCAGTAGTTTCACCACTTTTGCCGGTGAATGTTGTTTCAATATCAGGCGTGCTATTAGATCGCTTTAGCTGACCTTTGTTACTTCTGAAAGCTTTCATGGCATTTTCATCACTTGCATCACCAAAATGACCCCCTTCTTTAGATTGCACACCAATCAGAACTTGAGAGACGTGTGGCTCATTGTTTGTTGCTACACTTGATCGGCTATTATTATTGGATTGTTGCATTAGGTGAATCATATATTTATCATCTATACTTATAATTCTTTCGTTCATATTGGTCAACGATCCCTTCTCAGTGTTCCTTGCATGAACAGTACTACTCATGTTTCCTGATGCAGCACTCAGAGATACCAAAGAAGTTCCTGCCCTCATCAGATTGGCAGTTTTCATTTTGTAGTTTCTTCCCTTTGTCCACATATTTTCAAGATTCTCAGGGGCAAGGATTTGAGATCTTCTTTTTGTAGCAGCATCCAGTATCATTGCCCATTCTGCTGTCCGAGGCTGTATATGATGCTCAGAACTTTCCAGTAATGTTTTCGGATGATCATGCTCAGGACTAGCAAGTGATTTTTCCCCACCACTTTTAGCCTTTATCATATCATCTGATTGGTTAAAAACCGTAGTTCTTGACACAGACTGAGCAGTCCAAGTATTTCCTCCAGAAACATTATGATCATGGGCAAGGATAGCTTCATTGGTAGACCTATCAGAGTCCGCCTCTCTGATTTTGTTATCTTTATTCGTGAGGAACATATATTCAATTAGCTCATTGATATACCTGGGAAAAAATATCAATGAAGTTAGATTGTTTGGTCAAGGTAAATGGTGGCCTAATGTACAAGGCTCACTTTATCATGGGTTCTCAGGAAGATTAAGATATATGCAGCCTTACCCCACATGCGAAGAGACTATTTCTATGTTTCGAACCCGTGACCTCTAGGTCACAATGGAGCAGCTTTAACGTTACATCAAGGCTCACCCTCATTATTTTGTAAAGGTACTAGATTGAAAAAAGATTAGCTCATGCATTAGGACATTTGTCTTTTACTGCTAAAGATACTGTAGTATATAGCACCACGCATGATTGTACCATGCATGTACATATAATGTATATGCCTGACTTGGATAAGAACATGATATGTTCTAGTATGCATTAGGCTTTTGACCCCATTTAGTATATCATTGAGTTATTGCAGCCCGATGCAAGAAAAATTTCTCTCAATTAAAATGCGCAAAACAACCAAGATAAATAATAGAACAAAAATGAGCCTCCTTAGATCTTCATTTAACATGTCCCAGTCATCATTTTGGCCTCAATGGATGCAATTAAAGTCTTGGGACAGGTTGGACCCCTAGCAGGAAGAAACTTCCACCTAGGATAATATACCTGCTTTAGAAAATCATTGGAAATTCCAACCTACACCCGCTTCCCAAGTACTTCCTTACTTCAAGTATGTCTAAGATATCCACTTCCTTGCACCCACACCTATTCCTAATTCTAGCAATTATGATTGGGCCATTCTGTCATTCAAAGATTGTGTCATATGTAAAGAATTCAAAAGCAATTCCTTTGGCAATAACTAAGAATTTAAAGACATAAATAACATTTCTTCCTCAATTTCTATTCCTTCAGTATGGAATAACATTATACTACTTTTACTGCCTACAATTTCCACTTTATCTAACCAAAATGAAAAATAATGTTTGCAATTGTGATAATACTGAGCACACCACCAATAAGTTTGCTCAAGATCATGGTTCACTGTACCAAATAATACCTTCGATTCCTAGAAATACCATATTGCACCAATAGCGAACCAATACTCAACACGGCGGATGTCCTGAGTGCCGGTATCATGAACTGACCAATACCAACACTATACCAGCAGGACACCAGTATGAGTACCAAAATCATAATGCAAACCATGCTTGAGATATTACAAAATCTTTTAGAGCATGGCTCGAAACAAAATTACTAAATATGGTTATGTTGCTGAGTTAGTAGAAAGCTTACCCAGGGCTGGCAAAGTTCATGACAGGTTTCAAAACCAAGCAGGTCAACAGCTCTCTGCTGAAAGAGCGAACTAATGGACATTGAGCTTCCTGTGGCCTCAAGACTATCGCTAGAACTCCACCAACAATACGTTGAAGAACCTGGATTTAACAACACATAAACCTACAGCACTAAAAAGACATCAATAATAAGAAAAAAAGAGCTAGCTCAGTTTTGCACCTTGTGTTCACTCTCCGGAGATAGCAGAGCAGGGTGAAGTTCCTTAGAAGCTATCAAATGGTATTTTAACCTTTCATCCCTTTCCTCAAAAGAAAGAGTTCCCATAACATCAACACCTATCTCAGTTTGATATTTTCTGTAAAGATCTAGCTGGTTTCCTATCAAGTCAACCATGTCCCTGGAACATAAAAAGAATTTGTTTCAAACAGGAAATATAAGTTATCGAAAGCTTGTTGGTGACTTACAAAAGTAATTCAAAAGCACCTTGTTAACAAATCGACAACGTTGATTTGTTTAACTCTTCCAGATATTTCACCAAGTGCATCTAGTATGATAGTGCGTATTAGTTCTGGAGCTTCCTTGTCAGGAGTAATAGATGAATACCAAAGATCTACAATGAAATCCTGCAAGATCTTGTTGATGAATTCCTCAATGGCAGCCTCCACAATGGGTGAATCAATTTTCTTCCTCCATTTTGAAGCACGTGGCACAGTAGAAAGACGAAAATCATCTAAAGATAACTGCCTCTTTTCCAAATGAGATAAATATGTTTGCTTATGGGTAGGACGCACCCTCCAGCGGAGCTCCACCTCATAAGATAGAAAGCGGAAGATTGAAAGTATGAGAATTGATATAGGGATATTTGTCCACATTGATTTACTTGTATCTGTGAAAAACAAAAGATAATGGCCAATGACAAAATGATACCAAAAACTTATCTGTGGCATTTCCATAAAGAAACAATGGTGAAAAGAGAAAAGAGGAATATGCAATTATCCAAGATAACAGCAATTACACATAGTCAGAAAGAATAAAAAAGGCCGTACAACACTATTTTATTGTCTTATAGACAGAATACACACAGGCACACATATACAAACACTTTTAGTGAAGTTGACAATGTCTCCTTTGGAGTCTGCAAGTTTGATTCCTTGCATTAATGTCTGTTTTACAGAACAGGTCTGGTAAATTTTCCATAGTGCATTAGAGAAAACAGTTTTAGGTACCTTAAACACCAATGGAGTGTTGCAGCAATATAAAAATACTTCACATGCAAATGTTTTTAAGAATTTACTAAAGAAGTTTCTAAAACATACTTAAACACATACTATATATGTACACACACACACTTCTTGCATTTATGTTTACACATATGGTACTTTTGTACATGCATATATGACATACATAAGGCCTGTAAAACTAGTACAGACTGGTATAGTATGGTACGCACCCATGCTGATACAAAGTGTGCATATTTTTCTTATTTTTAACCTTAATACTACTTAAAACCAGGTAGTACGTATCGATACCAGGCAGTTTCACTCAATTTGGAGTGATGCAGTTCATATCGAATTGAACCTTGATACCATACCAACACCTTGCCGGTATGGTATGGCCTGCATGGATCAGTATGGGTCGATACAGCATACCTTAATTATATATATAGTGTTTAGTATATTCCTATAATACTTTTATCCCTAAGAACTAATCAGATCTAAAATACAAAGCAAGCTTGCTGGAATACATATAAATGTAGGCATAGCTCACCTGATCAGGTTAGTTTCACAATGGATTAAACCTGAATGTGATAATAATGCCACACAATATAAAGAAAATAGTTCATATAGGGAGGATGCACCAAATGAAAGACTTTAGACAAAAGGACTATGTCCGTTTGATCATAAAGTCTGCTCAAATGATGAATCATCTATTTGGATGAGGAAAGAAAGGATCTAGGCTTCACATCATATTTTCTTCATGATTACTTAGAAACTCTGTTTCAAATCAGCTGTTTCAATAAAAACACCTATGCATACTTTTGAGTAGGTTTCATGACTACAAATTTATTGAATTATCAAGGAATATAGATGCTAAGTGTACCAAGTTGTTTCTGTTGGATCAGTAATGTACATATACTCTTCATCATAAGTTTCTGTATTTCTATTAATCTATTTCAAGTAGCCTAAATACAAGGTCCCTTATACCTAGGACAAGGAGCCACTAGAATATACCAAAAATTGATCTTACATGGTATATTGGGTCAGATTCTCATTGGTCATCACTAAGCAATCCTTGGTTAGATCATTCTTCATTCTACAAGATAAAGTAAATTCAGCCATAACACCAAGTACCTACTCAGAAGAATGATGGAGTAACTTATATGAGCAGTGAATTCCGAATAAGACAAATTGAAAGAAGTTCAGCATAAACAATATTAATTTATTGTTCAAGGAAACTCGCTCTCCCCCTCCTTCCCTCCCTCCCTCCCTCCCTCCTTCCCTGTAAACTGGCAGATAACTTGCACGCCTCTGTATTATAAAACATACTTTACAGAAGGTAAAAAAAGCTGCAACTTAAGAATACTGCTACCTTGCTACTTTTTCCCATTCCCTCTGAGATGTTACCCCCCACCCCAACCAAATATTAATGCACACTTGACCTAAAGATGAAGTTTTCTTTTGAGAGAGAGAGGGAGATGCATTTGAATTACCTGTGACTAGTACAGTGCAAAATTATACCAAATTCCCAATAAATACCTTCTCCAATGTTAAAGAAGCATTTTTGGAACTATTTCCAACTCGTGACAATGCAGCTTCAATTATGACCTTGCTGCATCACTATTTTATAGCATAATTCTTTGCACTCATTTAATTCCAAATTTCGCTTATGAAGGAACTCTTGCATAAAATTGAACTATTTATGTTATTCGCAAACTGTTCAGGTTTTATAATCCAAGCACCAAAAAAAAAAAAAAAAAAACTCTTTTTTTTCGCTTCAAATTTCAGAGCTAGCTATATAATCCAAGCAAACAAAACCTAGAGACAATCAAGGTCCAGTCCCAGCCAACCCAGGATTTATTTGCTCCAAAATGCATCAAAGAATAGAAATTTCACGCAATCAAAAGAACCACTTACGCGACAAGAAGTAGGTAATCGCAAAGACGCAGATGACCCAACACACGGTTCGAACCTTGGCCTCCTCGATAAGATCTTGTAACGTCTCCATCGCCCTCATGGTTGTCGATCCCCCCAGGATCCCTCTCTCCGCTCCTCCACTCCTACTCCCGACCCAAATGAAGTGAAATACCCTCCACGATCAGCGTTCTCCGACGCCAATCAATCCCTTTCCGCGGAGATTGGAACGATCGATCGATCGATCGATGCGAAGAAGAACGAAGACAGAACTACGGATCGGAGGTCGGCTCGGAAACCTTCTTGAAACCCTAGAGAGAGGATATTATGGTTCGAGGGCCGTGGGGTTCCGAACACCGCCGGGAGACCACAATTCTCCCATTTTACCGCTGCTCAGAGGGGCGAGGGAAAGAGAGGAGGAGAGAGAGAGAGAGAGAAAGGGAGGAAGGTCTCGCCGTTCCTCGCGACTCACGAGCGCTCACCCGCTGACCAAAATGCCCCGAGATGCTTCGCATAGCGCAGCGGGACGGAACGGCGGTCGGAGCGTTTTAAGGATGGTGGGGTCTGGACTCGTGGAGGATTTCTATTCGAAGATGGATGCGTCGAGGCGTGGGAGGGAATCACCGCCGTCGAACCGGACACGGCGAATGATTGAGGTTCCTGTTGGACCCAGACACCGGCTTTGAAAAAGAAAGGACAGAGCGAAACCGCAGATTAGAACGAGGAGAAATAAATGGTATGTGATTGATTGCCATCGCTTGCAACTTGGACGCTTGTTGTGTTGTGTGGTGTGCAAAGGTTCGGATGCCCTTACTCTAAGTGCTCTTTAGGTAATTTTTAAAAAACAAATTTCAAAAAAACTCTCCTAAAGAATGAAAAAAATTAAAAAAATCTTCTTTATTACCTATTTATATTAAAATTAAAGTGGGATAATCTCTTATCTAAATCTAATTATGTAATCTATGTATGAAAAAAATTTAAAAAATCTTCTTTATTAGCTATTTATATTAAAATTAAAGTGGGATAATCTCTATTAACGATCTCTTATCTAAATCTAATTATGTAATCTATTTACATATACAATATGCGTGCATGTTAGACCATGTAATGCAACTATCCGATCTCCATCTTGGATATAACAAATGGGTTGCATGACAAATGGGTTGCATGGATAGTTACTCGTACGTAACCTTATGCTGGTATAGGCATGACATCTCTTTAAATAAAAGATATGTTAAAAAAAAAGAAATAGTCAACTCTTTTAAAAAAAAATAAAATCAAGTCCATATAGCATTAAGAAGAAAATAAATGTTAAAAATAAACATCATGCTAAGTAAGAGCTAATTTTAGGAAGCAGAAGAATAGGCAAGCAAGTCAAACTTAAAAATAAAAACATTTAAGATATAAAGAAAAGAATATTCAAGTATTAAAAGTAGATATAAAGGGAATTTGACCTTATGTCCTTTTGAAAATATCTTTTAAAGTTCAGAAGAATATTAAGCTTAATAAGTTTCTATTTCTGATACTCTTTTTTTAAGACTTTCTTTTTTTTGAAAGGACATGTGTATTGATCTAAATAATTACATCATACCACGTTTTGACTCCCCATGTATTACCATTAGGTAAGTTAGCCCAATTCGATAATATCAAAAAGTATCCAAGCTTTTAATTAGAATCTATCTCTAAAAGTCAAAAACTAATATTTCACATATACGACGCATGTGAGAGTATACTTAAATAATTATGATCCAATTTTATTTGATCTTATACTTTATATAATTTGTTGAATAATTTTTTTTCCTATAAAACATCTCATGTTTCTCTATAAAAAAAAACTAAGCAGGATGTACTTTTATTCAAAATAAAAATAGTTGTGTACATATAAAATGTAGTGAAAATAAGTCTAACAATCTAACTTTACAAGACATGACAAATGTAGCTACGAGTAACAAATTTGTATTGTAATATTTGAGATGTGTAATACATGTGGTAATAGGATGGATGTAATGGTTAAATTTATATTTTATATATTATATAATTTGGTATAAACATATATAAGGTTTGGAGAGGTGTACCTCTCTTAAATCTTTACTCAAAGTAATAGCTCAACTAATAGCATGTTTTTTAAGATAGGAGTGGTTCTAATGTTATAGAGATGAATGACCACATGTCATCTAATCCTATAATCAAAGTGTGTTATAACAACTTAGGACTTCATCCGAAAAGATTAACTGAAAGATATTATTTGAGCTTCTTAATCTTGTATAAATATCTAAAATCTAGCTATTGTATGGCTGATATAAAACTAAACACATACCAATACAAGCTATCACATAATCTCTTATTTAAGCTCTAGTATCTTCATCAAGTTAAAAATCTAAATCTAAATCCAAAGCCACACCAATCTAATCTAATTCACAAATATAATGAGCCCATCAACAATTTCCCAAGTCCACATGGGTTATGAGCTAAATTAGCTCTTATACTCTTGGTAACAACTAAGATTTCACCTTAAAAAGTTAACTGGATAGTATTATTTGGATCTTCTTAATTCCTTTTAAGTATCTAAGATTTACCTATTGTATAATTGATGTTAGACTAAATACATGCAAGCATAAGTTCTAACATATATATATAATAGCTTTTCAATACTACATGGTGAATGGAGAGTTTCGCAAAAGTTAAGCCTTCATGGTGAGTAGCTATATAGAAATATATGCATTATAAGTGTACTTCTCTCCAAAATTAAGATAAGAATGGGATTAGAACCAAAGACGCTACTTCTCTTCAAAATTAAGATATAGATTAGATTTGAGCCCAAATCACTAACATCTAATACTTCCTACCAACTGAGCTAACTACCATCATTATTATATATGGTACTTGAAGTTAATCCTTCAATTGGTTTGGAAATCCAGAGTTAGCTCCAGTCTAATTTAATATATATAGTATGGCAAATTTTATGGTACTTTTATCCTTTTTATGGGTAGTGTCATAAATAATATGAATTTTAAGGGTATATGGGCATGGTGTAAAAAAATAATAAAGGCGTTATATACTGGGAATGAATAGTGGGGATTAGATTTTTGTCTCCTAAAAAAGATAAGAAAGTATGGTAGTTGAACCCAGCAAATAAAGTTAACAAAGTTGTTTTCTTTCATGGCATATAGATGGTTATGTTAAATGTAGTTTTTATTATATTTATATAAATATATTAATATCTTCTTTTTTTTTATGGGAGAGGTACTTTGTCATATTTCATTCCAATTCTTTCCCTCCCATCTATCTCTTCTCCTTTATATTCCGTCTCCCATATCTCTTCTTTCAATAAATAGTACAAAATATGATAGATAAGGATCATACTTTTGTACAATAAAGTACCTTATTTTTTTTAATAAATTAGATAAGTATTTAATCTTTTTAAATTTAGAAAGAGTGAAATTTTATTTCATGTTCATGAACTTGATATAAGATACGAGAAGCTAATTTCATTAGCTTAAAATTATTAGAGAGATATTCTCGCATTTGTTGTCTTTTATATTTTACTAAAAAATTCAAAAATAAACTTTGGGCACTCTTGATTGGATCGAGAAATGAAGAAATATTTTTCAATATTTATTTTCCTTTCTAAATTAAAACTACTAAAAAAATGGAAGAGAATAATTTGATCACATCAAAACTTTACTTATTTCTTTTATTATTATTATTATTATTATTATTATTATTATTAATTTTATAGTAAGTATTTTAATGTATCTTTCATTATGTGGCTTTGCTTTTGTATGAGAAAAAAACGCCTTTAAAGCCTTGATACAAAATGCTAATGTTTCCTCTATATATTTAATTCCAGAGCTTTTATGTTCATCAAGAAACAGGAGGGTAACTTATAACATTTCCATCGTACAATGAAAAATAAATAAATAAATAAATTAAAATATCACTATCAAATTTTATTCCAAATATAAATAAATTTTATGCAAAAATAAGTTGATTGCGAAAAGATTGTGATTCAAAATTTAATAAATAATTAAATTTGATAGACTAGATTTGAATAATAATAATTGTTCTCCATTTAATAGATAAAGTTTATATTCTTCTTTTTTTTAATTTAAAATCAATAATTTTAAAAATTAAATTTACTAATATAAAATTTTAAAAAATATATATATATATATTTATTTATTTTATCAATCACAATGCCTGTGCATCGCTTGAGGATATACTTTTTATAAATAATGTTTCGCTAGCAGTCCTGGGAGTTGGCAAAAGCTAATAGCACAGGTGCCATTCCTAATAACGAACGCATGATCCAACGTCCATCCTCTCTTTTTACAGCAGATTTTTGTGCCCGCATATGAAGTTATACGCGGGCTGCCGGATGCCGGCAAGGAGAAGAAACCCTCGAGGCAGAAGAGGGAGCCGGTCAGCCTCAGAACCTTCGCGTCGATGGGTAATTCGTATCGTTGAGGACACGTGGAAGAATCTGATTGGCTTACAAGGCGAGAAACTCCGAGTCCCATGTCATGGCGTAGATGAGACGAACCCCTGGGGACCATCGGAATCGGAACGATAAAGGTCACTGTATAAGCACCAGCATCATCCAACGGCTTAGCTCAACTTCATGATGCGTGTGGTCCACGATTAACCCCAAGAAGGGGACGGACGGCTCGCCGTGATGTCAAACGCGTTGGCGGTACGGGTCACATTTTGATCACGGATCTCTGTGATGTCAAAAGCGCTGCCGGTACGGGTCGCATTTTGATCACGGACGAGGGGACGACAGAAGGAGAAGGGTAAGTGGGTAATTCGGGAAAGGTCTAAGGCTGTTTTGGGAATTAGAGTGGGAAGAGGATAGCGGACCCATCGGAGAGGTGGTGATCTCACCTGGGTCCTTGCCGCCGTGTACGAACCAGGGGATGACGGAAATTACTCGCGGCGTGCGGATATCATGGCGCCACGTCATCCTCTTCCCAGTGGGGAAGACTCGGCATCCATTATATTTATCATTGAAAATTTATTTTTTTTTAAAAAAAGTGAAAATAAAAGCAGTGCGTAGCATGAGTTTTATAAAAATTATATTATATTCTACTCTATGGTGGAATCCTTGGTTGGCCATCAAACGGTAAAAAGAAAAAAAAAAAGGTACTTGAAAAAGGCAAAATTTGAGAGTTAAAGTGGAACCATCTTGCGACCACTTTTCCTCCCTCCTGACACTATTTCTAAAACCAATCTCCATGTCACATTTTACTAATTTATTAAAAAAATAAAATTTTGAAAACAACAATGATGTAAATAGGATTTTTTTTTTTTTTTTTTTTTTTAAGCAAGAAGTCTATAAAATATTCGAAAAAAATTGTTGAATAAGATGGCAACAGGGGATCTAGCTCAGCATAATCAACGCGACAGCCCAATAAAATCTAAAATAATTGTTGAAAATTAAAATGACAGACTTGTTAAACATAAGATACAGATTGAGTTCATGACCGTTGCTCTTAATTTTGCGATGTGCAAGCTAACATTTTAGCACAGGATGCCAAAGGGTGATTAAGAGTTGGTTCAGATGACAAGATTGAGATTTGTGTTGGATGGGAAAAAGGACAAGCTTCAACGACTAATTAAGCTATTTACTGCACCTCAACATGCCATTATCATTAAAAGGGGCAGTGCTTAATTCTCGTGTCACTGCCAAAAGACGGAAAAACAAATCGCAAGTGGACAAAACCCCACCTTTAACTTGGCGTGCAGAGGCAAGCTGAAGATGATGTGGAGGTTTCTAACGAGTCCCAACAAGCTCTGTGCCCAGATGCTCGGGGTACTGCTACAGTAATGAAACAGAAATATTTAAAAGCCTAGTGCTTTGAGCTATAGTTGCTGAAGGAAGGACTGTGTAACAAAAGGACAAACACCTATCAAGATTGGCTGCAAGGTTGGTAAATAAGAGAAACAAGTACATGAGTATCTATTTGGTGGTCAAGTTGCTTGGATGTATGGTGAAATTGTACAGATACCATCAATAATGATGTGGTGGAAATCAATTGGAATTAAGCAGGGATGTAAAAATTAGAGAAGCAACTCAATAACAAAAGATGAACCTGATGATGCCAATGAGAAGATGGCAATAGTACCATGAATTGAAGTTGAGAGAAGCTACTTTAGGAGATCCTTTCTAGAAATGAATCATGAAGAATCCACATGTTTTCATGGCACCAGAGGTTTGGAACAAGAATCCACCCAAACAAGGCATCAGCAACATTCTCCATCCAGCTATCACAATTCAAGTGATGCAAATTGTTAGACATGATGGAAACTAGCATCTACATCATATGATTAATAAGGACAAAACACTACAAACCATGATATACTCTAACAATGCATACCATCTTTATACTAAGTACATCATATCATACCAGTACTAACACCACATTCGATATTGAGTCTTACATTTGCCGAACCAACATGCATATCAAGCATACCTACATTATATCAATAGAATACTTATATGAAATCCAATACCGAAATAACAAACCTTGCTACAAACCTTCTACATTGTGGGGCTTGCCATGTACATTCTTTCTGGACCAGCACAGAAGTACAACTCAGTTACAAAGCCTATTCATGATGCTAACAATTCGCTGAGAAGAGCTGGCTAAAATTTAATAACCCATCATCTAATGCCTTGCTGCTCTGTCTTGCGACGGGCAAGTCCAATCCTAGCAGATAAAGGACTGGCTTTCACAATGGTCCGAACACATTTTGATCAAGATAATTTTGGACTAATTCATGCCTTACTTTTAGTATTGCTAATGAAAGTTAACAGACGCTTCAACTGTACTCTGTTCGGCTGCACGTGCATGCCATATACTGGAAAAGAAGAAACCTGATTGATGTTCTCATACTTCCAACTCTCTACCATAACATACCAGGCTAGAAACATTTGCATTCGTACCTCTGAGTTCTCCTAAGTACAAGGTTGTGAAATCTAGATTAAAGAAAAGATGGTCGCACAGATAGAGGTAGGGACTAAAGGCAATGAGGAAAGAGAAGATGGTGGTGGATGGTAAATACTTCATAGAAAACTATCCGCAGAAGAAACGGGTCCTGCCAATATTTTGAACAGACATCTTTTGCTGAACTCATCATTTTGGAAGTGAAATTGAACTTTAGGCTGCAAGAAAATTGGAAGAGTTAAAACTTGAGCCATTAGCGATGTGAAATGGTGCAAATGATCCTTTCGTACATTCATTCTAAGAAAAATAATTTGTAGGTGATAGTGATGGACAAAATGAAAATACAGATAAGAATAAATGTTTGATCCTTTCTTTAGCCAGTTCACTTTCCCAGATGCATTATAACTGATCCCCAAAAATATAATACATGCACAAGAGGAAAGGATTATGATATAAAGTAGGCAAGGGATGGCACAGTACCATGAAGGAAGAATAAAAATTGAGAAAACCATGGGTAGACAAAATTTGGCTGGAAACAGCCCATATTTGGTTGCATTGCATGTGAAAGAAACCAAAATATTTCTCTTCATTCCCATTATTCAGATTAAAATAAGAAGGAAGCTTTAAAAGGGCCACAAATCATTCACATGTTGTGAATCACATGCATAAAGAGCCATCCATCAAGGTCCACATCCCACAAAGGTGTTGCCATTGTCAATTAATTCATCTCTCATGTTTTAGATTGCATTGAATGGTGACACTACAACCAATATCAACACAGCAGAATGCATGCAAAACCGATGCATATACCCACATAGGACTATTGCACATCAAGATGTTCAGTCCCTGTTAAAGGTACACATACATATGACCTTCACTCAAGTCCAAGAATACATCTTCACTGCCGTGGATCCTGTTTAAGAAAAAGTTTCCTCATGATCTAAATAAGACAGTTGGTCAAACTTCTTTTCACCTCTTACCATTCGTTGACACAAGATTGCCCAGATCTGCAGTTAATTGTCTAACTTATCCAACAATAACTTTGTAGCACCCTTCGTTCCAACAAATTTCTTGTTCTTCACTTTTGGCAAGCAGCAAGGGGTGTGACATTTCCTCGCCATTTCTAAAGCATCTCTTTTACTAAAAAAAAAATAAAAAATGCTGGCCTCTTAACATATGCAACTGTCATTTGGTGTCCCCAGATCCACTTTCTATAAGATTCCACCTTAAACAAAATTTTACCATCAAAACAATCAGCTTCCCCATGCAAAAGTTTTTTAATTGTCTAGTCCTCCGGGGGTGATGCATCAGACTTCTCGCAAGGACAAAAGTTTGAAATAAGATGAGATTCTCCTCTATATGATGAATATAGTGCATGCAATATTGTAGAGGATATTTATCCAAATATTCCTTCAAATTTACCTTTGAAAACAATGCCTAAGAAAGTATGGTTATCATCAAAAGGGACGAGGATTGCAAGTGTTTGTTGACCATTCAAAAAATCAGTAGAACTTCTCAGAATCATCCATGTGAATTGGCTACACAATCACTTCTTACGGATCGCTACTACTAAGTATTCATGATAAAGAAGTTCCTTTTGTTCCAAACCACCTAACAAGTTGCAATGCAAGGGCAAACTTCACCTCTTGATGATTCAAGATGACAACAAGCCAAGTAGCAAGTTCCAACACCCCCACCCCTTCAAATAAAAATAAAAATAAATAATAACAATAATAATTAGAGAAAACACTATCATCAAGTGTCCAATAGAATCATAGCAAGCATCCATGCCCAATTTGGTTTCCAGATAACCCCTGATTATATTGTAGTTATTCATTTAACTAGCCAAATACCACTACCTTTTATGCAGTTAAAATTAGCTAGTCAATGCTTGCTTACTCACTTACTTTAGCTAAAGCTCTATCTTGAAAAGGAAGAATAATTTTTAACTATCTAGTTAAGTCCATTCCCCTCTTTTCCTTCTTACCTTTTTTTTTTCTTGCTTGGCCCTTCTCCCCTTACCTTTTATCCTTCTTTAATACTACATTTTTTTGGTCCACTTAACTAGCTAATGCATACTTTTTCCAACCAAACAACATTTTCACCATCTTGATAAAAAAAAGTATGGTTAACTAGACAACAACCAAACCATACTTTCAGTTTCATGGTTAATAGTTAAATAATAGACCTCCCCCCTCCAACAGAGGGAGCCAAACATCCCCAAACATCATATAAATGCAAAAAGTAAGAGAGATGGAATAATTCTATTCCATCATTTTTGCCAAATAAAGTTATCCCACGGAATAAGATTAACTTATCTGTCCTAATTATTAATTTGTCCCTATCTACCTTTTAAACATAAAAGAAAGAGAGCAATTTAGTCCTTGTGATAAAATTCAGATCATTGCGAAAACCAATGCACTCATTTATCCTCTTCACTTATCCTTTCATAAAAGAATGCTTGAAGTTCTCATTTTTGAATTCTAATCAACATTATCCCTACCATAAAAACATTCTACCAACCAAACTACTTCAATTAAGATGCAAGAAATAAACCATTTTTGATATTTACCGGTCATTTCATCTAATTTGAAAATCCAAAAGTAACATTATTTCTTACAACCCATCAAATCTAGTCTGGAAAGCACCTTGTAAAATAAAACATAACTGATTCAAACTCTTGGGTCTACTTAAACTGCATTGTAACTTACCCCACCATAGATTTTTTGTGGCTCGTCATATCAGGCTAGGATTGACATCCAAATTACAAATAAAACTTTCCAACAATGACAGTCCTGATGTACTGAAACCACCAAGGCTTTGAAGGTTTGTGATCTTAAACTACATTCAAAAGAGAGCCTTTCCAACCTATCTATTTATCCATCTACTGGTATTCATAATCAAAGCATCTTTCCTCTCCTATCATCTAATTATTGAAAAAAAAGGCATTACTCTTCTCCCCTACAGATTTGTTTCAAACGACACTTCACAGAGGGGCCAATAAAAAACCTAATAGGTTCCCATATCCACTGATGCAGCTTTCCCTTCGTGCATTTCTCCATCCATGAAACTTTCTTTCCCTTCGTGCATTTCTCCATCCATGAAACTTTCTTTCCATTAGGATGCAATGACCTTTTGCCAATTAGACCATCTTTTGTTTTCAAAAAAAAAAAAATACTCAAATTTACAGCCAGTAGAATGCTCACAAGTCATTGGATGATAATGTATCGATGCAATTCAGTGGCATAAGTTCCTGTCCAGTTTTTGTATATCCCATTCTGGTCAAGCTTAGACCATCCTCCTTAGATATCACAATAAGTTTGATAATTTGTAAAGCTGCTTGTCAACAGCAGCACTTAAGATCATGCTATAGTAGGAACATTTCTAAGAACTGATAACTGCATCACGGGAACACAACTCATTTACGCTGGACTACCAAACCAAATGACACTCTTTTCCAACAACTCAAAGAGGTCCAACTTGTCCGATAAAAAGATCACAAATCAATATTCCCCAAGAATATGCTAGCTGGTCAATCAGTGAAGTTGATGATTGTATCAGAGATCATTCTCAACATATTTCACCATAAATTCAGCAAGCATTTTGGCATATGAGTCAATTAAAGCTTCACTAGAACACTTATTGTGGGATTATAGCTACAAAAATCAATTTGATGATCAAAAGCAAAATGTAAAATAAAAACTAGGGTGTTGCAGTTCATTATAAATTTTAAAGAAACATATAGAACTGTAACAAAATTGTATATCAAATTGACATCAAGGTCCAAAAATTTGTCATTCAAGTTCTCTTTGTTAAAAATTATAGTCACCTTGTAACCAATTGAATGCTGGAACTCATGTAGTAAACCCATCAATTAAAAAAATGGGACAATACTACATTAGACAAAATTTGAAGCAGAAAGAAACTACACTAGAGGGCTTGTTGATCGGAGAACCCATGATTATCTGTGCCAAAATAATCCTTTCCAGCCCCTTTTTTCTTCAATTTCCAGGGACAGGGCAGCATATGATGTTCTGAGGCTTTTGGGAAATTCAGACAAAATGCTGAGTTGGGTATTCCTGTTCGTAGCCATTGTAATCATAATAAAGCCTTTCTCCACTAGCTATATCGCGACAAGCAACCAATAATACCCTGCATACACCATCAACATCATACCTGACACATTTAAGGTTCTGCTTTTTCCGACTCTCCCTGCAACAAAAGGGTAGTTTCGAATAAAACGAAGGTAGCTTCAAACAAAAACAAACTTTGAGATTTCTCATCAGTTATATTTGCAATTGAAACTAAAAGTATCTACATGGAGAAGTGGCACCTAAGCAGCAGCTCAAGGCAGAAATACAAGGCTACAATCGAAGTGGTTATTGTTACACAGGAGCTAATTTTAAGAGTTACCCATATCAAGGAAATAAGACATGAACTTACTGATTATGGTTGTTAATGCCATTGATGAAGCGAGCAATGTTTCCACGCTTATCAGGACAGATAACTAGGCTATTGGATGGCTTTGATGCAGAAAGAAGGGTCATCATACTGTCGCAATCATCATGTTCCCGGTTTTGTAAGTAGTCCACATCCCCCGTGTATTCAGTTATAAAAGTCATATCCTTTATATGCCCATCAGCCTGTACAGTGAATCTGCATTGACCAATTTTTTATTTAATTATCATCCACCAAATAATTGGTCATTTACCACAAAAGTAGATTAACACCAAATCAAGAAAACTACCCTTCAAGTGAATCATAAACCACAACAAGTGGAGGACATTCTCCTCTTTTGCACATGGCCCTGCAGAGTTCCAGTGTCTCTTTATCTTCTCTTGGAAGGACCTTGAAGAATGTGCAAAAATAAAATAAGAATAAATCAAGGTAGAGGAAGTAAGAGAAAATTTTCTAAAATTTAAGTAAGATTCCTAAACCTGCATGCCGCCTTTTTCTAAAATTGCCCGATTAGCAGATCTAGGGGCCATTCCTGGCATGTAAGTTAGCTCATTACTGAACTCCATCTGCAGTGCTGTCAAGGCAGTAGCAAGAGAACCCATTTGTTCAAGTCTCCGTGTTGGATTTTCATCTGGAGTAAATGGTAATATTCTCCTCCTCTTCTTATGCATTACTAATGGCATGGAACGTCTCCTGCGTTTCCTTGTATCTAAACCAAAAGAGTTTCAGAGAACATAGTTAAGTCTTGTAGCATTTTATGCAAGATAAACAAGATTGTAGAAGATCTATTTAGTCATTTGGAAAGAGGTGGTGTTTTACCAAAAGCAATACGTAAGTAAATAAACAATTGAATAACTAGTATTTGGAAGAAACAAAAAACAACTGAAAAGTTGGCAAACAAGTTTCGTTTCCTGAGTATATCTAGAAATACCTAGTAATTGTATTTACATCCTATGGTGCTGGTGTTCTAAGCTAAACAAGGAGCCAGCGTGATAGGATATAATGGGATTGCAAAGCTTTGTTGAGACAGAGACAACATGACAAAGCTGTGGAAGATGACCAGATGCATGGGCATATGATAATTCCGATTACTTATTTTTCTTGCATAATCACACAAAAAGTAAATCCAACAAACTTCCACCTCAAAGACTCTGCTTTCATAGAGTTGACTCTAGATTGAAACTCATGAACATAGCCAAATTATGGTGTAGAGGGTAAAGGTAGGTGAGAACATTAGAGGAGTTAAAGGTCATCATATTATTTATGGAAGTACAGGTGGAAGTCAAGACACAGAAGGTAGTTTTCAGAGAGGTCTCAGTGATTCAGACAGGTGCAAAAATTCTCTACTAAACAAGAGCATTCTCATGACTTGCTGGAAACTCCGTGTTGGGTTGCATCAATGAAACCAAACTATGTTGTTCATGATAGAGGTAGCTCTGACCACTAACACATTGCATCCACCACCATTATCTCATCAAGAAAAGATTACTCCATGTAGGAAAAGAAATTCACCAAATTTCAAGCATTGCCATGAAACCAACCATCCCCTTCTGGTGCTCACACAATCTGCCACCTTGGAACTTTCAACAACTACATTTTCCATTATGTAATAGAGCAGCAAGAGGTATTAAGTAAGGTGCATCATATCCAGTACTCTTGCCAGAATTAATAAATGGCTAACAAGCAAATCATCTACCAAATCTATAGGAGCAAAAAATTGCTAATTCATGCTGTACATTTTCCTTTATATACTAAAGACACCGAAATTCTCAGTTACAATAGCACAATTTATCAAGAAAAAATAGTGTGGTGAAGTAAATTATCATTTATTCCATAGACATTCTAATGAAGAAACAACAAATATGTTTACAAGGGTATAGGAAAAGGTTTGATTGCAATTGTTATTCCAAAATATACTATACACATACCATATCAAAATGCATGCGTTCAAGGGTTTGGGTCCATCCCTTTTGCCTTTAAGGGGAAAATTATTACTTTGAATGTCAAAACTTTAATAGATAATAACTGTTAGCATGGATATAATTGGGAAATACACAATAAATCTAAGAGGATGAGAATCTTCTCTATTACTATAAATGTAACTGCTCCATCAATCTCACAGAGTCTTCCCATTCTCATGTCCCTCTGCACAGCTAGGAATCTTGAAAGACTGGCATGCAGTTGCCTCATGGTAAAAACATAGAAATTCTTGCATTGCCAGGTTCTTCCTTCTAGCAGAACACATCCAAGACAGGTGAGACTTAAAGAAAAAAGATTTCCAGAAAATGTGCTTGGTAAAGCAATAGTGTACCCAAAAAGTGATTCATGTTAGAATCTCCTTTCAGTTGCATAGATTACCATTGTGCCCAAGAGATCTTTCATTGATTTTAGGATTGCATTTATACTTTCTTCTTCTTTCCTAAAGAATTGAGGAAGGACCTTTATTCTTCCTTTCATGTACCTTTCACCTTCTTAATGTATGCTTTCTTAACATTCGAGTAAAGAACTTGTAATTTTCTTTTCTTTTTCTTTTTTTTTTTCCAGCAGATCCTTTTGCTTCCAATTCTCACAGTGTTTTCTATACTTGTTTTCATGAGCTATTAACAGCTAATCCATTTTTGGTACCTTTGCCTCCTTGGACCCAACCAAATTTCTTTCTTAGGTTTTCATCATATGCTTTATGTACCACAATATCAGACAACTTACCAATCATATATAGTACTCCATCATTCCTCCAAAATTGGCTGAACAACCGTGCTTCTAGTTTATGTCAATCATTCATGCATTGCCACTTAAATTTACCTTAAAAAGAGAGTTGAGGTGAATTTTCAGTTTTTCAGGGTGATATTTAACGTCCCCAAGGGATCAAGACCTTTTGTAGTTATTCTGAGCTTCTGCAATTTGTGTTGCCTTGTAAATTACCATAGAAGAATCCACACTGCAACATGTTATGTCTTCTAAGATGCATTTCGATATAGCATTTATTCCCCATTCTCTCATAAATCAGCAACATATCATCTATGATACAGATATAATGAGGCCTAGATATCCCCTTCATGTCATGTTTTAGAATATCACTTGTTCTCCATTCTTGTCTCATAAATTAGCATTTACTTTCAAAAAGTAACATACGTTATGTGACATAGAGATCCCCTTTGAGTGACAATGCAAGCCCATTGCAATTAGAAACTCACCATTTTCACCAGGCTCTTTGCAAACTTGTTGAAAATCTATCAATTTCAGAAACTAATAAGGAATGGCAATCCTGACTGGGCTTCAATGTCATCAAACTTTAAAATGATTTTCACCAATACAGCTACTGCAAAATAGCGGAACAGGGACGATCAAGAAAGAAGAATAAATTTTAAAATTATGAAAAAAAAAATGAAATTCTAATATCCGATCTTTGATTACATAGATGAGAAAAATCAAAGAGAAAAGGGGGCAACAAAAATATGATATGTTGATTGATCGTCCAGCTCCAATGCAACTACTGGATGAAATAATAAAATAATTTAAGATGCTACAAAACTCATAGTCAAGAAACCAATAAAATACTCGGATGAAAACAGGATAAAAATCGGAATGTTTTCGACAAATATCACCTTGGGAGGAACCACATTTCTGCTTCGCTGCAGTAATCGAGCACCTCTGGATCCGGAAGAAGTCTATGATCTTCGTCTGCATCAATGGAAACCCTAACAGTCCCCAAACCACCGATCAAATCACCTCACTCTTCCGTTCCACAAAATTTATCAAAAAATAGATCCAAAAAATAACAAAAAAAGGAAGAAGAAGGTAATTATTCCTTTCTATACTTTGGAACGGTCGCTCTCCGGCGCAGCTAGGGCACAACCAGGGGCCGGTGGGAACCCTGACGACGATGGGGCGGAGGCAGAATAGGTGGTACCCCTTGTCGCAGCGGTCGCAGAGGAGCATCTCCTCGTCGCGGTCGCCGGAGCGGCACTGCTCGCACCGGACGTCAGAGTAGTATTCGCCGGTGATGGGCGGCGCGAGCTTCGCCGTGCGCATTATCTCCGCCAGGGATCGGTACCTCCGCGGCGGCGGCGGGGGCGGCGCCGCCGTCCGCTTGCGGACGGACCCGTGGGTGGGGGAGGGGCTCTCCGCCTCGGGCCCCTTGGGCGCCATGGCTGGCAAGCGGGCTGGTGGGTGCCGACTGTGGCGATCGAGAGGGTTTTCCAGCGGTGGCACCACCGCGATTTCGATCTCCGTCGTACGGAATCAAAGGCTTTCCGATCGGAGCTCCGGAGAAAAGGAGAGCGAGCGAGCTTGCTCTAGGTCCGCGGGAAGTCGAGGAGGAGGACGGCGCACGGTAAGCTGCCGACGTGCGAGAACTTCATTGGCTTCGCTAATATGCGCCGGCTTTTCCGGGTGTAAAAAGACGAAAATACTCTTTTACTGTGGCTAGATCCTGGCCGTCGGAATAATGGACCCTTGAAGTCCTATAAATCAGACAGCGCAGCGAGCCAATCGGGGTGTACTGAAATTGGGATACATGGTCTGTTAAGGGTAATTTTGTCATTCTGCGTGTCTCCGAGCGCCTCACGTGATTCGACTGAGGGACAAGCGTGTGAGAAAACTTTTTTCCAATTATTTGTTAGGCTAAAATATACAGATCATCAAAACTTTCGCTTAAAATTCATTTTAATTTTTCAAATATTTATTTATTATAATTTAATTCTTAATATTTAAATAAAATTAAAATTTTAAAATATAAAATTAATTAAAATTAATAAAATAGCTGATGTATATTATTTTAATGTAAATATCATGTGTATATAAATTTATTGATAGAATAATATATTAATTATTTTATCAATTTTAATTAATCTTATATAATAAAATATTAAATAAATTTTAAAAATTAAATTATAATAATTAAAAATTTAACGATTAAAATAAATTTTTAATAAAAATTTGGTCATTAAAATTATACTTTTATTTATTTTTTATTATAAGCCGTTTCATTTCTATTTGTGCAGAAGACTCTGTGAATGTTCAGCTGGGGGGTTTCCTTTTATGAAGAGCTAAGGCAAATTTTGGCAGACGTCGTTTTAGAAAAGAAACCCATTTTTTTTTCCTTTTTAGCCCTCATGGGATTATCTTTTGGAGTGATTTGAAAGGAGAAAAGATTTAAATACGAAGAACCTTGTCTTGAGATATGGTGACAAATTTAAGGGATGGATGCAGGTGAGAAATTTGGGATCCAAAACACATAACCAAAGAGGCTGTGTACCATCCATTTGTTCATGTTCATGGATCATTTATGGATTGTAACATTCTCCAAGTTTTAGTATGTTAAAGTATTGGGATAAATGAATGATTGAATCAACAAAAAAAAAAAAAAAAAGCAATGTTTCATGGCACTAGATTGTATCGGTTTTGTAATTAAATGAAATACATAAATAAAAAAAATGATAAAGCAATGATAAGAGACATTTCATATGTTACAATGATGATAAGTGAGATGATTGGTATGATGCCTTTAGAAAACTCTTTTCTATCTTAGAATTAAATTAGATTAAGACCGTACCGACAATTTTGCCTTATCTCTTCATGAAAATCAATAAAAGGTTTAATAATTAGAAATATGATAGATGAGCTAGGATGAAATATGAATAATAATACACATGAGAGGAAAGCATTGACCAGAGGAAATGTATAGAACAATGAAAGAGATGGCATTGCCTTTTTACTAATTTAAGATTCTATAATATCCATGTATTTAAAACAAAATAAATACCATGATCTCATCAAGAAGAAGAAAAGATTTTTGAAAATACTCAACTTGAATCTTTGAAATAATAAAACAATAAAAGAATTTTGAAGGTGAGGTTCTAAGTTTCCTTTTCTTCCATTAGTTAGTTGAATCCTAAAATTGCTTGGGATTTATCTATTTATACAAGTGAGATTCACTTTTATAGAATGCAAGTTGAATTTCTCCTCGATAAAGATACCACTTTCCTAAAATAATCATGATTAATTGAAATAATCATGAAAAAAATTAAAATGTTTTTAGAATTATATCTCAATTTTTACATTATTTTCAATTGTGTCATCCTATTCTTTCTAGACCAGGAGTTATGCCCTATTAAAAGTTCTCTCCAAATAAAAATTATTTTTATTTACCCATTTCAAAGCTCAAAAATCTCGCATGCCCTTAATTATTGTGCATGATGAAACTTTATGGGTAGACACAATGTATATCTCAATTGAACATCTAACTTAAATTTATGACTTTTTAAAATTTTGATAAATAATTTAATTTTTAATGTAGCAATTTTTGTTCCTATCAGATCTTGTGTAAACTTATCTAAAATATTAGAGCCCTCCCTAACATACCAGATCAGGAGAATTTGCTCACCTTACCTGTAATAACTTAATTTTATAAGTGACTTGAAAGGAATTGAATTTATAAGTTTGCATGTACAACTAAATGCTGTTATTCTCATAATCTATTTTATCCTTTAGTGCATAGACAAAATAATGCATGGCTATGTGGGGATAAATGCCATTATCTTGATAATGCATTTGTTTTAGGTTTTCTATTAGCACATAATAAACCCTTTTAAATCTTTCTAAATGTGTTTTATTACATGATAAAGCTTTCTTTCTTATTATTTGATGCCTTAGGAAAAATTTAGAGTGAATTTTAACTACTTTGATTGATATGCAAAGATAAAAAAGGTATTTGATGATAAGCCCCTTCGAAGGTGTTACTCACTTTTTATCTAACTCCTAGTTCCTCTTGCTCCCTCCCTAACTTTGAATGATTATTCTATCCCTCACTTTGAGAAAAAGATATTTTTACTGTCTCTCACCTAACTCTCAAATTGTGTACATAAAGAAAATATAAGTGTGTATAGGAATAGGCTAGGTGTGTACACAGTGATCTAAAGGTATATACAATGAAAATATTGAAGGCCCAAGAGGCAACCTAAAAGAAGAGAGGTTATATATAAATGCAAATATATAAAGAGCAAGAAAGTAAATAAGGCAAGAAATTTTAAAGTGGTTCGATACTTTCTGCCTACATTCACTCCCTAAGTTTTCTACTTGGTATTTCACTATTTAATCCTCTTTTCGGATGAAGATCAAATCCTTGTTACAGCTTCTCCTTTTCTCCGGACTAAGAAATAACCCTTACAAGCAAATTAGAGGCTTCGAATACTTTTCTCTTAGAGAGAACACTAAAAAAGAAGCACATAAAGATGTAGATTTTTCAATGAGGCTCTAAACTTAGGTTCGATTGCTAAGTGCACTAAAAGCTTAAAGAATGCCTTGTGAATGATTTTTCAATGATTTCAAACCCAAAAACATGTCTTAAAACCAACCACCAACCCTTCATTAAATAGACAAGAGAAAATATGGTTATTGGGGCTTCTAGATAGCTTTAATGGTCATATAAAAATAAGACCGTTGGACTATTAGAGCCCTACCGATCAATCGTCCAGGCCAAGGTAGAGAGGATGGTTCATGCTTTTTAGGGTTTTTCCAATCCCGATTAACTATTTTAGGGTCCGATGGACTGCACATGCTTGATTTTAAATTTTTAAGTTAATTTCATATTAATTATGATCCAAAACCTAATCTAAACCTTTTTGCATGATTATAAAGCCTTGTGCAAAGTCCTATCCAGTTTTATATATGGTTCTTAAGAAAAATAAAATTTACAATTAACCTTCATTCTTTGAACCTCTACATGTCGGATGAATTTTCAAATTTTCATTGTATTGCTTTCAACTCATGTGCTAGGATGAAGCTTGAGCTTTTGTAGGATTAAGTGCATTTTGGATGAGTAGACACTTATCTAAGTCAACACAATTCAAGAATGCTATTAGTCACTTAATCAATATCTCGTTATCATCAAAATATGAATTATTGAATCCTAAGGTTTAACAAATATAAGTATGGATGGGCTAGGTGCGTACATAATAACTTAAGTGTGTACACAGTGATATAGGTGTGTACAACATTCATCTAAGTATATATACAATGAAAGTGTAAATGTGTATAGTATTCATCTATATGTACATATAGAAATAGGCTAAATGTATACATAGTGATCTAATGTGTACAACATTCATTTAAGTATATACACAATAAAAATATAAGTGTGTACATCGTAATCTAAGTATGTACAGGATTCATCTAAGTGTATACATAGGAAAAATATATATGCATATAAAAATAGGCTAAATGTACACATAGTGATTTAAATGCGTACAACATTCATATAAATGTGTACACAATGAAAATATAAGTGTGTAAACAAGGAAAATATATGTGTATATAGCAATAAGCTAAGTGTATGCACAGTGATTTAAGTGTATATAGTATTTATCTACATGTGTATACAGTAAAAATATAACTACATACATGATTTATTTAAATATGTATATAAGAAAAATATATGTATGTACAGGAATAGGCTAAGTGTATATACAGCGATTTAAGCATGCTTAGGATTTATGTAAGTGGGTGCATAGTGAAAATATATGTATATATAAGATTCATCGAAGTAGATTGAAAAAATATATGTATGTACAGAAATAGGCTAAGTATGTACACAATGTCTAAGTGTATACAAGTTTTATTTAAATGTGTACATGAATAGGCTAAGTGTATAAAGGATTCGTTCAGGTATGTACATAGTAAAAATATAAGTGTGTATAGGAGTCATCTAATTATGTACATGATAAAAATATAAGTATGTATAAGGATGTACTAAGTATGTACACAATGGTATAAGTATGTACAAGATTCATCTAAATATGTATACAATAAAAATATAGGTGCAAACAGAGTCATTTAAGTGTATACAAAATGGTATAAGTATAAAATTCATCGAAGTGTGTACATAGTGAAAATATATATGTACAGGAGTCATCTAAGTATCTACACAATGAAAATATAAGTCTATATAGGGATGGGACAAGTGTGTATATAGTGATATAGGTATGTACATAAGGGTATATAAGTGTATATAGAAATAGGATAAATATATACACTCTACCATAAGTGTGTGCATAATGGGTTTACAAGTGCATACGGAAATAGGATAAGTGTGTACATAGCAATATAGGTGTATACATAGGGGATTTATAAGTACATATAAAAATAAGATAAATATGTATATAGTGATATAAGTGTGTATACAAGGGGTTTATAAGCAGGTATAGGAACAATAGGTAAGTACAGGAATAGGATAAGTGTGTACACAGTGATATCAATATATATAGAGGGTTTATAAGTACATACAAGAATGACATACTGTAGTAAACAATGATATAGATGTGCACATAAGGGTTTTTAAGTGTGTACATAATAATCTTTTTTGGTCACTATATACAAGATAGCTTAACTAAGGAAGATAAGGCTCGGCACGACTGGCTGACCTGACACAACCTGATTACCAAATAAATAAAATTCCAGCCACATAAACAAAATTCTAAATAAAAATACATAATTAATAGAACTGATTACCAGTGAGAAGTACCAAGCATAGGGAGAGATACCAAACTTATGGTGGTTCTTGTTGTTGAGCGAGAGTTACAAAGTACTACCTTTTTTCAATGAGAATTACCTAAAGGCCCAGACTCTTACAAGAATTGTACTGGTACCTCTTATCATATTAAACATTTTTAAAGAGTGATATGGTCCGATTAAAACATTCAACGGAGAGAATTTTTCAATGATGGAATTTAATACATTAAACTAGGTGGAGGAAACAGTGCCAACACATGTGGGGGCAGTTATCGCAATGAACAAGATGGGAGGAAGCTTGGGATGTCGAACCTAATGAGAGGTTTGTTGATATGCAGTATCAGGAGCTTAGAAAGTTTCAAAATAATGATGAAATAAAGGAAATGAAAAAGTTTGGAGGATAAAGTAGCCAGTTAAGCTTTCCCCAATGAAAAAGAAAAAGAAAAAAAATTGCCACTGATGAGTGAGAATGAGAAATGGCATGGAAGCAGGAATTTTAGAGTAACAAGATTTGTTCAGAACTTTTTTGGGGGCTAAAGAGGACCGCTCGTTGGAATATTTGGATGCACTTTAGAGACTGCAAGCTTCAAGAGTAATGTAATCTTTTTTTTGAATTTTAATCAGATTTTAAAGGACCTTAAGTTAAGCAAAAGTTAGGTATGGGATCAAAAGTTATAATGAAACAATACAAGAGCTTTTCATTAAAGTGTGGTCAGTAAAGAGACTATGCAATAAGACTCCCAAGATGAAAAGGATCCAATAACATTCACAATATTCTCAATGGTAGCTATTATGTAAAATAATAATAATAATAATATTGAGAAGAATACAGCATGCCTTCTCTATACATAGCCTATAAGGGATGCATCCATGCGTTAATAACCTAGGCCCATATTTTTTGGGGTGCATCAATCAAATCCAAAATATGTGGTTACCAAATTGAGAGGTGTGACCACTACATATAGAATTTGAACATGAATCACATGACACAATCATCTATGCCCATTCTTTTCTCTCACAAGTCCATATAGTTTGTAACATCAATATGCACGCATTAGTTCCATCAATTAGATAGATAACTATAAAAGTTTTTTTTTCTTATATTTACTTTTTTTAGGACAATTATAGATGATGAGCACTAGCTTCATTGTTTCTCAGTTCCCTCATGAAAGCAAAATTGAATTTGAAAATAAATATTATTTTATAAGAGATTCCCTTACCTGATCACCTTATATTATTGATTAGAACCATGAAAATAAGTAGGGTAAATGGTATTTATTGAGCTTAAGAAGGGTAAAAAAAGTAAGAATTATGAGATAATACAAGGAATTATATTTTTATTGGAAACATGATTTCAAAATAGAACCATACAAAAGCAGAGAGAACTATAAAAATAAGCTAAGTGAACAATATTCATTTAGCTTAAGAGGGGTAAAAATATATTTATGAGATAATGCAAAAATAATATATTGTTTGCTCTAACAAGCTAATAATAACTAAAAATATACTCTCTATTATAGTACAATACAAAAATATAAAGATATAAATAAATTGATAATATATATATATATATATACACAAAGGGTATCTAATGATATCAAAAGTTTTTGAAGTCAAATGCTTGGATAGGTAAATGATACGAATACCAAACAAACGCATAATTATTTGTAATCTTTTGATTGTGGATATTTAATTGAACAAGAAGATAAGAAGGTTGCCAAACAAATTCACAATTATTTGTAATCTTTTGTGGATTTTGTACCAAAAATCTATTTAATTTTTGATTTGCAAGAGAAAAGTCTTTTTTTTTTTTTCAAAAACAATAAACATTTACTGTCTCTAGACAATATCCATGAATCCAAATATGAGATGGGCAGCAGTCTAAATAAATATGCATCAAATATTTAAAATATGTAAATAAGTGTAATAAATAAGTGCCAAATGCTGCATAAATATGGATTGCCCATCTTGGACTCATGTCTGTAAGCAAACTTATCCAGGAATTCCAAAATGTGTGTTATTCTGCAAAAATAAAAATCAATCTTTCTGTAGAATTAATTATTCAATGATTTTTTTAATGCAAAATTCATTTAAATAATCGAACACCATTTACAGATTTCAATAAGTGGATCAAGATTGCCATATGGAACGTTCTCCTCTTGGATGAAGGAAAAATGTAAAGATCTCAGTGTATGGGGATTCACTTGCATCATAATTATATGTGTGCATCCAGTTTCAGTTTAAAACAAATAACTCAAAAAAAACAGTCTAAGATGTGAGTTATGAAATTTATGCAGGTCCACCATATAAATGCAACATCACAAGAAATTTCCTCTCACAGTTGTTGAGCATCGCTGTCTCAAGTCTTTATGATACAGCAGGGCATGACAATTGTCCTGTTTAAATTCAAAGTCTTGCTCATATAATTCAAAGGGGAAGTTTCCCCTCACCTTTCCCTCAAAAAAAAATAAATAAATAAAAAAAATAAAAAAACAGCTTTCTCACCCATTCCTCAGGCTGTTGATATGAACCTTTAAAAAAAAAAAAAATTGAGCAATACGACTTATGTGAGCCTTTATCATAAACTTATTTATTGGTTTAATCAATAGATTATAAACAATTGGATGAGACAAGAGCTATAATCCCACTGGTGGATAATGAGAGAACCAATCCCAATGGTCTGAGCCAGCTAGGATTGTGCAATGCACAATTATCTTTATTTTTATTTTATTTTATTTTATTTTTTACTACTTTGGATTGTCAAACTGCACCTCTATATGAAAATGATTTAATTAGAATTTCACCTTGCTAACTGGTGTCTTCTCTCTATGAATTTCTGAAAGGACCATGCATGGTATCAAGAATTAGTCAGAAAACAGGAAGACAAAACAATAAGAGAAGATAATAAAGGAGCATTGTGTCACATGACTGTGAGATGAAGCCATATGAATTGTGCTTTCTTATTTGTCTCTTTCTTTTTCATAGCATCATCATTGCTGTCATTATCTTCCTCTTTTGAGATTGCAGCAGATCATAATTTAGGACGCTAATGCTTCTCCGTATACTTGGAACATCATTTTAGCTTAAATTTTGTTTAGATTAGGCAAGAGAAATTCAGAATTAACCTCATATGTAAGTCAAATACCATGGCTTTGTTTGTTCTTTTGCTGAACCAATCATGTGCTTTGTGACATCTACAATGCCATCGCCGGGAAATTAAACACTCTACCGAAACATTGAAGCTGAAAGTCTCCATAAGTAGCACATTTTCTATGCCAAAAGGATGGTAGGCACTCTGTGACAAGTTCGAAGAGACCCACCACAGTACTATTAAAGCTAGAACCTTAGGCCAAGAACCACAAAGCTTTCAGTAGAACCTCCTCAAAAATTCCAGTAGCATCACGGGCTAAACATGCCCTTGGGCAAGCCTGTTTGCGACCCCACCTTTCTAGTTTATAGCACTAATGGTTCTGTCTTCTAAGTAATCTATTTGTGACCACCTAGCATTAGCTCAGATAATATCATCTTTGGTCTCTTTCGGTTCAAATAGCTTGGAAAAAAGTTAGGGGGTCAAGGGTTTTAACTGAGTGACATCAGCCATCGTTTCAGTCCTTGTTTATTATATATATCCTATTTCTGCGAGCTTAGATTTGATCAGTTTGGAAGTTAGCTCCGGACCAGATGGCTCTGGACTCCTCCATTTTTTTAAAAAATAAGCAACTTATTTGCAACCAACAAAATTACAAGAAAAAGAAAGCCATCAACATGCTGCACTCTTTCCTAAGGAACAGATAGATCCTTGGTGAAAACAAGGAGCTATTAGAGCATTGAAAGATATATATATATATAGAAAGAGAGAGAGAGATATATAAGGGTCCTCTGTTTCAGAAGCACTCAATTAGTATATGCCAAGAAACAAGGGAAAAAGAACACAACCAGTGAACAGGAACAAACCAATAGACATGAATTATGGTCCAAGATGTCTCAGTACCATCTCTTGAATAAAAAAGTCAAATTGATTTCCTTGTACCAGCAGTTTGGGTTGAGAAAATTACCATTACTTCCAAAATGACCAAAATCTGATGCCATAGCCAAGTATGCATACTAATTGTTATAGGGGTTAGATGGTGCTGTTCTTTTGTAAACGACTTCAAGAATCAAGAAGGCCTCCAACTGCTACAACTAGATATAATTCTATAGTGCACCATGGGTTTGGGAGTAGGCTAACTCTCTGGAATCAGAACAAAAACAAGGTTACAAAATCTATAAAATATTGAGGAGTGTCTTTTGCGACAGACAAAAGAGACAATGTACAAGAGTGATCTCGAAGTATTTCCAAGTATATTTGTTACATAGGAAGACATATATAAACCTTCATATTTATATATATTCATAAAGAAATGCTTCTTTTTTTTAATAACGAATTCTTATTCTCACACCTACCGAATCCGCACGCTCTGAGTAGAACACTTGTGTCAACTTGTGCTGACAATATTTCTCTAATCCATTGGAGGAAAGTGCTGAGACTAAAAAATATAGGAAACTCCTATGTTTCAGAGACTTGATGAAAGGATCTCGACAAACTTTCTTTTTTTTTTTGCCACAAAGGATCGTGATGTCTTCCCTACACTCCTGTCAAGAAAAAAGTCTTCCTTGTAGCTTTCGCATTAGTCTTGCCTCGTGGCTTAAAAGTTTAGAAGAAGAAAAATAATGTCTACCGGGTCACTGCCGCAGCTTAATAACCAGCTCTACCTTATTTATTATCATCTTTATTGCTTCTTCTGTCGTAGATATTGATCTAAAAATGATATATTATAATAATCTTATTATCTAAAAAAAACTATTTTGAATGATAAAAATCATTTAATAAACCTATCTAACCTTAAAAAAAATAAAAAAATTGTAATAAATTTCTTGAGCAGAACATCTGACCATATCACCACCCCAATGGAGGACAAATTAGCCCAAACCTAGTGTTCTCATACTCCCTCTCCCTCCCATACCAATATATCCACCAAAAAGAGAGGAAAAAAACTCCAAACCCACTAACCTTCCAACACGTGCGAGCCTAACCCAACCCAATGGCCCACAGCCTTGTCCTTTCCGTGCTATTCTTCTTCTACTCTTCCTTTATTTTCTTCTGCCCCTTGTCCAATTAAGCGGACCGACGACTTGACTCTTATATATTCCACAATGGACGGCCCCTTCCTCCTTGTCTCCTCTCCTCTCCTCTCCTGTTCTATGTCACGCGGCCTTATCCTCCCCTCCTCCTCCTCCTTGATCTACCTTCCTCCGCCCCAAAACTCCGCTCCCATGGATCCCTCCGACGTGCCGAGGCCCTCGCCGCGCCGAGAGCTCCAAGGCCCGCGACCCACCCCGCTCAAAGTCCACAAAGACTCCCACAAGATCAAGAAGCCGCCACCGGGCCCCGCTGGCCCCTCCCAGACCGCAGCGGCGGCGGCGGCGGCGCCCCACAACCGCCCTCCGGTAATTATCTACACCGTCTCCCCAAAGATCATCCACACCAAGCCCAGCGACTTCATGACCTTGGTCCAACGCCTCACCGGACCGGACTCCTCCGCCGGCCCACCCACCGACGCCTCCCTCCTGTCGCCGTCCTTCGCAGCCGGCGCGCTCTCCCCCGCAGCCGGCGCGCTCTCGCCGGCCGCCCGCCTCGCCACGATCGAGAAGTCGGCCCACTCGTCCGACGGCGACCGGGCTCGAGGCCCGACCTCGGGCCTCGATGCCGTGGACGAGTTCGACATGGATGGTGCCGGGCCGGTGGTGGACTGGGCCGGTTCCTTCCCGGGGATCCTCTCCCCGGTGCCGGCGTCCCTCCCGCCGATCTCGCCCAGCTACTTCTCGCCGATAACGTCGTTCGACACGAGTTCTCTGAGCTTCTTGCAGGAACTGAGCCCGGTTTTCTCAGGCAACAAGAGCTTCATGGATGGCGGCGCGGCCACCATCTTGGCCAGTCCCAGCAACTTCTTGTCAACTCCTACCGTCCCTTCTCCAGGCTCTTGCTGGGATCTCCTCAGCCAATTCCAAGATTTCTAGCTCGAGAGGAGAGGGAAAATGTGAACTGGAACCAAAGGAGGAAGGGGGTAATTGGATGGAAGAAGAGGTGGTGCAATTGAGAGGTCATTGATGGGCCATTACGGTGGTGGGTCACCTGAAAGCTACTTCTCCAACAGCGGCCGGCCAACTTGCCTTCTAATCTCCACTCATCTACGACACGGGTACGTAGAAACTGTATCAACTTTTGACGTGTCTAGACTGGTAGGGGATCTGATTTGATCGCCTGACCACCATTGGATGAGAGTTGGATGGTGGTCCGTCCATGGACCATCCATAGAGTAGTTCTGGAAAAATACAGACTTGTTCTCAGTTTGTATCTATTTATTTGTTCTTTTTTCTAGGCAAAGTCCAATTGATTGACATTTGTGAATAATAGAGAGGAATGTATTGTATCATCCAAGAACTGTGACCCTCGGCTTCATAAAGGGCTGCCCTTTGGGGGGTATCAAAAGTCTAAATTGGCATGCAGGAGAGTTTGAATGGTAGAATACGTTAGAATAGAAAATAGAGTTTAGATTTTACCACGGTTATATTGTTTATGGTTTATATGTGGTTGATGAAGTGGTCGTGCCGTGGATTGGAGGTATTTAATGGATCAAATAAAGCTCAGGGAAGACCTTCCTCCAGCGCTCACAGTCTTTGAGGGTTACGTGTAGGTTAAGTTAGTGAAATGAATATAATTATGGGAAAGTAATGAGTTCTTCAAAGATCTCTGCCGACTGCCGACGCCAAGAGAGGATGGAGAAATGGAAGCAGGCAATGCTTCACTTAGCTGAGAAAAGGCTCATAGGAATTCATACAGCAGACATTTGTTAGGTTCATGGTTGACAAATTGATGTACAAAGAGGAAGCTTGGGTTGAGCCATCTTTAATAGTGTTCAATCGTCCAACTTATAACAACAGGCATCAAAGTCTTGTTCCCACTATTTATTAAAAAAAAAAAAAAATTATTTGAAAACAAAATAAAATAATAATAAAAATATTGACGCATTGGCAAGTCTACCTTGCTGTTCTCTGGTTACGTCGTGCTCAGAATTTTAAAAGTGTCGGCCTCAAAAAAAAAAAAAAAAAACAGAAGGAACCCCTAAGATACAATCTGAAGACACTTTCCACTTGAGGACCACGCAAAGGATTGTGAAAACGGTTACGGTGGGAAAACTACACATCCACAGTCAAAAAGCACGACATTATAGAAGATTCAATCATGGGGGAAAAAATATCAAGATTCTAAGAAAATTTATAACTTCCACCAAATGGTTGGTGAATGATCGAAAGTACAACAAATAGATGGATTAACTGATCAAGCAACACAAGGCAAGAGCATGCAAACAGGGAAGGCAGCAACTAGCATAATCAATCTATCACTCAGAACTCCTGCAAATGAGAAATCAACTAGATTCGATAATTATTGAATCCTTTGTAAATAGTCCAATTTTCGAGCAATAGCACAATTCGTGTTTGTGAATAATTGGTTAAGTGGTGGATAATTCAGACAATAACACATGATGGTGATCGATACCCCCAGTGATCACAATGAGGACAGTTATGTTTAATAAGACCCGACAAAGGGCCACCAATGGATCCACAAAAAGGTTCATTGGTCTTATATCGAAGTAATCTAAAATATTTTTTAATTATCCAAGGTGGCTGAATCCATGTGCTGTTGAATCGCAAAAGTTGACCAACAAGAGAAAACCCCAATCTCCAACTGGTCTATTTTGTTTTCTTGGACCGGAAATCGCAGACAAATCTCACGAAAGGAAAAAAGGAAAAAGAAGGAAGAGATAAACGATCACAACTGGGTCAGGAAGCAGCAGCTATTTTTCCTCCTATTCACTGTTCCCTCATAGAATCAACATATGCTCTCGTTGAATGCGGTGAAAATTCACTCAAGAAAAATGAAAGGATTTCATATTGACAACCTTATCTTCAAGGACCAGGTGATATCCACCGGGCCAAGGATAAACATCCTAGAAATCCTTTCTGAAAGACTGAGGGGGGTAGAGGGTGGACAGACGCAGACAAAGGTGGGAAAGAAATGGAATCCAGTTGCCACCTAAGAAGGCCATAGACCATCATCCAAGGAATACTTGAAAGATTGGAATTGGTTAGATCATACAAGACTTCTATCGTTTTGTTTTGTCTATCCAGTTTGATGAAAGATTCAATCACAAATGGAACCTAGACATACCACCCCATGATTCCCAAATAACTAAAACAAGTCAAAAAAAAAAAAAAAAAAATGCAAACAAATTCTCTAATAAAACCAGGCATACCAATCAACAGAGGACATTCTCTTGAATAAAGAACAGAAAAAAGAGAAGCACTGGAGGAATATTAAACAATGAAGGGCACAAGTTAGGAATTTGCCATCTAAAAGGCAATCAGGTTCCCTGAGCGTATAAAAAGAAGTCCAGCAATAAAGAAAGTTCAGAACAGATGAAAGGTATCCGAAGCTCAAAAGGCAGATGGGCTCGTAAATCTTCACATATCATCCATGGAATATGTAATTCAGCAGAAAACATTCCGGTGCATTCACACATTAGACCTCATCTCATCACATGCTACCTGAATTTTCAACTAATTTTTCTTGAATATCTTGTATAATATGTTTTGCTTGGCTTGTGGTTTTTGAATAAGAAATATGAACCAGATAACACAGAGAAATGATCAATTTAGCAAAGAAACTAAGAATTTGGTGTCACTGCTAAACGCTGACATGGCGTATATTTGCCACATTTGATCAGATACATCATCATCTTCCAAGGATAAGGCAGACAAATATTGTCATTAAGCTAATAGCAAGATTCCCCTAAAAAGCTTCTCTTTGAAGCTTGAAGATCTTTGAAAAGCTAGAAACAACTTTACAAAATTCATATACAGCTAGATAATTCATAAATTTGTGAAGTATATCCAGCCACTCCCAACTTATACCCGTTCACAAACTTGCACGCTCACAATAAATAAATAAATAAAATCTTAAATTTCAAAGTTGTTTACCATCTTCAATTCATGATTTATCATGCTCCCTTCATTGCGTTGGTGCTGATTGGGATTTTCAACAATCAAAGTGCCGACCTTCTCACCAACAATAGCTTTTGCGATATTTCCAGGCTCATTCAAGTTAAACACAACAACTGCAAAAGTAAGGTCGATAAGCATAGTCTGTGCAAACTTCGTAGAAGCTACTTAAAGCAGAAAAAGGGGGAAAAAAGAGGCTTTGAGCCAATAATATCTCACCATACCAGGTATCTTATTTTCTTGGCAGAGTGTGATAGCAGTCATGTCCATCACTGAGAGATCCTTTGTTGTCACATCATGATAACTTAGAGTGTCAAGAAGGTAAGCATTTGGGTTGAGCTTGGGGTCATCATCATAAACGCCATCAACATTTGTTGCTTTAAGCATAACCTCTGCATTAACTGAATATGGTGTATGAGTCAGAAAAAAATGTCATACAGGATTGCATGCTAAGCACATCCCGTAATGCAAGCAGAAGAACAACAAATTGCCGTGACATATGTTTGTGCAGTCAGTGACATCCATCATGCAGCTATTGGTATATATGACTGAATCATTTGCACATTTCTTTGATGGAACATTACTGAAATCACAGGTTCTTGCCTCCTATGGTTAGATTAAATACATGAACTGATTACTCTGAAATCTACTTTCATGCATAGTCTGTCAACTGATTTGAAATTAAAGGAAGCTGATATTCATGAAACATGGGGGCCAGAAAACATTGCAATGAAGGAAATAGTTTGAATGGACAAGTTGCATGAATATGGATGGATTACAGCAGAGTGCAACTTGTCAACATGCTAACTAGGAGATATTATGTATTACACACTAGAGAAATGACTCACTTTCTGCACAACGGAGAGCAGCAGCTGTATCTGTTGTGAAGAAGGGGTTGCCAGTTCCAGCAGCAAAAATAACAACTCTCCCTTTCTCCAAATGCCTAATAGCCCTCCTTCTTATATATGGCTCTGCAACCTCTGACATGCGAAATGCAGTCTGGACACGTGTAGGGATGCCAATGCTCTCCATTGTTGCTTGCAGGAAAATTGCATTCATAACTGTTGCTAGCATGCTGAACCATAAGACATATAAAAGCAATTAAAACAGGCATCAGCATAGAATTTTTTATAACAATATTCATTCCTCCAAGAATGATGTTATAATTTTGAACATGTTTCGAAGTCTGCATGGGAAATTCTAAAAATCATCAACACATTCAGATATAAGAGGCATCATAAAATAGGCTCTTCAGCAGGAGTGAGGTTTCTGTGGCAGAAACCATAAATGACTTAACATGAGATCCATGCTGCTAATCTAGCAGCTTAAAACATCATAAACTGCAGCATAGCAAAAGGATGAGCACAGACTTAAGACATGATAATTGGCATTTATGCAAAGCATTTGCAGCCTGCGAAGAGAGAAAGAGAAGAGCTCATAAGTTGGTACCAAAATGCTAGCATAATATTAGTCATGTTATAGTGATTCGCACTCTACAATAGAGAAAAAGACCAAATAAGATTCTTCTTATCCCTCTCTTTCCTTGTAATTTACCTTCTTATTTTTTTTCATCTCCTTAAATAAAACCCTCTCTTTCACTCAATAATAAACAAGGTTTTAAATCTCGTGGGACATAGGTATCCCGATTTTTCTATGAAACAAGACGCCCCATGTCCCATCCCATCCCATCCCGTCCTGTCTCGATCCGTGATCTGGTTAGGTGTCCTAATATTTACTTAGAATGTTTTTTTCTAAAAAAAAATTATTTATGAAGCTTTAGTATTTTATTCAATTTTTAAAAATATTTGAATTTCAAAAACTATATCTTTATAATAAATTAGATCTATTTAAAATTAATACTATACTTGCCAAGACAGGATAGGATCGGACAAACAGAATCGGCCTCGGAATCTCTCTGGAACAAGACATCTCGGCTGTCTCGGCCCCCATCTCGTTGAGGCTTGAATCCCTGATAATAGGTATTGTGGCATATTAACATTAGCCAATAATCCTATCCAACCTATATGGCTTTGGCTTTTTCGATCATCCATCAAGTCTGAATTTTACAGCCCGATCTCAACCAGATATTGATTCAGCATAAGTAATGCCAATTAGTGGCAAAGGAGATCTGCAATCATGAGCTAGAGAAAGACCTGCCTTGTAACCTACAGGACCAGTTGCAGGTAGGGAGACCAACCTTATCAGTTTTGTCCAGGGCCTCCAGGCATAGGCATTTATAGTTCCATTTTAACAGCGTCACGATAATCATATTCACGATAATCATATTTGCTAATTTGGCTTCATTTTTCATACTATAATGTGAACCTGATAGGCTAGAAACATTGCTGTATATTGCTGAAACAAGAAGCAGGAATCAAAATAGTAAATCCGACCAGCAGGCATACTTAAGGAGTAACTAAAATATTACTCATAATTTTGAATGAGCAATTTTAGAATACATAGTCATGCAAGAAATGCAAGACTGACAGTGTAAGTGTAACACCCCAAGCCGACTTGCTGGTCCAATTAACTTATTAGTGGACCGAAACCACGTGGCCCTAAAAATTCGGATGGAAGTTAATTGGTAACATGTAAACTTCAATTATAAGCTATTCAAACTTTTCTTTCCCATCCGATGTGGGATTATTTTGGGGTATTATAATCTCTCCCTTTATAATACGACGTCCTCATCGCACGCCACAAGCAATGGCTAAAATCTACCCCAAGTCAGATCGTTGGTGCTACAAGGATGGCTTAATGCCATGGCGAAACTCTACTACTATCCCATGGATAGTCCTTTCCTCCTACTCACTAACTTTCATACACTCGGATCAGCTCTATTACCATTTATAGCACCACAAGCCCATCTGCTGGTCCAATTAACCTATTAGTAGACCAAAATCATGTAGTACTAAGAATTCGAGTGGAAGTTAATTAGTAAAATGTGAACTTAAGTTATAAGCTATTCAAACTTTTCTTTTCCATTCGATGTGGGATTATTTTGGGATATTATAGATAGTTTCCACAATGCAACTATCAGGGCAATTTCGCCAAGCCTATGCTTCTAGGTTCAATTATTTAACCAACTTAAGCTTCCTCTGTGGAGATACAGGTCCAAAACTATTGACAAACAATATCCGAGCAACATATGCAAGGAATAAATTGCTTAGCAGGCTAAGAACAACTAATGAAATGTTGAAGATTTCCATGACACTAGAAGGATTCAAGTTATAAATTATCATACCCAATGTGATCTGCAGAAGCTCGATCAAGACCACTACACCCTACCCAAGAGGCTCCACGGAAGATATTACCCCCACCAACCACTATAGCAACCTGAAGGAGAGAGAGGAAAAAAAAAAAAAAAAGAAGATTTGTCAGACTAAAAACCATCACTAGTAGTTGGCTTGATGGTATATAAAAGTGAATTAGTTTAGCTTGCCAGTAGCACTAAAGTCAAATTGAAAAAAAATTTCCTATACATAAATTCATGGCTTGTGTGGGTGCACAAAGAATTTAGTGGCTATTAGTTTTAGTCAAGGTTTTAAGCCCTACCAGCTATCTCGTCGCATTCCTATGGAAAGCTGGACCGCGAAGGAGGCAGAACTTTAAACCCCATCCATATGAGGGAAACAAAAAGAACGAGGAAAGAAATAAAGGAAAGAAGAAGAAAAGGGGGAAAAAAAAGAAAAAGAAGGAAAGAAGAAGAAAAAGGAAAGAAAAAAGGAATCGAGAAAGAAAAGAAAGGAAGAAGGGTAATAAACAAGTAGAAAAAGGAAAAAATAAAGGATAGAAAGAAGAAATAAAAGGAAAAAACATAACAAACAAATGAAGAAAGAAATAAAAGAAATAAGAAAAGAGACACAGAGGGTACCTATCACTTGACGAAGACGGCCACAGAATGAGACAGGATAGTAGAGCATCTTGTTCCATGAGAAATCGTGATACTCTCATCGCACGGGATTTAAAATCTTAGTTTTCATGCAATACGAACCTCACATCTACATATCATGACAATGCTTATAACTTAGGTTAATGACAGGAGACTTTATCATCTAGCGAAACTTCATTCCTCCCAAATCTCTTTCTATTTCTCCTCTCTCTCTCTCTCTCCAAAATACCAAAAATGATGGCAATGGAATTGCCCATGAGAGGAGGCACCAAGTCAACATATGCTCTATTTCTTTACTAAAGTCCAATATCAAATAAATGCTGGACAGCCACACTCTCTCCACCACTTCAATCCATGGCAACTACCACAGCACCAACTCCAAAAGCCACCCCTTTCCTCCCTTTCTCTCTCTTCACACATTTATCTTACAATTACATTCATATTTATCAATTCAAGATCCAAACAATACCTTCAAGAAGAAATATGCACCATTTTACCTGTTGTATTCCTAGACCTCTACTGACATTCAACAGGATATGTTCTATAATATTGGCAGAGGCAGAACTGGGAAGATGCAATATGGTCCTCCCAAACTCATGAAATCCCCTTAACAATCAGTTTTGGGCCCCAAGAAAACAAGCTGGCCGATTACTAACAGGCCCTCCTATTATAATTTTAGTCAGTGCAAATTAAGAAAGATGTGCTCCTATGTAATTCAATTTTATTATAATATTCTACTAATAACCACCTAAAATTTCTCCTAATGTTTCTGTCATATATTTCTTTCTTTCTTGCTCTCTAACGTTTTTAGGCCCAACTTCATCAGTGATATGGTAGTCCCTCTCCACTCTATCCATATTAATATCACTCCTCGCTTCAATAAAAGCACCCAAGTACTTAGAGTAGCTCTTTCTTCAAGGAGCAAAAACAACACATGACAGAATAAAAGTCAGGTGATTTTATCAAGTTACATGCATGATAGAAATGTTTTTTTAATTGGATGGGACTCGTAGCAAATCAAATCCATCCATGTTTCCTCTCATACAAATCTTAATCCCATAGTCCATCTCCATGACGTCAACACACCCCCCCCCCAAAAAAAAAAAAAAAAAAAAAAAACAAAAAGAAGAAGAAGAAGAAGAAAAGACAAATCTAAGTCCCCAAAAAATGGAAGCTTGTGATCAGCAACATTGTCTGTCACGACAAGTATTCAAAGGATAACTTAATATGATAACATTAATATCATATAATGATTGTCTTGTATTTGATTTGATCTTATTTTATCTTGTGATGATCAAGACAGGCAAAGACAGAGAAAAAGTTCCAAGTCTCAAACTCTCGCTAATTTCAATTTTTCCCTTTAATAGGATGGAAAGTTATTTCTTCCATTCATACTTTATTATATCGTACTAGTTATTAACATAATACCATGATGTTTTACACTAATTGAATTGTTTAGTTTATTATATGATGTCAAAGGCAAATACAATGATGAAGGAAAACTTAAGTTTTAAAATCTTGTAAAGCCCAAATTTTACTGAATTTGAAGCAAACAATTCTATTCATCCCCTCTTCCCCTTTTCTGTTATTAAACATGATGATATGATATATTGATTGAATTAGATTTATTGTATTATGTCATAGAGTCACTAAATGTTTTATTTAGTTATCTCCACCTTGCCTCTACTGTACTATACAAGTAATATGCTTTTTTCAATGTCATGTTTTTACATTTTCTTCTACTTTTGCTGATTATATAATGCTCTTTCTAACATTAGAATAATGATTTTAACTATTCATTTGCTCACTATAAATTATAATTTTATATTTTTTTAGAAAAAACTTGTACACAAGAATGCTTGGAAAATATAAGATATTATCAATAAAAATTATTTAAAAAATTATGATATAAATTTTAGTTTTAGTAAAATATATTATTGGGCCCCCAAAATTCGATGTCTGCCCCTGACTAGTAGCACACTGAAATATTGAATAGTGCCTAAGTACTATATTCATCTTAGTGGAGAACAAGCATTAGAAACAATTCTTAAATCTACTGGATGTCCTGTGTAGCACTATTTCATACATATTTGTGCACGCACGCATGCATTTCATGCTTTTATACACCAACACAATGCAAGAATGTCTTCATATGTCCATTGCACACAAGCTTCCAATGCATGCATAAACAAAAATGTGATGCCTACAGAGGTGATTGTACATGTTGAATTAAAGATGCATATCTACTTGTATACATGCATTCACCCATATATAAAAAAAAATGCATAACAAGCATGTAAGCATATATATACAGACATGCATGCTACAATGCATGTGCAATTTGCATCCATACAATTCACTCATTCACATTAAACACATCAAAACATATACCATGGTACAAGTATCACTATATGCATATGGGAAGCTAGTGAAGCAAGGTTGCATGGATCCACATATCCAATGTGGACATGCATACCAGCCTTCATGAAAATGGATGCAGACATTGTGTGTGTATGAGCACTCCAGTATTTCCCTAAACAATTACTCTTCAGTTTCTGAGTCAACTTGGTTCCCTGAAAAACTATGCAAGAAGAGTTATTGGTTGCCGCAGAAAAGTATAATTTATCCCTAATAAACAAATTGAGATTTGATTGCTTGTGAAGTCTCACAAAACATACCCACATTACATAACACCATGAATTATGTCAATTTATTCTATTTCTAATTGGGATTGCAACTGCTTCAACGGAACGATCCACTTAGAAATCAAATTAGAAGCAATCAGATGAAGAAGCATCAAGAAAGACAAACCTCAATCCCTAGTCTTGTGACAGAAGCAACCTCCCTTGCAATAGACATTGTAATCTGCATAACATATCACAGTATTCTACTGATGAAAACTTCCATGGAGGGACAAACAACTGAGAAATTTATATATGAAATTTGCTGATTAAGATTTATATGATGAATGGTCTATGGACTCAATCTGATGAAGGTTCAGAAAAGTACAAAACAATTCATCACAATTAACCTAAAATTTGGAGCTTTAGGCCACAGCAGCCATGCGTGTGTTTCACAAGACAGCAAGGAAGATAAGAAGTCATTAATTACTCCTCTAATTAAGGAATACATATAAAAAAGGTATAAGCATAGTCATAAAATCAGAATTAAAGATTGATTCACAACAGTAACATTTCATAATTCAGCATTTTACACAAGAAACATGTACATATATATTTGAAAATTAAAGAAGTGCAAAATAGTTTAAAAATATGCCAGCTTCTCAGAAAATGGGCTGAATTTAACAAAAGCCAGAAATTTCAGAAAATTCAATGCAAACTCACAGAAGTCCCCAAAAATTCATAAAGCATGCTTTCCTTCATCAAGTCAGAATAAAGGTGAGAAAAAGGCTTTAAAAATGGGATAACTTCACAACAAGTTGGAGAGTCTTGACGTTAGGCCTATGAGAATATACAAGCCCATGCTTTAATTGGCAAATATATCATGCTGCTAAAATACATAAAAAACATAATAATACCCCATTGCCTTACAAACCAATGCACCAGAACAACATCAACATTGTGATTTTTTCCCCATGTAAACTGATGGACAACAGGTCAAGACAGTTTACAGTATTAGAAGTTCATGGGAACCATGATACACATTTACATTCCCACCTTTGGATCAATATTTTGTGTGTGATCTCCAGCAAGTGCTTCCCCACTTACTTTCAGCAACACCCTATGCCATTTATATGATGGCTTCACCATGGAACTTTCACTTGTGATTGCACCAAAGGGTGCCATACTTGCTGCATGAAGTCTGCATGATAAAAAAGTAAACTAATTTAATAGGAGATATCCAAATAACATGATTTTGATGTTCAATATGTCATTTAAAATGTCAGTACAAAGGATGTAACAAAAGAGATGTTCTAAAGCAAGGAAAAAGCAGGAAATCAATGTCAATGGCACAGTAATATGTTACAGGTTATCCTGCAACACATGAAACAGAATAAATATATACCTTGATTGCACAAATGAACAAATCAGAAGACGAGACCCTGTCACTGCTCAAATTCATCAATCACAATGTTGCATATAACCAAAACAAATATGAACAACAACCCAAAAAAAAAAAAAATGTGCTCATAACCAAACAACTAAGACCCTATTTGGATTGGCTGCTGGGATGCTTTTAAGTAGCTGTTTCCTAATAACTATATAAAATAGCTGTTGGCCAACAGCTATCTCAAACAGGCCCTAAACTAGTAGATATTAGAATGATATGAGGTACATATTCTAGTAATCTTGGACATAATCCCCATAATCAGTATGATCATCATATATCTGGTTCTGATCAAGCACCATTAAGCACATAGGATAGGATGACATGAAATTGGGCACTAAAGAAGTTGATTCTTCTAAGTGATTTGTTTATGTTATCACCCATTAATTAAATCAGTACAACTGCCACAATGAGTTATGGCAGATCAGTTTAGGTTTATTAGAATGGAAGAGTTTTGAAAATCAGTTGAAAAAGAAGAGGGGAAAAAATCTAAACTAAACCAAAAGAGAAAATCAAGTAGATTCCACAACAATAATAAGATTGACCCGTAGATTTATTTATTTTTTTCTTTTTTTTTTTCCAAGTCAAAAAAGATAGAGGCACAGGCGAGTCATTTTGGAGGCAAAGTTGATAAAGTCGTTCCAAGATGATACCAGAGGCCCAGGATCAAGTCCAGCTATCCTGAAACCAAATCTGCGCGCCCCCCCCAAAACCAAAAAAAAAAAAGGAAGAAAAAAAAACTTCTGCATTTCCCCAAGAAGCCTAACATAAACTATGTAATCCCAGATTTTGGTGCGATACAGAGGGAGTTCAGGTATTATTTTGAGGCCAGAATGGTAACCTTGCCCTTGGTGGTTCCAAAACCCTTTTTTTACCCTACCGTTCCTTGGAATTCTTTGGGGAATAGTAGTATCGTGTTTTCGTGATCATAATGCAAAGTTTTTTTTTTTTTTTTTCTTTTTCTTCTTCTACTTTCCTTTTTTCGAATTCAGATGGGGAGGAAACCTGACTGAAATTGAGTAGGAATCGAATTTGAACTCAGGTCACTGGTATCAACATCCAGTGACCATGCCAACTGAGCCAATTGACACTCTAATCATGTTGGAAAGCTTTAAAACTAAACTCAACACAATTATAAAAGCAAAGGTAACGTCAAAGAAAGATCGTTCCTTTATTCTTTCACCTTGTCTCTACTCCTCACATGATCCCTAAACTTTTCGTTATTCTACAAAAACCATTACCCCTCAGTCCAATTTTTGCTTTTTTTTTTTTTTTTTTTCCTCGATTCCTACCCTTCAATCACTTCTCTAATTCAGACCGACCCCAAAACAGCACAATCTCCAAGCCTTACCACATCGTTCACTTTATGCTGATCAATATAAAAGACAATAAACCATAAAAAGATTCATTTTTATGGAGGGAAAAACACGAGCTTGACGAATGCTTACACTACGGTTCCGAGCGTTATCATAAAAATTAAAAAGAACCGAAGGAAAGCACAGAGAAAAATGTAACGAACCTTGGATTGGCCCCGTCTGGGAGAGGCCCCAGTTGCGAAGGGGCCGAGCCGTGGGCGAAGACACGAGGGGAAGAAGAAGAAGAAGAACCCACCATAGCCAGAGATCGAAGCCCTGGAGGAAAGACGGCGGAGGAGGAAGGAAAAGAAGAGGAGGGTGAGGCATGGGCATTGGGGGATGAGAGAGGGAGGGAAGAGGGGGCTAAGGCGGCCATCAGTATACCGGAGACGGGCAGAGACACGGGAGAAAAAGAAGATGACGCGATTACGTCCTTTGTTTCCCACAAGATTAGGATTTAGATTCACATACAAAAATATATGTATCCCGGGATCCCGATTTTTTCTTTGGCAAGGGTCGCGAAATATATTGGGGCATTCCGAGAATTGAACTCGGGACCTCTCGCACCCTAAGCGAGAATCATACCACTAGACCAAATGCCCTGTTGTGGAGGTGCTGTGGTCAATGACTAAACATCGAAAACATTTCTTCAGCGAGCGATTGAACGAGGAACCTCCCTATAATAAGGTCGTCGTGAGCTAGAAATGCAAAAACTTCACGCACGTCAACTTGTTAAACTAAAATATTAACTCAAATTGATCCAAATTGGACACCCATTTTTGCCATCAGCTTAACTAGAGCCCTTTACGTTGAAATATTAAAATCAAATGGAACAGAGATTTATGAGAACGAAAATGAAACCATGTTCATACAAGAGAGGCTACTTACGAAAAAGAAGATATCATCTTTTATCATTAAGAACATCTATGTTGACATGCCTTTTTAAAGTGCTTGATTCTAAATTAAGGGTCACGTTCTAATAAAACTTTGGACTAAGTAAAATTTAGTCAAGCATCTCCGATCTTAAAAATGAGAAAAAACCATGCCTAGTTGATCCGGTATAGTGCTTATTATATGATAAAATTATTGCTAACTTTAAACTTTAAACTGCACGGCTGAGAGATGAAGAATTGTCGACAAGTTCACAATGAGTAACATCATGTGCTAACTCATTGATATATATTGAATAAAATGCAGGGACAACCAATCACAAGTTATCGCTTCATTTAACGAAGAAGATTAATTAGCTGAATTTTTGTTAGATTCTAAAAGAGTAAGGTATTATTTAGATTTAAGTACTCACAACCCTCAGTTACGAGACTAAATATATGCTCATATAAATTCTTACATATTTCTTCCATTTAAATCATAGTGTTCTTATTTGGTTAATGGTTCAAATTCAATCATATCTAATCACAAACCCAATTATTACCCCATTATCGACATCAAAAGGTCTAGGCTATAATATTTCCTCATCCACATAGGGCTACAAACAAATCAAATAGGATCAGAACATGCTTAACCTTGAATAAAGCCAATTTCATATCCATTTCATGATTTTAAATCCAATAGGTCTTTCGAACGGGTTCTAGTTTAAGTATGACTTAGACATAGCCCAAAATATTCAAGTTCAAATCAGAATTAAATTGGGCTAAGCCATATTCATTGGAATCAAACATTTAGCAATTCATTTATAATTAAAATCTAATAATCAATAATTAAATATGCATCGCTAAAAAATTAAATGAAATAATAAAAGAATCAATTTAAACTTAAATTTTTGTTTCAAAAACTTTTAATTTTATTCAAATAATTGATTATTAAAAAAATTAAAATTATAATTTTTAAAATATATATTGATGTATTTGAAGGTTTATAAATAAGAATCTAATAAAATAAATAAGGTAATGTGAATGTCTGGATATAATTAACTAAAAATATATAGGAAGAAATATATGTTTCAAGATGAAAAAAATAAATTAGTTTAAATGAGAGCTTATTTTGTTGAGCTAGCTCATTATCCTTTACAAGATCTCAACTCTTTGGAATGGATGGAGAGAGCCCTACCTCCTCTTAATTAGCACTAATCTTGAGGGTAATGGGATTACTTTTTAAAAGAGCATTTAGTTCAAGCTAGCATGAGAGCCCCTCATCTATCAATAGAGGTAGCAAAAATCAAGCTTTGCTTCAAGCTTTCCATGATAGTTTTACCACCCATTAAAAAAAAAATACAATCGAAATGGTACCCGAATTTATTTACTATCTCAAGTTTCTAGACACATTGCACTTTTGCTCAAGTTCAGACCGCCACTTAGTTCTAAGATGCATCAAAGAGAGCGTTTGTTATGAGATAATTTATCTAGGATCACTAATGATCTATGGGATAATGATAAGATCATCCTATTTTGTTGCGTGGGATGATTTTATATAGCGGTGATTTAAGATCACTCTCTTATGATCATCTTTGATTAAAATTTATATACCAAAATACCCTTTATTTATAATATATTAAATAAGATATAATATATGTATTATTATTATATGAAATTATACTATATTATATTATAATTTATTTATTATAATATAGTATAATACAATGTAATATGTCATACTATATTATACTATGTATATAATATTTTAATATAATATAATATAATATATTATAGCATATGATATTATATTATATATGTTATAGTAAAATAATATAAATATAATAAGGATAATTTTGATATTTTATGGTTTGTAATCTTGGATTCCCATAATATACTAAACATGGTGATGTTAGATTACCGGTAATCTTTGATCACTATGATTTATCATACTAAATATGGTGATATTTAATTACTAGGGGATTAGATTACCTCAGAATTAGGATCACTAATGATTCAAGATCACAGGGATGATCCCAAAATGGTAACTAAATGCATCCAATGAGTAAATTGCTAAAGATAATTAAAGTGAAAGAGAATAGAATTTATATGTTTTAGACTTTTGGCTTGGGCTGGATCAAGTTCATGTTAGATTGGACAATTTTTAGTTGATCCAAATTAAATGATATGCGAGCCAGGTCAAGTTTGCACTTATAGTTTATATTAAATTTAATTTTTGAACGTAGCATAACCCATGGGTCTCTTCAAATGCAAATCGTGTTAGTTTTACTTAAATCAAGATTATATTGGATCATGAATGAATTGATCTAACCTATTTGAAGCCATAAATATATAATCTATTTATATCAACCCTGGACCTAATCTTAAAAAAATATTTAAATATACTAAGTCTTTCCATTGACATTGGACCATACAAACGCCAACATAAATTCTCCCATACTCCAACCAATTAAATTATATCATTCTTCTCTAAATTGAAATTTAATAAATTAAAATTCAGCCAAACCTCATTGCGAATACAAAAACAACTAACAACAACTTTGCATGCCCATTCATTTAGGACTTGAATTTCCGACAAGGCCCAAGAAAAGGTTCCACGTTCAAAAAAGCGACATTCCAACCATATTTCTTTTAAAAAATCATTAATTTTTATTTTCCTTTGACATGTATTTTTTCACTAGTCTAACCATTCAGGAAGTTCATGCCTTGTCACCCACATCTCTCTCAATAAGTATGGTGGCAGAACCTTGAAACAACACACAATGTAACAACCCTGCTCACAAAGAGGTGCTAAATTGAAAGCTCAAAGTAATCATTCAATGCCATCGAAAATATATAGTTAAACTGTTGCAACCTCACAACAAGGTAATGCGAGGAAAAATGATTACCATCCTTTATTTCTGCCAAAAAAAAAAAAACAAAAACAAAAATGAAAGCTGCTAATTGCAGCTATATACATTTCTGACCCAATGAGATAAAAAATAAATTCCGAGGTTTATGCTAGCTCTTTCTTTTCCGTGTTGTCTTCCCCCCACCGTTTTACCTCTTTCTAGCTGGAAGAGGCTCTGAGAATAAACAAAACTCTGCAACCATATCTCATAAAGTAGCGCTCATGCGCAAGCTTCCTAAGGTGAAAATGGAAAATTAAAAAACCCAGCCGTGTGCCTTTAAAACTTTCGTGTGCCTTTAAAACTTTCTTCCCACAAAGGGTCGCTACGTGGGCTACATGACACCAACTCAGAGATCAAGCAGCAGCACTGGTGCAAACACCAGTCATTCTGCAATGCATTGAGCCTCTCCTTTCCTTACAACCTAACAGGCAATCCATAATTGTGAAAGCACCTGATGGTTCCACTATGGCTGGCAGTTACAATCACCAGACTCCACGTAGCTGCCATGGATGTGAGAGAATGATAATGATGATGGAGATTATGATTATGATGATGATGATGATGATGATAACTCTCAGCCTGCAATGGAGGAACAGGTGTTGAAGAAAGTTTTTCCTCAGGCCATGTTGCAGATCCCCTAGATGAACAACCATCAGAAAAGAGCCATGCACCAAGGGAAAAGCAATCTGGATCCCTCAGGCAAGTGGATGCCTCTAAAATTTTCTGAAGCAGGGAACCAGCATCAAGGTCATTGTCGCATAGGCCTGCCTGTCTGGAGTCCAGGCCAGGCCATGGGACCGCAACGGATGCACCCTCAGAAAGGAAGAGTTCACATGCACGTATTGATTTGGGTCCTTTGGATGACAGGCTGCCAGGGCTGTCATGGTTCCAGATGTACACATGGGAATCCGCACCCACAGAGACAATGTATCTCCCATCTGAAGTAAATGATGCAGAAAACTGGCTCCTGGCCCTCCGGAGACCTGCATCTCATATCAAAGAGAAATAAGCTCAAAATAAGATAACTGGGCATCAGAAAACAATATCAGAGCATCTAAAGACAGAAAAGCTGATTTAAACCAGTGAGAACATGGAAGGTTACTTCTATAGTGTGAAAGCATCACATCTACAGTACCAGACAGGCAGAACCCAGAACCAGGGATCAATGAAAATTATAAACAAACCCTTGGTCTTGTCATAAATTAACATATAAAAAGGTTTTCCTATGGAAAGTTGTTCTGGTATAAACAATGCTCCGAAAATATCGGAAAGGAAATCAGTGTCTAGGTCGGGCAAAAAATTTTACAAGACATGTTATGGGAAAAACCATATTCTGGTGCACCAGAAGTCTGGCAGTGATGAGATGTCATCTGTTCATCAAAGGGTAGCAAGACACTCGTTGCCTTTGTCATAAGATAAAGCACATAAGAAGAATTCTAGTGCAATATGAAATCATCAGGCAAAAAATTTCACTTTAACAACATCATTGAACATCAAATACCATTACAGTTAGTGAAAAGATTTATAGAGACATTTCCCAGACCAACTATCATAATTCAAGCGTACAGTAATCATGTGTTTCTAATTAAATAAATGCCACGATGATTGAGGATGCTCTGATGGAAATTAAATAGATAAGAAGCCAACCAAATAGATCATATGTTAATGTTCAGTCAGCATATTTTTCTGAATGTGTTCTAACTATTTCAGGGCCTACTTGTGGAAAATATGTATTATACAGGATACTAATAAGTGCACTGAATGGATAGCCTGGATCACATTTCACCCCCATTTCTTTTAATCGAGGTAGTGCATCCCTACCAGAAAACAGAGACAACAATGTTTTATATTACGCTACTAAAAGCGTCCATTAGATTACCAAAGTAACGAATATAAATCATGCATTGAAAAAGAAATACTAGTGTTGATGACTAAAAGGGAAAGATTAGGGTGCAGAAGAATCATCACTTGAACATCAGTTCTTTCAGTATATTAGGGGCTTGCAGTTTATTGTAGAAGTTTTAGTGGGGCTCCATTAATCATATTAGTTCAGATAAATGCAGGTCTGAGGAAGTTGATCTGGTCTTTATTTTACAGTATGCACAAAGTCTTAGATGTGAAGATCACAACTTGATAAATGTAGTTCCTTTAACACACCACACCACCCCCCCCCCCCCCCAACCCAAGCACCCAAGCAAAAGAAAAAAAAGAAAAACAGAAAAAGAGTCCCTTATATGGTCACTAAGAAATTCTGCCTTCCAGATTTGGAGAAAAGTTTGTGAAAAGTCCTATAACTGGGTGTCTTGGTGGTTTTAGCAAAATAATGTGGTTGTTTCGTAGTAATAAAAAGGCACAGCTGTTCTATTTTTTTTGATCTTTTCTCAAAATAAACTTTTCAAGAATTTGCCATGTAGTCATTGGATAAATCTATCTCATCAAATTTCAGCAGAAAACAAGGAAATAAATTCAGAATTCCAGATTAATTTAGGTTTAAAAATTAAAAAAAAAATACAGCAGCTCCGATGATTGTTCAACAATATTTGATCTCAACCTACACCAATTTGCTTTAATGAGAATGTATCCATCATCATCCAATTTTCTGCATTCTTCTTCTGATCAAAGGCTACAGAGGCTTGCCAATGGCTTCAGTTACTTTGGTCCACTTCATGGTATACAAATCAAGATCATAGACCAGCAGAGGGCTATATACCAACAGCTTCCTAGCACATCCAAGCGTGCATTCTAATCATATAAGATTTCTGAAATGCATCATGTTATCTGTTACAAAAAAACACTATAGTTTACATTTCTAAAGTCCAATTAACTGTAAGAAGAATAAGGATCTACCAGTGTCAAACCCTTCTCTCTGATTATCAAGACCCCTACCCTATAGTTGCGAGCATCTAACTAATTTCCATGCTATCAAAGGTTTGTCCCCGGAAGAGTCAAGACTAGAACCCTCCCACAGTCCCTTAGGGCATTTCAACTATTTAAATAGAATTCAGCATTTGAATTGTCATTTTTTTTAAACTTAAAAGGGACACAAACTGTGGAAAATATGACCTGGTGCTACATATATAACCTTATAGTCCCTCCAAAGGAGTCAGAGATTAATAAGACAATTTTTTGTTTGAACAAATCTATTTCAATATTCTATGTGATCCTGGACAAAACAAATGGCTAACATAAAAGTTTGCTGAATTAATAGAAAATTTTGAGTCATTATGATCATTAACCTTAAATTTTAAAAAAAATCATTTTGCAAGATTTTTTCTTTTTCAAATCAAGATAGGTTGAAAGATCACTACTCAGATGTGAGAAAAGCTTTCGCTTCAGATAACAGAATAGTTTCTCAGACCCACAGGTATAGGTATTTGTGTTCCAGTGTTTTGCATTTTTCGCCAGAATATATACTATTCTATGTTGAGTTGATATAATAGCATACAGGTTCGAAATAATAACCTGTAGGCTGTATTTTAAACAGGAAAACATAATAGCTATAGGAAAATATATCCAAAATCCTTAAGTTCTGTATCAAAGATATATAATTGATGCCACACATCTTGCTAGTTGAAAATAGTGACACGCCCGTAGAATCTGAATCCATATGGCCAGGAGTCATGATCACTTGCTTCTTGTTGGGAAAAATAGTAAAGTAGGAATGATGAAGGCAATCCCAAATTATGTCATGCATTTTATGCCATATTTTTCACTGTATTTTAATCAGGTATTCATTAATAACCAGGCGAACTTAAGTTATTAAATAAGTTGTCGAACAGTATATTAGGCTATAAATATAACCCAACAAATTAGTAAAGTATTAACTATAACTTTTTAATGAAGCTAAACTCAAACCACGCTCCACCTTTGAACTTATGGATGACACCAAACCCATCAACAATTCGAATTTTGGCATCCGCTGCAGTGAGCATGACCCTTCCAGGATCTCCTGGGGAAAACTGCAAGGACAGTTTATACAAAGCATATAAGTAACAATGTTACAATATCAAAAACATCTTCGGGTAGCTGAACATCAATGAAAATTACAGTTTCAGATACCTAACCTGCAAGCTTGTAATTCGTGAAGACTTCTTCTTACCCCGAATACATAATTGTGAGTCCAGCTGCATGCTTTGACCTACATCCAAACAAAAAGAGAATACATTGGCAAAAATTGTAAACTAAATAATTCCCTTTTGTAAAACAAGCGAAAAAATGAGACGTGTGTTACAACCAGGCAGATTGCAATCCTTGACAATTTATGCAAAAACTAAATGCAAAGGCAGAAATTACCACTCACAATACTACCTGAGCAATTATAGAAGCAGCAATTTCCAGTGATACAACCAACAACAAATCCCTGCCCACCAAAAAGAAAGGAATGTTACTATATGACCATGTTGTTATTGACAAACAGATAACCATAGCAAATTCACCAATGCCTGAACAGAGAGAAACCTTTCCATCTGGCTGATAACAGATAGCAGTTATGATATCCCTTAAGTCAACCCAATCAACCACCCGACTCTCTTGAACTCCCCAGATTCGAACTTTGCCATCTATCGAGCCACTGATGAAGTATTTATCATCAATGGGATTGAACTGAACACATGTAACTGCTTTCCATAAAAAACAAAGGAAAAATTCTTGGTAAGGAAAAGCAGGATTCCTACAAATAAATGTGACCTGTAAGTAATAGATGAAGAGCAAAAATCCAACTACAATGCCCAGTTCTAACCAAGGTTTCTCATATGAGAGAATTTCTCACCAAGGTTGGAGTGCACTTGTTAGTACTGAAATAAAATCAGGTTCAAACATTGAAAGTATGTTAGAAACCTAGTCTCCTAAATATTAGCAAGTATGATCCATCTTATTGTGATGCACATGGGAAATGCACTAAGGATAACACAGTTCCTGAACTAGACGCATTTGCTGGAGTTTCATAGCATGTTATGAGCTTATGAACAAATATCCTGTCTTCTTGGATTCTCACGCTTACCATAATCGCTGTGTTGAAAAACTTTAAGGCAATCACTGCAGCCAACTTTCCACATGCGTACAGTTTTGTCTTTAGATGAAGTCAGCAGACACTGCAACCAAAATATTTGAACATGGATATCAGAAATATTGAAAATGATATAAGCAGACACAACAGCACAGAATGATGAACGAAGTCTTTCCATAATAACCTACCTTCACTATATTTACCATAATAAAAAGCATATGTGGATGCATGAAATCATGAATCGATGCAGTTCTAGGCTTAAAGTCCAAAAACTAACAGAGAAGCTAAGGACACCAAAATATCATAAGCAGTAAGCTGAGGCTGTTGGGACTTACATCAGACTTTGACCAAGACAGGTCTAAGATGTCACCGGTGTGCCCGTAAAGTTCTTGCAGTGGTGCCTCCTCAATCTTGAAAATCTTTTTTGGAATGATAACAGGAGCAGAATTATCACATTTTCTAAACTGCGGTTTGATGTCCTTGACTTTATCAACAATTGTAGAGGACCCCTCTGCAGTAAAACATCTGCAAGAGGCTTCCACTTCTCTGATCTGCCAGATGCGTACAACACAGTCTTCACCACCACTAGCTAAATAGCACCCAGATGGACTGAATTTCATGGTCCTGATCAAACCCCTGTGAGCTTCAATTTCTTGTCCCATGTAGAGTGCAGTGAACTCCATACTCCTTTTCTTGCATTGCTGAACTCTTGTTCTCATTGACCTCATTTTGGGATTCTTAACAGAAACATCGGACTTGCACATTCCTGCAGCATACCTCCTGTTTGAAAAGCTTCTCCACCAGCTTTTAAATTTCTTTTTCTTTGCATCAAGAACATCATCAGGTTTTTCTCCAAAGGAGGTAGCATCTCTCTGCATAAGTTTTGGAGCGGAACAAGAAAGCCCAAGTAATGCTTCAAATTCCTGAAGTGTCATCAATTTGTCCGAGCCATCTTCTCTAAGCATGCTGGACAAACCATCCTGCCCAAGGTCATAAACAATAAATTTCCTCCCCCTATCCAGATCCCTTATACAACAGACTGAATCCCGGTGTTCACTATTTTCTGGAGAGGGCAAACTATCTGTACGCACCCTATCATCTGCAAAGGGTGAAATATTCAAGACGGCACCACTGTCTTCCATAATTCTTACCAAATCTATGTGCTCTTTTCCACCATCATCTGTAGCTCCGTCTTGATCCTGAGAGTGATCTGATGAGGAGGAAGATAAAGACTCATAAAAGCCCATTTCCTGTAAAAACCTCTCTCTCCGTTCCTGAACACTTGTTAGCTCTCTTGTCCACGGTTGATGCTCAAAGTTTATCAATTCCAATTCTTCATTTTCAAAAATAGAATCCTCAGATGATGAAATTGAAGTCCGAACATTATCGCATGCATCAAAGAAGATATCTCCACCCTCCTCATTGAAACTCTGCATGCTTGATAAAACCAAGGCTCCCAATCAATCACCATTTAGTAAGCTCTTTAGGCCACCATGCTGATATATGGATCTTGAATCTTCACAAAACTCCAACTTACACATAATGATTAAATCTATTATGCCACTCGTTTAAGAACCAAATCACTGGGGAAAAAAAGGTAGAACAAAGAAAAAAGAATCATGAGGACAAAGGCTCACAATTGCACTGTTATAATCAAAAACTAAAAGTCTAACTCAAGCAACAAACAGAATAAAGAAGATAAGGGAAAAATATGCAACCACGGCGCCCAAGAAGATTAAGATTTCACCTCATAACAGCAGCAGGTTTAATAAGAAAAGAATGCAAGAATACTTCACATAAAGTGACAGATAGAGACTGTTAGGACCAAAAGGTCCAAAGAAGCTACACCATAACCATATTATAATTGGCCAGATCAAAGAAGAGTTACCGGTTCATTGACCAATCCCCTTCTCGATGTTAATCTATATACGAAACCTCTCAAAAACCACTCGATGGCAGATAATTTCATACATGAAACAATCAAAAACAACTGAATTATACATACAAAAGGAACCATTACAATAATTTGACGGAAATCAGAAAACCTTATATTTTTTAAAACCGATCTTTTTCCAGAAATAAAAGCTCGCCGGAAGCCGCCATCATTCAGGCAGTATTAAATTGAATTGAATTCCATAAATGCACTGTGATCCCACTAAAGCACAAAAAGGACAAGAAGCCAGAAACTTCCACAAGACTGATGTCTTAAATCTCAAATTTCAAAGCAACCAACCTCCTATTTATTTATGAACAAAGGGAACATTAAATTCCCAAAACGCCTAAAACCCCCCAAATGTCAGAAAAATCCATGGCAAACGCGTACACCCTAAAGAAAAAGAAAAGAAGAAAACATCTTTCACCTTAGCACTACTCTATTGCCTAGATCTTCAAGAAACCCAAATGAGCACAATTCCTAAAGCGATCCACCAACGCACCTGATAGCGGAAAACCAAATCTTTTACGAAGCCAGAGACCAGAACTACTGGATCCAAAGAACGCCACCTCGAATTCCTGAAATATGCTTCAATCTTGGATCACCAGGCGCTCCCTGCTTCCAAAAACCAAAAAAGAACCCCCCAGATCCTCTCCTCCGAACCCCCGCTCCGAGGGTTCCCCGCAGCGGAGAAAAAGAGGTTCCCTGGAAAAACGAAGAGCGCGCGATGAACCCTCCTCCAACTTATAGAGCGAGCGCGGACCCACAACTCCCCTCTCAACCCCCCATGCGCCCACGGCCACGGACGGTCCCACGCGGTCGGATATAACGCCTAAACCCGCCTCGAAAACCGCACCCCTGATCGCAGCGCCTCCCCCGCGCACGAGCGGCCAACACGAGCGGCGCTTGGCACGTCCTTCGATCCCCCCTCTCGGGCGCTCGCTTTCCTTCGATCCTCGCGCCAACGAAAGCCTGACAGAGAGAGAGAGAGAGAGCGCAAGCGAGCGAGCGAGCGAGCGAGGGAGCTCACGCGAGTCCTAGAGAGCAACCACCAAAAAAAAATTAATAATGACAACGAAAACAGAGAGAGAGACCGTCGTCAGGCCTGGAAAACTAGGAATGGGAGAGGAAAACGGGATTTTTATTGAGGTTTTAGACCCTGGGGCGCAATATATATATATATATATATATAGAAGAGAGTTTCAGGAGGGCGTCATTCTCGGCTGATATATAATGTCTACAAAGATCGCAGTCCCGGGAAAGCGAACCGGACAGGCTGGCGCTAGGGGAAGGAGCGGAGCAGAGGGATCGGTCCTGGCACTGGCGGAGATCCGGTCGGGGAACCGACAGCTGTGCCCCACCACCATATAGCCGCTTTCTCCGTATGACATGGTAGCTGTAGCAGTACTGCTTCAGGGCTCTGCTCCCGGCCTCTACCCTACGCCATTAAAGTCCCGTCCTTTGAGATCCCCTTGCGGCACGTCAAAGATTCTCCGCCGCTTTGATCGCAAAAATCCAATCTTTACGGGTTTTTCATGGTAGAATTCCGGACTGTGACTCTGCTGTGATGAAACTTCCACTCGAGATCTCTGCTTCAGGCGTCTGGACTGACGGACGGAAGGGAGTGTTTTGATCCGCAGACTCACAAAAAAAAATCCAGTCCTTTTCATTTAATATTAACCGAATTTGGAGTCGTGACTCCGCCATGATGAAAAACTGGTATCAGAGAGTCTGGTTTCAGGTCTCAGTACTCGCGACAGCGAGGCTCTCGTCCTCCAGCTTTAAAACAAAAACAAAAAACCGATCTTTTACCGCTAATCCTAGTGGAGTTGAAGCTACGACCCCAGCATGGTTAAACTGTCATCGGAAATAATGGCTTCAGGTCTCGGAACTTACGAAGAAGAGGGTTTTGGTCACGGGTCGCACCGTCGCCTCTTCTGCGCCGGGGATGAATGACCCCGGCTGACGGAAGCAAGTGAGAATCGGATCTCGCGAGCTCTGGAGGGATCGTGCGAGACGAGGTCGGGGGTCTTAAAAGTGGGATGGAAGGAGAGCCACCAGTTCGACGGTGGAACGTTGGTTCTCCTCCTCCTCCTCCTCTTCGCCGGTTCGAGATCCGGCGGACCGTACGGCCGGACTGGGCTGGGAAAGACAGGCGGTGTGGGTGATAAATTTCTATTTTCAAAATTTCATTCCATAACATGCAAGGTGATCAATCTAGCGGACAATGCTCGTGGCATTCAAAAACGTAGGCTTTGAGGCATGATCATTTTCAGAATGTTGCTGTAATAGATATCATATTATCTTTGCAAAATATATTATATATAACAGGAGCTCAGCTTGTGCTTGGACATTAATATTAATATGTCACTAGTAATTAAAGTTAATTATTCCGTTGATATTTATACGTTGTTTAATATCAAGATTTATTATGATAATATTAATATGTCCAAACAACCGTAGAGTTTATTACTTAATGTCTAATTAAAATTTTAATGAGTAATTTTTTTATTTATTATAAATTGTTACATCATTGTATTATTTTCAAAAATCATTAAAAATAAAAAAATATTTTGTACGTTATGCCAAGCTGATATTGATGATTATAAAAAGGTTTAATTTGTGTAAATTTCTCTATTCATTATGTATTATTCACGATAGCAATGGATCTTGGATTTTTTTTTAGAGCAAATTAAATATGGTAAACTTTATTTTGAATTAGATATCATAAAATCTGTTTTGGAGTTGTATATATGTCTTGAATTTTATATGAAGCAAAAAAAATTTAAAAATTTTTAAGAAAGATATAATCCCCTTAATTTTCATTAAGGACCGCATTCGATTTATGAAAACATATTTTCTGTTTCATTATTAATATTAATATAGTCGATAATTATTAAAATTAATTATTTTAAATAAAATATATATTAATGATACTAATATTAATGTACTTAACTATTATTAAAATTTATTGTTGCAGTATTAAGATGCTTTGCTGTGATTATTATTTGTTAATTGATAAGTAGAACACTGAATCCTCCTTTCGTTTTCTTTTTAATTATTATACTTTATTATATTAATATATTATATTTTTTTTAAAAAAAATAAGAAATATCATATTATGCCAATCACACAAGGCTAGCGTTAATGAGGCTTAAGGAGGATTAATAATCAAAATTAAGAAAATGATTACTTATATTGATTCAGTTTGAACTATGTTGGATATATTAATTCTAATATGAATAAAAATAAAAATAAAAAAAATGATGAAAGCTCATGAAAAAGTCTCAATCTCATATCAACTACATTCAAATATTATCTCATATATATATATATATATATAATAAAAAATTATTTAAAAAAATTGAATTGTTTAAAAAAAAAAAAGTCCGTTGCCGATCAAACCAAATGAAATCAAAATGAACCGAACTGAATTTATCGATCCAACCTTGCTCTTCCGTGGTCGGTCAAAAAAGATGTGGTTCCGTTGAGACACAAGTGGCCGGCCATATGAACCTTGGTGGCTTACGAGCAAAGCTTCGTGAGTCGACAATGATTCGCCTTCGGACCCGTTGGAATCCATCCGAGGACTGCGTTGCAGTCAACAGCACATGTCAGTGGAACGTGGAAAGGACAAACATTCGGGGTGCCTTTGTCTTATGGTTTGCATCAAAATGGAGTCCGGAACGGTACTTTTAATAGTGGGGGGGTTGGTTTGTCGACAGTGTTGCCGTTCAAAAGAGCACAGCAAAACCGGTCAGCCTTGGGACACAAGCTTTACAAGGACTCAATTATAATATGACTCGGTCCTACTCCCACCAACCTTGATTTCAAAGCCAGACCAGTAAATTGGCTTGAATAGGTTCAAGTGGGCCCTAATGCAAAGCTGGTCCGGCCAAAACTGCCGCTAGATCGGTTAGACTACTTTGTTGACCAAAAGATGGATGTCCGCAAACAGCTGTCTCTTGACCAAATGAAATTGTAGTGCAGTTCAGTTGTATTGCAGCTTCGTTGCATGCAATTAAAATTATATTATAATCAAATTATACTGTTTGAAAGATTCTAGCTGTAAAATAACTTTTGATAGAAAAGTTTGTATTATTTAATATTGTTAGTATAAATTATTTCTCACTTATAAATTATTATAGTAATATCGTACTATATTTTTATCATTTTTATAATTATATTATATTATATTATATTATTAGAATTATATTTTTAGCATGCGGCTCTAATCAAAGTATGATTCGACTTGCAGCATGTAATTAAATTACAATACTCTAAACAAGTGAGTTGAGCTGCTTTGTAACCTAACATGCAATGTAACTTCAATTACAAGACTAAATAATCTTTATAAGTATTTATAGAGAAAGCGAGCTGGACTTGATTATATTTAAGTCGATTTCCATTCAAATTTAGTCAAATTTAGCTTTGAATGATGGAGGTTTCATATCAATGATTCGAGTTGTCAATATGATCTATTATCTCTAAAATGTTTACATAATAAAAATTATGTAATTTAGAGACTCTTGATCCATGCATCAAGTGGTGAAAAAATTAGATGATTTAAATAATATAAAATAATATATTTTTTTCACTTCTTAATATAAGGGCTAAGGGTTTCCAAATCGTATGACTTTTGGCATGCAGGCATTTTAAAAATAGCATATTACATCTAATGGCTTGAATCATTGATGCAAGACCTTCATTATTTAGACCTTACTAGATCTGAGTAAAGATATTCTCAGTCATAGCAAGTTAATCTATCACTCGATGTGCATGCTAGAGATCTCTAAATCATATGATTTTTTGTGTATAGGTATTTTACAAGTAGCATATCAAATATAATGGCTGAAATCATCGATATAAGATTTCTATCATTTAAATCTAAACTTGATCATATTTAAGTAGAGATCCTTATGAGTGTAGTTAAGTAAAGTTCTCTCTATAATTATAACTTTTTATCAGGCACTGTATCTATTATGAATTATTTAATCATATATAGACCAATGATCATGTTCTAGAAATTCATCAACAATAAATCTTAAAAGGTCATTCAGTATAAGCTAAGTAGTAGCCTTACAATAGATGCCTTGCATAACTTGAGTCATATAAGAAGTTTTAGAGGGATGCTCCTCGGGTCACTAATATTGACAGATCAAGTTCTTGACCTATAGATGGAGAACTTCACCTAGACATCGATCAAGTGTTAGGATACAAGATGACCTATAGAGAGATTGTCATATCAAGTGCCAAGATGCAGACCAAGTACCAAGTACTGGAATATGAATAACTCTCAAGAAGACTAAGATTATCAGACCATGTTCTCGATCTACAAACCGAGTACCAATGCATAGGCTAAGCACTAGTTACACAACAAGCACCAAGTTGCAAATCGAGCATCAATACGTAAATTGAGCATAAAGATGCGGACCAAATATCGAGATATAGGCCATGATTAGGTTGAGTATCCAAATATAAACTGAGTACCGGCAAATCGAGTGACTAGGTGTAAACCAAGGACCAGGATGCAGATTGAATATAGATCAAGTTCTAGGTTGCAGGATGAGTACAAGAGTATTGATTGAGGATCAAGATGCAAACCCAGCTCCTAATAATATTGTTGGATTGCACGTTGAGGGGGCGAGAGTTATTTGCCTATGATGGGATATTTAATAGTGCTGAACTCAAGAGAGAAAACTAGTCAGCAATTACCATTACTCAGAACATGGAAGAAGCAGAGGTAATACCTAAAATATAGAAATAGAAGAAATGTTAATTGCCATGCACAATAATAATGAGTCACGTAGTGAAACTAAGGATAAGTGTTAGAGCTAGAAAGTAATAGATATCCTAGCAATTAATAGAGGCCACTTATAAATATCAATTATAATAATACTGAAGATTTTTTTCTGAACATCAGACCATGTTAAACTTTTATGTTAAACTTTTATCTTCTATTTTCCCATAAATTTTATATTAACTTATCCTAATTTTCTTGTTGGTTAGTTTAGTTGTTATTATTATCAGTGGGCAACATTTTAGTAACAAAGATCTTGAAAATTCAAGATGGTAGAACCTATCATTTTTGTATCCTTTCTGATAAAAACTGATGGCAAGCTTAAATATTTATCTTTCCCTGAGAAAAGAGACCAATATGAAAAAATGGAGAATATATATATATATAAATATATATATTGAATTAATACAAGCTGTGGTAGTTTGGATCATTAGAAAAATGCACAATAATCATCGCAAAAATTTGGTGCAAATTAGTAAAGTTTTTTATATGGATTCCTTTAATTTGCCTATTTTTCAAAAACATAAAACATTTTTTTCTTTTTCTTTTTATTCTTAAGATAAAAGGTGGTTGGTCACCAATCATATTCCTGACTATTGAAATGATACATGTCAGCTATAGAGAGGGGAAAAAAATTAGGGTGCAATGAATCCTTGTGCTTTGGATTTTTGTATGAACCATTCAAATATGATAAGTACTCCATACCTACTACACTGCAACAATGATGAAGATGTTATTAGATTTTCAGAATGATCAACTTGATTGCCTGCAAAGCCACATGTGAGCAGCTCTATTGCGTTTCCATTACATTGGTTATTTGCAGCCGCCCCCCGCCCTCGGGGCGCTTAAAAGTTTGGTTTAACAATGGTCTCAGCCACTTCCATGAATTTTTGGATGTTTTCAGCCTTGGCTTTTGTTTCTGAAGAATAGTTGTGTTATTTGAATGGTAAGCGCGTAATGTCATAAATTGGGCAAGCTAGCCCTGCTATAAGCTTAGAATGAGTTCATGTTATTAGTAGTTTCTCTTTTAATATTTTAGAAAGAGTTGGATTCGATCATCCTTTCTATCCCGAGATCCACACAAATTCTGAAGCCACCTTATCTTTTTTTTACTTTTCCGTTTTTGAGATTTGTGATCTATATGAATCTAATAATCGGAAGGATAATCGAATCTAAACTTAACTATATTTGAATGTAACCAATTTAGCTCTTTTAGAAGACCACACCATCAATATTAAATACAAAGTTATTAATAGTCAAACTTAAATTGTATATGCTTTTCCTTATCAAAAAAAAATTCTTTGTGCTTCTTTGGACTAATACCATCCCCCAATTTCATGAGCTTAATGCAGAAAAAAATGAGAAAGACAAAACAAAAGCATAAAGTGGAATGAAGGTAAATGCTGCAACCATAGATATAAAGCCTTTTTAGTACAACTGTTGGCTCCCTCCGATAGTAATGATTAGGGATAACTTATCATAACAAAGTATTATTGGAGCTTTTTGAGTTTATTTAAATATCAAGAAATTGGCTAGTAATAATACTTTCTTAATTAGCTTTTTTGGATGAGGTATTAATTATTATACAATTATATGAGAGCCTATACTAGTATGTGTTTAGTCCTACATCAACTATATATTAGATAGAATTGGGTATTTATACAAGATAGAATTGGGTTTTTATACAAGACCAAGGAACCTAAATAATATGTTGCTAATTAATTTTTTTGATAAAATTATAAATTGTTATAAATGGTATTAAAGTGGATTTAGTTCGCATCCTATGTAGAGTAAGGGACACCACATATAGGCTTTACGTCTTTTTTATCATATTTGAATGAATTTAGATTTGGACTAACTACTATTAGTCTCGAAAGAATGCCAGAATATAAAATAGAAGGGTATTCTAGAGTCCATGCCGACATGTGTTTTGTTGCAATCATAAATATCTAGGTTATCAATCATCAAAAAAAAGGTGCTTAGGTTGCTATAGAAGATTCGTGAATACAATGAAGAGAAGGAGCCAACTTACTCCTCAAAGAATAAGGAAAACGATGATACATGCAATTCATGATTATTTACAAATTTAGATTGCATTCAACACCTTTAATAGATCAATAAAATATATGACAAGAAAACATTTTTCTATTACTGGAACATATGATGGACAGAAAATAACTAATGAGTGCAGAAAGTTCAATGACAAATTAGTAATTCGCGTGCTTGCACCAATGAGAATAATAATAATAATAATAATAATAATAATAATAATAATAATAATAATAATAATAATAATAATAAAATTATTTCGATTTGTCATGGCGGCAGATCAAGTACTCAACCAACCTTTCATGGAATAATAAAAACTTAATGCTATCTGAATTTGGGCCAGGAGATTAGAGTTGTCAATAGACTAGTTTTTATTTAAAGGCTACGTTCTGTGAAATCCATATTCCCCATGTTTCAAATACTTACGACTTTCTATAAATAAAGAGGCTTTCACGTAAAGACAGTGGTTCATGCACTCTATATTTCCCCTACTTCATACGCTTGCTTCTTTCTTCCTAACCTACAACCTTATCGTCTCTTTTCCTCCATATTTTATATACTTTCAAAAGCATCATTCGGTCAACTAAAGGAGGAAGCCAGGTCAAGTTTTCTATATGCCTATGCCGTGGTAGGAGGGAGCTGGGGATTATTTTTATCTTGATAGTGTTAGGCCGTCTACCCGACATGATAGGCAACGACATTCTAAGGACAATATCTAACGTGCCTCCGATCAAGTTCTTCTGTAATTTTATTAGTTCTGTAAATAATTTTATAAAAGTATTTTGAGTTCCATTATATTTATTTTATGACAATGATTTCAGATATATTAAATTCTGATTTTTTTGATCTTTTTTTTTTTTCCTTACCTTGAACACTGATGCCTCCCAATGGATTCATTTTGGAATAAGAAAAATGATCAAAGTGAAAATTCTGAAATCTTTTAGCAATACATTGAAGGCATGCACGCATATAAAATATGATGTGGCTCTCCAATATAGAGTGCAAAACGGTTTGCATTGGATAAGATCTTGCACCAAGTGATGCTGATCCTGAGAAAAAAAGATAAACTAGTGAGGCCAACTTGTGAAACTTTTTTTTTTTTTTTTTCCGCCCTGATAAAAGAAAACTTCAATGCTTCTTTGCTATCTATAATCGAGCCTCATAAGCTCAGAATTACAATTGGAACCTTCAGACCTATCTGAACGTGTTTTGATTCACGTAAGTGCAGAAAAAGGTCTTAGATGGTTCGATCGACCATGGCAAATTAATTGCTTAATTTAATTCATGATAATAACACCAGAAATCTAACCAATAATTCCTCTGAACTAGTGATTTTTTTTTTTTTTTTAAAAAAAAAATCTAGAATAGGAGGGCCATAAGATGTGTTGCAAATTAAGTGGCAACTTTCAAGGAGATCTCTGAAAATTATAAGAAGAGTATCTAATTCACGACTTCATATAAATCAAGCACAAGATATCAACACGCACAGCAATCGTGCATACAGAAGCCCATATGAAATGAAGAGAAGATATCTTAGGAACAATGAATAGGTCCGACAAACAATAACTGAGGTCAAAAGGGGAGCTCGGATGCCTCTCAAAGGTGGCACCAGGCACCAACACACTGGCTGACTTTTTGGTTTATGCACTCCACTTCTGCAACCTTACTCGAGCCCATCGTATGATGAGATTGCGATCTCCACCAAAAGGTTGCTACGGGCTTTCTTACCCCTAGCTTACATGACGAGGGCTAGCTCTTCCTTTAGTCCCATTGTTTTCAGAGAAAACTAGAACCATTTGTTTTTCTAAGGCCGGTGGTTAGCAAGTCAAAAGGAGAGGGCGGAGGGGAATCTGTTGCCAGTCTTCTAGTGTTGGAAGAGGCTTTCCACCCACTCAAAGCCATCGCCAACAACGTCAATAGTGGATGGGCTAGCTCTTCCCCTCGTCACATAACCAAACTCTAACCAAACTCTCCTTCTGTGTGCTATAAAGCCAAACCTTTACATGGATGGGTTGTTATCACATAAGCTTACAACAAAGATGATGATAACTGACAATCACAGGAAGTCACTTTGAAATCGAACTAGAAATTGTTGACAAAAATAATAATTCTTGGCAATTGGTGTCCAACATTGTGAGCTTTTCCTGCATCTGGTTCTCAAAAGTAACAGCAATGAGTTCCATCAGGAAAGCCACAAGGTCTGGGAGGAGACAGCACCACATTTCTCCATTGAGGATATCTCCATCAGAGGATGGCTTGGACTTCGAACAACCTCTTTCCACCCTCATAAAAGCTAGATGCAATCCACAAGTTTCTCCTTAAAGGGTTTTGTTCACGGGCATTGCTACAGACTATTATGCTATCAGATGGTTATTTTATTTTTTTGCATGCTGTAGAAAATTATATAAAACTCTCCAGTGGAGTGAAAGCTTTTGGCATCATTTCTTGTTGAATAATGGCACTTGGAATCAACTGCCAAGGTACTTGCCAACTTAGCAATTATTGAACGAGAATCCAACATAAAATGAGATGGAGGACCCAGCCTTTCCGTCCATCAGGATGTGCAAGAATTCTTTAATAATTTATCTCTAAGTTAGTGTCAGGGTCCCAAACTAGTGGAGGCAGCGAGGCGAAGATATTCCAAGAGATGGCAAACGATGTCTCCTTATCTTTTGTCCTCCACGGAATTGTTTAGTTGCATCCAACAAAGATACCACTCCAAACGCAGACACAAATGAGTAACACTAGTTTTGACAGGGGACAACATATATCTAACTTTTGGTTTTTAAATGATCCTTTTCCTCGATCCTTTTCAAGCGAGTAACACCTGCTTGAGTGCAATCAGTGATTTCAGAGCATTAAAACGGACAGTTCCATGTCTTTGGCCATCTCTTCAATAACCATATATAAAAGATTTAGTGGCAAAGAAATCCATATTATACTCTATTTTATTCTACAGAGACTTAGTAGATTATAAGATATCAGCATGATGCATGCAATGGCGCTTGCTTTTTTTCCTTTTTTTTTTTTTTTTTTTTTAAAGTGACAGTAGCAATGAATATTTAAAATCTGAAAAAGGATGTTCCTTGTTGTGCCAGCTAGAGAGGAAAAGCTGAAGTCCAAACTGTTCTTTGCTGCCTTCTTGTTGACTAGTTTGCCAAGAAGTCAGTTGCTTGATTTGCTTCTTTATACACATGCATTCATCTGAAGCAAGGAATGGTTGCGATGAGTAAGTAAAACTTCCTCAAATAAGGATGTAAGAAGTCCGAGTTCCCATTCAATCATAAAACAACAGTTGATGAATCTCCTTCCAAAAGAATTTTATCACCTTGGATACTTTGAAGGGTTATTTTGAAACCATATCAAGCTCCTGATGATTCTGCAGTGAGCAAAGAAGTAAGAAGAGAGAGAGCCATAGAGCCTATAATAGAGATTTAAGTCAGACCATGTTTTTTATTTTTTTTTTGTTGGATAATCGACCTGTTCTAAATTAATGTGGTTCACACAAGAAAACAATTTATAATCTATCATCATCTTCTTTGAGAGAAACAAAATCTATTGTCTTCACACCCTAATCTAATGATATAAAGCGAATTTAAATTCTGCAAGAAGATGATCACTTTGCTGAAAGAGGCATATGATAGGCAGGATACGTAAGCAAAAACTGCTAGCGTATGACAAGAGCCAAAATTAACACTAAGTGGACATCACATAATGTACACGGTCATTCATTCACTGGAGAGAGAGAATTAAGAAGGACCATGTATTGAAGTTAAGTGTTAATGTGGTTCACATGGTGAATCAGTACCTTCATGAGCGTTTGCCATCACTCTTGTTGGAAGATTTCAAATCTATTTCCCATTTCAATGTCAGAGACCTACGCATGCTAGAACTGGAGCAGGTTTTAATGAGTCAAGGCTGAGAAGCCCAACTAGATTTCGAGCATCTTTGCTGTAGATCTGGACAATCACAAGTGGGCTTTGCCAGTGACGCTATGGTTTGTGATGTAGCCGCTTAGGAAGGATATCCTAAAATCACTGTGGTGCAGGATGGCAGGAATCTTGGGATGGTTTATGTAATGTTTTTAACCGTTGAGAGTAACATAGAAACCATCAAGTTTGCTCTTATCTATTAAAAGACTTTCCTTTCATTTAGATTGTTGTAACTTTTGGATGTCTAAAAGGTACTCCTTTTCACTTTTGCGTGCAATGAGAGGTGGTCTGTTGAAACTTTTCATGTAAAAAAGCTTGTTAATAGCTGATAGTTATTTTACTAGACAATAATTATTTATTTATTTTTAATACATGCCGCCACAAGTTTGGTTGATTTCATTTTACCGTAGTTCGTCAAAAAAAATAATAATAATAATAAAAAATAATAATAATAATAGTGAGTTTGGGTCAATTAAGATCTGAATCTAGAATTGAAATGATTTTATCCTAGAGCCGTGAATCAAATTCAGACTGATTTTGAAGAAAAATTAATTTTCTATCGGATAAAATTCTTTTAATTATATTTGTTTAATAAAAAAAAATATATAAAATTTATTGAGTAAACTAATGGTAAAAGTCTTTTAGTAAAGATAGATAGATAATTGATGAGCAGCATGCGATCTCTGAAGCTAAATCTTAAAAAGTATTTTATTTTTAAAAAGGAATAAAAAATAGATGATTGTTTCTCGGATCAAAACAAAAAGATCAATCTCTAAAATAAGGATGATTGTTTTTTGGATCAAAATAAAAAGATCAACCTTTGAAATTGAAGATCGACTCTATTAGTATCCATAATCAAATTAATCCGATCCTATTGGGTTGACAACAACTTGAAATTATCCACCTCTAATTGCAAGTACATGGGGCATTCAAATTTTAGAAATTTTAGGATTTGTTATTACCTTCCATGTGGCTGCATGGTTGACATAATGGCCAAATAAAGGCTTGAGAAACTTATTAGGAATTATTTATTTCAAAAAGTTAATCCTACCATATTAAATAGAGAAAACATTAAGCTGATTAAGATCTGATTAATAATTTATGCTATGACAAATGAAAGACTCATGTTTTGCCTCTTGTTTTTGGCACAAGAAATCAGATGCAAATAGTTTGCTGCTAAAATTAATTTTCTAAAGAAAGTTACTAGGATATATAGAGGTTATTGACAAGAATAATCAACCAAAAAGAAGTCGCTTATATAAGAAATCATTGGTAACCACCATGAAAAAAAATTGTTAGGCAAAAAATTCTCTTATAAAGAAAGTTATCGTTGGAAATAACTTATAATCTGAAGTTTGAGTAGCTTGCAAAGTGAATGGTAAATCTCGTTTTGCTACTACTCTTCTTATATGAGATTTAAATGACATAATTTGAGCAATGGAGATGGTGTATATTGTCATTGGTTTGATCCTGTGAACTTGATCCAGTTCTTGTGATGCGGGTTTATGTTTGAATTCAGGCAGGCGGCGGTGTGCAGGAAAAGCTTTCTTTTTGTGGGCTCCGATTGATGTAGGCTACGATGGCGAGGCCCACTAATGGAGTGAACAGCCTCTCCCTCTCGTAGCGGTCAGTCGAGGTCGAGCTCGATCTCTCTCTGGAAGTGGTAGACGAAACAATCAAACGGCCTCGACGACGACGATTCTCCGCTCTCTATCGTCGGCGGCGGATCGGCGGCTGCTCTCCCTCGCGAGGGCGAGCTTTTCCTCCCTCTCCGCCGCCGCTTCCCGCGGCGCCACCGGCAGCATCATCTTCGGTCCGTCACCCGCCGTCAAACGCATATCAGGTGGTGGTCCCATCTCCTCCTCCTCCTCCTCCTTTTTATTCCTCTTCTTCTTCTTGCTTCTCCTCTTTTAATTTCAAGGATTTCAAGGAAAGAAATCATCTTCTCCAAATTACAAGAACGTCGATTCCAACAGTTCCTGTCTTTCTTTCTTTTCCCTTAAAAAAAAATAAAGAGGTTGCATGATTGAACGGTTGAACTTCTCTTGCCGATAGGATCTATAGATGGAGGTCGGTTGTTTTAGTTCTGAAGTTTCTGGACGGAGGGAAAAATTAATGGATATAGAAGAAAAATTTTGGCAGTTTGGCGTTAGATGAGACGTCTTTTATTGTTCAGATTTCTTCACTAAAATTTCATGTTGGAAGGAATATGGGACTTGGAGATCAGATATAGGAACTACTGCCCAATATTATTTGTTACGACGGAAGGAGTAGCTTTGACAAGGATGAGAAGAGGCCTTGGAAATGAAGTGATGGCTTGCAAATGTCACAAGGATAGCATTGGGCCATGGCAATGAACCTTTATTAATTATAATAACAATAAATACAATGAATCAGTATAATCAGATGGCTGAACTGACTTGATTCCCACTCCTGCCTAACATAGAAGTAGGGTACAAAGGTTTAAGAAGAGAGGATAGAGGAGATTGAAGAGGTAAAAAAAGATGTAAGTTACAGAGGCTACTCTTAAGATAAATAACGGCTACTCCTATGATAATTTAATTGTCTTATTTTGATCTTGAATTTGGAACGTTTGTAAGTGTCGTATGCTGGAACTATATCTGACAACCACTAGAAACCTTCGATAACTTCTATTTAGATTTAAGAACCACTAGAAACTCTCTAGCCATTTCTGAAAACTACCAAAAACTTTCCTTGGGTTGTTGATAACTTCCTGTGGGCCTTGTATTTTAAAATATTTCTTCAATTTTTTGGTCCAAACATACTGTTATGCTATTGGATTATAAAAAATAATATTTAAATCAAACGGAATGGTAATGCCTCCATGAATCAGGAGAAAGTAGGGTAAACATATAATATTTAAATCAAACAAAGGCCTGATTTAACACTTTTTAATATAAAGAATCGGTGGAGTTTTAGATAACTTTAACATAAATGCATTCTTTTAATAAGGGCATCATGAACCATTTAATTCATTTCTTAATATAAATGCATTCTTTAATATGAAATATTTTTAATATATTTTTTAGTATAAATGCATCATGAAAACCAAAAACTTTTGGCCACCTATTCTTATGCTTTCGATCTTCACTTGATAACATTTTTGGTCATCTGTTAACCAAAAAATTTATGATATAAGGCTGAAAATATCTAATAAAGCTTTTGGGTGAACTGTATACATTTAATATAAAGTCGAAATATGTTACTAACAGTTGCCCCTAATATCAAAGGAATATTTTCTTTACCTTTCTTTCGACATTATCCAGCAACTTCTTGTCAAGTGTGGAGATTGCCCTTTTCTTTTTTAATAATTGACGGAACTCTCATCATACTTTTGGGTTCTGTAATCATCTGGATGGTTCAATGCTGCATTGCATATCGCAATTTTGTCTCTTTTGTTGATAACAGTCAAGAAAAGATAAGAATTTTTGGTAAAAAAAAAAGTAAACCCAAAACAATATAATATTGACTCTTGACTCTTTCAGTCATTACTATTTGGTACTATTTTAATTAAAAATATTTTTTGTATGGTTCAGTACCACATTTTGTACAACAACTTTGTCTCTTTTATTGATAACAGTTAAGAAAAGGTAAGAATTTTTGGTCCAAAGAAAGTGGAGCCAAAATAATATACCATTGGCCCTTGACTCTTTCGGTCAAAAGACACTAAAAATAATACAATATTTTGGCTCTTTGCTCCACTTTCGATCAAGAGAGTGAAAAATAGCAAACTTGAATAAAATGATATATTAATCGGATTCGGTCAAAAGAAAGTAAAGTGGAGCAAATATAATATTAACTTTTTAAGCCACTTTCGATTAAGAGGGCATAAAGGGGAACAAATTTTAATACAATATAATATTACCCTTTTAACCACCTTTGGTTAAGATGGTGGAACAAAGAACAAAATATAATATGACCTTTTCAATCACCTTCGATCAAGAGGGTGGAATAATGTTTTAATGGGGCCTTGAACTTTCTTTCGGTCAAGAGCCAATCCAATATATAATATCTTCACTTCCTCTGAGCCTCTTTCTATCAAGAGCCAATTCAATATATAGAATAATACTCTCCACTTCTTTTAGGCCACTTCCGATCAAGAGCCCATTCAATATGTAAAATAATATATTCTGTCAACTTCTTTTGGGTCTCTTTTGATCATCTCTTCTCTATGAACCATTAAAAGCACCATATGATTGAGGTGCCTTCTTTCTCTTCTTCTTCTTCTTTTTTTGCCCAATAAGTCTTTATTAACATGTCAGCATTTATTGATAATGCATTAAATGACCTCTTTGAATAGCTTTCAGTCAAGTTTTTAGGTCTTCAAACTACTTTCATACAAAGCTTCATGTGATAATTCCATTGTTGGTCAAATACCATGTATTGAACTCTTTTGATTTGATGAAAGTAGTTTGTACCGAATTTGATGGCCACATCCTTGTTAGCCAAAAGCACTATGTACCATGTACTAACCAATAAAGGGTCAAATACCATGTACTAAACTCCTTTGATTTGATTCTTTTAGCTCTTTGTGTGTGAAAATCCTTTCTATACTTTCGGTCAACTTTTTGGACAATCGAAGCCAATCTAACTTTTGGACAACTTTTATTTCATTAAAGGAAAAAGTGTCCATATGTTAACTCCTCTTGGCTCCATTCCATACCGATGTAATATTGGCTCCACTTTATTCGGTTAAGAGAATGGAGACTTTTGGCTTTACACTCTTATTCGGTCAAGGAGTATTATGACAACAATGCTTTTGGCCCTACTCATTACTCATCTGATCAAAGGAATAATATAAAAAGACAACACTCTTGGCTCATTTGGTTCAGAAAGTAGAGCCATCTCTCAATTCTTTCGGTCAAGAGAAATGAGTAGGAGCAACATATAATATTGTCTTCTTTTCACCTATTTCGGTCAAAAGAAGAGAGTAGGAGCAACCCAACATATAATATTACTTATTCCTTCTCTTCATTTCATTTCATTTCGCTAAAAGATTATGTGAAAATATGATATTTTTGATTGTTTCCTTTGGTTAGGAGAAAATGAACCTTTGCTTCGATTAAGAAAAAGAACTTATTCTTGACTCTAGAAACTTAAATACCGAAATATTGTTGGCCAAATTTAAGAAAAACTAGTCAAATTTAATTGAGCAGTGTCTTATCATATTGTAAAACGTAATGACTTTGGCCTTTAGTGGTGTCCCATCATAGTAAACTTAACCACAAGGACATGATCTTTGGTAAGAGCTCACATTTTTGAATACTAACATTTCTATACTCTCTTTATTCAAACGAATTTTATAACTGTTTTTGGTCTTTGGAACAATTGCTGGAATAACATTTCAGCTTTTGATAAAATGTTCATATAAAGCCGGAAATATGATAGCAACATTAAAGGAACATTTCTTTTGCCTTCTTTAAACTTGTAGATTTTATTTTGTAGAATTCAAATTCTTTGAATTTGTACAAATTTGAAAGGACTTATCCCTTTGACAATTTATATCTCACTGTTAATAGCTTTATTATAATTTTTCAGTATTCACCATATATCTTCTTAGAATATAATTTTGGCATAACATTCCAAACAATTTTCATTGAGACCCTGAATGCCATGATTTCTTTTTTTATTTGTTTTCCATCTCTCCTTATTTTTAAATATTTTTTCTTTTTGCCCACTTTTTGGGATCTCCCTTTTAAATGTCTTTTTTTTTTTTTTTTTTTTACTCCTAGTTTCTTATATGTTGGACTTACTGATCTCAGACTATGACCAAAAAGTTGTTCCATCCATTTTAGATTTAGTAGCTGATTTTCTGGATATCTGTAATTCGAATAGAGTTAAACTACTGAGGGTTGCCCTAGTCATAAAGATTTTGGTTTAGCTGAAACCAACCTGGCTTTCTGAAATTATTTCAACCAAGTGCATCCCAGCCCGAACCCCACTGATTATTTTGTAGGTATGCTGGACTTGGATCATAAGTTAGATTAGTCTATAATTGGGACACTAAGCTATTTGATCATTTTGATACCTCTGATTTGGTCTTTGAAGATTTTGGCCCAAAGGTATGGTAGTCAGTCTTATATTTTTGGATGCTACATCAAAGGGTTTACACTAATTTTTTTCCCCTATCAGTTTTGGTTTTAGCCTTTGAATGTTTTGAGTCAAAGATAAAATATTTGGTCTTATATTTTTGAATATTGCATCAAGAGGTCTAGACTGATTTTCTACCCTCATAGGTTCGGGTTTCGATCTTTGAATGTTTTGAACCGAAGATAGAATATTTGGCCTTATATTTTTGGATGCCGCATTAAGGGGTCCAGACTAATTCTTTGCCCCAAGGTGTTTGACCTTCACAAATTTATATCCTGTTCTAGAGAGCGATGGGATGTCCTTGGATAAGGAGGAAACATCTCTCATCTCCTAATTGCCCAGTTGTGGTTAGAGGATTTAAAAATATCCATTGTCTCCCTCATAAATTTAGTGAAGTTGGACAATATTTGGCTCATGAAGATGGTATAATTATCAAGAAGACGGTTAACTTTGTCGTAAAAGGCTTCCACCATCAGGGAGGTATCAATTGTGCATGCCATAATTATCCTTCTGTCCCATCAAATGTGCCAAAATTTATTGTTGGCTTGCAAATGTAACAAAGATAGGATTAGGGCATGCCAATGAACCTTTATTAATTGTAATAACAGTAAATATAATGAATCAATGCAATCAGATGATCGAATTGACTAGGTTTTCACTCCTGCTTGACATAGGAGTAGAGTACAAATGCTCAAGGAGAGAGAATAGAGGAGATAGAAGAGGTAAGGAGGATCTAAGTTATAGAGACTACTTCAAAGGTAAATTATGGCTACTCTTAAGATAATTTAATTGTTTGATTTTGATCTTGAGGTAGGATCTTCTGTAAGTGTTGTATGCCTCTATATTTATAATATTTCGGTAGGAACTGCATTTGACAACCGCTAGAAACTTCCAATAACTCCTGTTTAGTTTTGGGAACTATTGAAAACTCTCTGACCATTTCTAAAAATTGCCAAAAACTTTTTTTCAGTTGTTGATAACTTCTTGCGGGCCCTACATTTTAAAATATTTCTTCAATCTTTTGGTCTTTAACATAATATTGTGTTATTAGACCATGAAGTAAACTCTAATATTTAGACCACATTGAATGATGATGCCACCGTGAACCAGGATAAAGTGGGGTAAACTTATAATATTTAAAACAAACAAAAGCTTGATTTAACACTTGTTTTGTTTTTTTAGTAACACTGATTTAACACTTTTTTACTATAAAGAATTGGTGGAGCCTTTAATGCCTTTAATATAAATGCATTTTTAATAAGGGCATCATGAAGCATTTAATTCATTTCTTAATATATATGCATTCTTTAATATGAAATTATTTTTTAATATATTTTTTAGTATAAAGGCCTTATGGTAGCATTAAATGCATCATAGAAATCAAGCACTTTAGGCCACCCATTTTCATGCTTTCGGTCTTCTCTTGATAACATTTTTGGTCATCTGTTAATTGAAAAATTCATAATATAAGGCTGAAATATCATGATATAAGACTGAAAATATCTGAAAAAGGCCTTTGGGTGAAACGTATGCATCTGATATAAGGCTGAAACATGATATCAACATGATGGTGCTTTTAAGCTGTGAGATCTTGATGACTAGAGAAATGCCAAATGAGTTGAGAGAGAGCACAGCAATGCAAATATAGAGGGAAGGAAATTTTAGAAGTTAGGCATTGATGGCTTTCAATCAAAGATAACTGTAGAAGTGGTGACAAAGTGAAGGCCCAAATTCTGTTCTGATAAATGAATGGTTTCCACATTACAACTGTTGGGGGAACGTTTCACATTCAGTTAGAGTAATGGGAAGTTTTCCAAATAAATCTTTGCCATTATTCTTGATTAGGACTTCACTGTGGTTTCATCTAAAATTTCTGTCCAATTGGATGCATTTAACGAGAAATTCTAGTAGAAGATCAGTGTCATACAGTTTTTGTTTTAATCAATGGTGATTATAAATTTGTGCATGAGGTTCTCATTGCAATAAGGAAATTGTAGTGAAATTTATGTTGAGTTGAGCTGCATTGGCAAGTTTTGTTGGAGGCACATAACCCTTACACAAGGAAAAAGTTGTCTTAATGCAGGACTCAAGATATAGATCAGATATAAATGTTGGATATTCTGAACTTTTATCATCAAAGCCTCAAATAGTGTATTCATGAATCATTTTGGTCGCATTTGTTTTTATCTTTAGTTGAGGGATTCCATTGAAAGATCAGAAAACAAGTAGGATCACTGTTTAAAATTATGTTTAGTATTTAGTTCTTAGTTCTCCTAGAATTTTTTGTTCTATGTTTAATGTCTACTCATTTAGTCACATCAAGAGTATATCATGTAGACTTGTCCAATATCGTATCTATTTCTAAGCAAAAGCTCAAGAAGGAGAAACATACTTTTCCTGAGCCCTGTTTGGCTAGGGCCAAGTCAAACAGGTGCACCAACACCAGTGGGTGCCCAATTATTTTACTGTTGCTGTTGATTGGCAACTTCTTTTGGCATGGTTTCCTGTGAGCCGGTAGTGGCATATCTTGGAAGCCCATTGGGATTCTAAACTGTGGCCCTTGATGCATATGGGTAACAATAAGGATCAGGTATCTGATGGCCATGCCACCAAGATAAGACTTTTGTTGGGTTTTTTGATAGATATGACATATCAAGGCTCATGTCCAAAGAAGCTCCTCACTATTTTCAGCCACGAATTCAAGAGGTTTTCTCACCTTGGTGATCATGACCAAACCTGTGAGCTTTAAAGTATTCCTTCCCATCCAAAGGACCCTCTTGCCCTTCTATCACTCTTGCTGAATCTTTCTTGTGATTCCTCGATGAAGATATGGTGTGATGTCCTAAACTGTATTCCCTTCTGCTGGCAGGTTACTATTGGTGATATTGAGGGCGAGCTTTTTCTCCCTCTCCATCATGTTCCACAGTGTTTTTTTCCAAAGCCATTCCACTTGTCCAACCCCCAACATCTATTGTATATTGAGCTTGGTTCCTCCATCATTTTCATTTGAACTCGAATAGTGATTAGAATAGGATGATACAAAGGTATTCTTATATGGAAGACTTGCACAAGTTGCTTCAACTTCTAGTTCAAGCATGTTCCTTTTGTCTTTCTTTCATTGAACCTTCTCCAATCTTGCCTTGAGTTTCATTTTAATTTGTCTTTCCATTTGTTTTAGAATGAGATCCTAGGAGGACTGTGGATTGGATCCCAAGGCCATGTATTCAAGCTCAAAATTCATATAGTTTTTTGTCAATGGTTGAAAATTGAGTAGGTTGATCAGGTTCCTACCATTGATCCCTCACGGAAGCCTTGTCTCACTCCCAAAATTTCAACCCAAAAAGAATTATGTTGTAGGGTATTGTTGTTTAAATTATATTGTTATATGGTTTCCTGTTGCAATTTTAGAGCGTACTTCAGCATGATAAAAAGACTGGGTTGTGTTGAATCTCTCTATATAAATATGGATTAGGTTTAGGTTAAACCATGTTTGAGGTTCAATTATAAAGAGTCGAATTTGGTTTGAGCTTTTTGAGCCCTCTGCTAAGCCCAATCCAACTCAAAATTTGATCAACATTTTCTAGCCAAGACCAACTCAAGCTGAATGTAGTTCCAATCACCCCAAACCATGAGTTAGATCAGCTAGGGTTTGAGCTAACCCAACTCGAGCCGCACCCTTGTTTTTGTCAATTTCTGTAATAGCCATTACTGTAGTTTCATGGTCCAAGCATCTGTTTGGTTGCAAGAAAAAAGAGTGGAAAACTAGGGTTCTCTTGGAAAAGCTTTTGTTCTTGTTTGTTATGAAAAATGAGGAATCATTTTCCACACCTGTCAATTTTTTTTTTTTTTTAATTTTCTAGAAGAAAGTACTTGATGATGAAAGTTCAACTTTTTTCAGAGGCATCTTTTTCAATTTTCAAAATGTCAAATTTTCCAGCAAATCAAACAAACGAAAGAAAATTCCAACTTAGTTTTTGGTTTTATTGCTATTATTATTATTATTATTGTTATTATTTTTATAAATTGTGTTCTTAATGTTGGACAGTAACAACTTTTCTTTAGGTGCTTAAAAAAAATGGCCCTCATCTTAATAAATTAAGAATCTATAATGTTGCCACCATTTGGAAGCAAAATAGGCAACTACCACCTATTCCTTATCTTAACTAATTCTTGAAAATAATTATTTAATGTGGAATGATTTATCTTCCTGCTATTGCCTTTAGTAATCATATAGTTGCAATTGTGATGGTGCAAATTCATTTATTCTGCTAAATCTGAAGCAATCCTCCTTTTAGCTTTGTCTTTTTGTCATTTTGCACATGGCTTGTAAAATTCTGTATATCATTACTTATGTCACGTTATGCTGCTCTCAATCTCTTGATTTTCTTCTCAAATTTTGTCTTTAACTTGAAATTTTTTTTCCTTTTTTGCAAGCAATCTCCGATTGCAGTGTTCCTTTCACATTAAACTTTAGGCATGCATTCTGTTCAGACTTTTGCCAGTTGCCTGCCATAACTTAGAAGCTGCATTCAAGGATTTAATGGATATGAACTGGGATGAAATCCCAGACTCTGTTGCGAATGAGACAAACAAGTCACTCTCTAAAGCTACTGATGATAAGGCTGGGCAAGAGGCTCTGGCAAATGTCTTCTGTGCAGATGAGGCTTCAGTGGAGTTTGGTGGTGTTCTAGTTATCCTCAGAATGACACTTGATGATCTAAATGGATTAAGTGGTGAGGTCTGGGCATTTTCTCTGTTAATTGTGCCACTTTGTGTGTGTGTGTGTGTGTGAGAGAGAGAGAGAGAGAGCTATGTTAATTTGCACCTTTCTACTCTTTGGGTTTTTCCTTTACGTATGGTGATTATGATTATCTTGCAGAATGTCGGACGCTTGCCAGACTTTATAGAAGATGCCATAAGAGCTGCATATAAATGCTACATGGCATATCTTGATTCTTTTGGCCCTGATGAGGCCTTTTTGTGGAAAAAAGTTGAAACAGAGTTGGGAACAAAAATGATACACTTGAAGATGAGATGCAGTGGCATGGGTTCTGGGTGGTGAAAGGTAAGGTAACGCATGATAAATAGAATTTAATTATATGATTTTGTACTTTGTGATTTAGGTTCTTGAATTGTACTTGATATGTTTTTTAAGTTCCACAGTGCCACTTATAACAGGAAATTCTTCAGACATCATGTTTCATGGATGAAGATAATAATAGCAAGCAACCTTCAAGTGATTAGGAGGGTGACTGTAATCTTGTTTGTTAATTATCTTGTTTAGCAAATCTTCATTATTATGTCTTCCTCATTGTAGTGTGTGCCTTTAATGAAGCGCATGTGCCTCTACTCTAGTTTGCTTGCCTTAAATTTCCCATACATCTGCAGAGAGAACCAACATACCTAACACCATGGTCCTGGAAACTTATATCTTTACAGAAGTTTGTTCTCTATGTTGCAAGATATACTTTTATATTAATTTGAAGTTCTGCCATTTATAATATACCTTCAGCTGCTTCCAATACCATTTCTTCTGTTTTCCAGAAGGCAAAAGGCAAGGGATATTGAATACAATGCCCTATTTACGAGTTGGTTACAAGAAATATATTTGATTTATTTAAAGTACAAAAATTTTCAAACCCATTGTTTATGCAAGACTGGTCCTTGTAAATTTATGGGATTTATGATTAGCTTTGTATTGGATTGTCTTCCTGATGTTGGAACTGGGACTGCAACATCCATAAACTCCAAAAGAAGAAGACTACTCAGGATGTGTTTGCCAGGATCTGCAGATTAATTCCGAAGTTGTCCACACCAAGACAGCTATCTGAAATTTCTGCATCTTTTAGACCATCTGCATCTTTCAGACCATTTAGCTGTTTGAGCTTTTAACTTCATTTTTCCTCTCTAAAAACACTACTATATTCTAATTCTAAACCAATTGATCATGAGAATGCCCTTTTAAAGATGGAGAAATGAAATGTTTTTATTTTATGCTCTGAGCATATGATAATACATGAGACTTCTGAACTTTCTTTTTCCCCTTTTTTTGATAAGACACCTTCAAGTCAAGTATTCATCTCTTTCTTTATCACATGCTCTTTTTTGTAACCTTCAAAGAAAAATGATTGTGGATGGTGATAAATTATGGAAGATTTAAACCTTGTCATAGGAAATGCTTGATCATGAGCAGAACATGTCAAAATTTAATGTTTGATTGTTTCTTCTTCTTTTTGGCTCTGAAACTCTGAATGACATATTTGTGCTGCTAAGTTCAGGACTGTCAGCATGCATGCTCGTCTACTTTGTTTATCGACAATTGGATACATTACGTAACCAGTCACTCATTCTCACCTATTTTGTTATGCAGGTTACACTACAGGGCACTTCTGGGCTTTCTGGGTCCTACGTGGAGCTTAGATGATGAGAAAGATGGTGGGAGGGTGGCTGGGCTTCTGAATTAGCTATCAATGGATGCTTATGAACCATGTTTTGAATGAGATAATTGATCAGTTGAGTCTCAAGTTATGCCTGAAAAATCTTTTTTATGCGTTTTTGCAGTTGAGTTGGAAATGCCATTCCTTCAGGCCCCTGAAATATCAATTGATGGCAAGAAGCTGCCATTATTTTCGTTACAGCCGTGTGTTGGGATGTATGTACCATGCTAATAATGTTCACATAAAGCTTCTTATTAGTTGATCTTCTTCTGTTGCTTTTGAGAGATCATAATTTTCTTCTGTGGTCTCTATTCGGGGTTGGGATTATCTTTCCAAATTTTTACTCGGCCTATCCAAAATGCTCTTAATTCTGAGGCCAACTGCTATTTGAAGGTATGCAGTCATGCACTCAAGACAAGGTGAGAAGTAATAAGCGTTTATGATTTCCTTGAGCTCTGGTAATGGGGTACAACTTCTTAGCCTCCTATAGTACTGCTGCATAATTTGCATGATTTGACAAATGCTAACTAAGTGTATCCTGTGACTTTAATCTTCTATTCCATTTCTTCCCCAGACTTAATATTAGCAGGACTCTCAGGAAAGGCTGGATGTCCTCTCTCTTTGTGGTAGCTGGATTTTTTCCTAAAAATTCTTTAGTCTTCCGGTTTAAATGGCCTATTTGTCGGTTCAAGGATGTGTTTGTTTTTTAAGAACAGCCATTTTTTTATATTTTTATTTTTATAAAAAATAAAAAATAGTTATGAAAATATGTTTGATAAATGAAAATAAAAATAATTTTTTATAAAACATAACTTTAAAGAGTAAAAAACTAAAAACAGTTTAAAAATATTTTTACTCGTGTTCAACAAAAGAAAGAAAGCAAAAAATAAAAACTGAATAATTTAAAAATGTAGGAGCTGATTTTTTTTCTTTAATTCTTTTACTTATCTTTTTTAAAGATATTGTTTATAATAAAAATAAAAAATAAAAAATAATTTTTATTTTTACTTACCAAACATATTGTTTAGATTTCAGAAAATAAAAATAAAAATTATTTTTAAAAAATAAAAAATCAAAAGATAAAAATGAAGATAGTTTTTGAAAGCCAAATGCAGCCAATTACAGAATTAGGAAGCATCCAAATTGAGGCAGTGTTTCCCTTTGTTAATCGAGTTATTCTGTAATTTTTTTTTTTAATATTGGATATTTACAGTTATCCTACCGTTATTGTTTATTAATGCAGAGGTGAGCCATGGCCTTTCTATTATTGATGCGTTGGGTAAGTTGATGGCGGCATCCTTTGATACTCCTTTTCTGCTGCTGAGTAGTGATGTATTAAATCCGAGGGATGTGAAGTGCTCCAACTCCATGCAACAACTACTCTGAAGAATCCTTCTTCAAATAGATGCTAAATATGGCGTGCTGTGTATATTATAATAGTAATTATTCTCCAAAAACATATAACAATAACAATAAAACCCAATCTGATAAAGCTTCCAGTGCTCGCTTCATAAGGCCACGATGGTTGGCTCAGTACGTCTCCGAGAACGCTTAGCAAAAGCAAGATTTGTGGAATAACAACGGATTTTAAGCCGGAGAAATTTTAAAGTAAACCTAACCCATCATCCCATATGAGATGTTCATCAAACCAATCAATGAGCATGCCAAAAGAATCTTTTATTTTTTATAATAATAAAATTATAAATAAATCTAACAATTAGGTGATTGGAGTACTTTGGACTAGCTCAGGTCTCACTTCTCATTTTTACTTGAAGTAGAAGCGATCGAGAAGAGACAACACAAGAGATAGGAGATAAAAGAGATAAGAAGACTAACTCCTCAAATAAGTTAATGGTTACTTCTAGGATATTCTAATTATTTGATTTTGATATTAAGTTGAAATCCTTTCACAAATGCTATATGTCTACGTGTTTATGAGGTTTTGATTGTAACTGCATATGAAAATCATTTAAAATTTTCAGTAACACCATTTTTGTTTTTGAAATCAATGAAAACTTTTTGTTTAGTTCTAAAAAATATCAAAAATGTCTTTCAATTTGTATTAACTTTTCGTGGGTTTTGTAATTAAAAATAATTTTTTAGTCTTTTCTTAATCCGACTAATCGATAGCAATGGCTTCTATAATTATTTTTGAGTCTTTAATATATTTTTCTATTTTCAAGGGATCCAAATGTGAAACTAATGGTGTCGCATCAATTTTTTGGATTAAAATATTCTATAGCAAGCGGATAGTTTAGTGTTAATCAAGCTACTGAAAATTATTGGAATTTGGATGAAAAACTGCCAAAATTGATGTGACACTCACTAATTGATTTACACCACACATGGCAGACCGAGGAATTATTCTAAAGAAGAGGCTTAACTTGGCCGCTCACTAGGTCATAATCCTATTGATTAGGTTAATTGCTAGTCTTTTCTAAATGGATGATGAATAGGTTAGACGGTCTTCTCAATCTAAGCAGAGGTTAGGAAGATCGGCAACAACCTACACTTTGATTCCATTGCTTCTCTCTCTATATAATCAACAATCTTGCGCTACAAGGAGAGAGTTTATGCGATGAGAAAAATAAAAAAAATGATAACATCCTGTGCTTTCTAAGGAGCATATTGTGCGCTCGTTACGCTTACGACATTCACTTTTTCACCATGCTCTCCTACATATCACACGAAGGACAACTGAAATCACCAACACTTTTAAGTGTTTTCTCAGAGATTGAGTTCTGTGAGATATGATGAGAGCTTAATGTGCCAGTTTAACAACTCGTCAGCTCCCATTTCTCAGTTGATGGGCCGAGTGGCAAAGCAAAGCCGGTGCAGTTAATGCGCAGATATCAGTGACCTAACAAAGGTTTCCAAGATCACGTAGCCGATGGCCATGGAAGTCTCCATCAGAGCAATTAAGACTGACAAGATCCCCTCTTTCCGGGGAAGAGCGAACGCTTAAAGACCAACGTTAATCAACAGGGCCTTCACGTGGCGACAAGAAGCTTTCAGTGAAAGGTCTCTCAACCTTCCATGGGCGGCTCCATTATTTCTTACTGCTAGTGGTGCAAGTGATTTAATGCGACATGGTAGATGGAAACAAGTACCCATCCATGGGCTCTGTTGTGGTCTTTTCCTTCGGTAGTCGTCGTACCTACGAGCAGACTTACAGATTATGGAAATGAAAGATTGCATACAAGTCTGTCATTGAGGAAATAGAATGATGGACAGATTATCAAGTTATAAATGAAGCTGTAGTACTCCTGATTGCTTCAGAAAAAAGCAATGAAAATGAATGATTCTTTGCATTATCTTACTTGTAGAGGTTGTGGAGATGAAGCCTTAAAATGAAAGGGAGAGCTTGAAGACAAGCTACATTGAACAAAACTTCTTACAAGTGCACATTGATGGATGTTCTCTGTTTATAGATGCATATTGACATTTTCTAACTTTGAGCACTATTTTTGTATTGTTTGGAAAAACTGTTCAATGAAGTATGGCTATTTACCCGGTTAGAATAAATCAAAAGTTTTTTTGTTTTTTTTTGAGCGAAACAGACCTAGCTATATAGTAAAGAGGATGTTGGTTTTCAGTAGAAAGATGTGACTTAGTGCTATATAAACTTGGGTATCATTTACTTCATCTTTGTACTTGCTCAAGAAGATCCAACACCGTTGTGTTGAATTAAGGCGACAAGAAGTGCAAATAGGTGGGAGAAATGGAAGAAAATTAATTATAATCATGTATAATTTCTTGTCATTAAGAAGCACTTAGCTCATAAGTAAAGCAGATATTATTTATTGCAATGGTCTTTGGATGACTTGGATGATTTCATTGGTTAAGTAATAGATGAAGGCAGTCCCACCATCTAACTTCTTAAAAAGACATTATTTTGGTTGGTATTAATGATATATCAAAAAGATAATTTATGATAAGTCAGCTTGGAACCTTAATTACACATGTTTTTGCCTGACAGAAGGTTCCTTGTGTTTTGTAGATGATGAAATATTTGCTGATAGGATTAGAGTTTTGTGGAAGAATTCTTGATAATTGAAGTATATACATTGTTAAGCCAAAAGAGGATATTGATTTTCAGTGGAAAGACATGACCTAAGGGCGTAGGCAAAACAATGACAATGCTGAAAAACGTCACCTTGAAGAATTGGTCATTTAGTAAAAGGACAAAGAGATAGATGATACCAATCTAAAATCATGCTATACAAAATACTCAGCAGGAAAAGATCTGCCATGCTACATGATTGATATGGTGTAATGTCCCAAACCTATTTGCTAGCTCAATTAACCTATTAGTTGATCGAGCCTACATAGTCTTAAAAACTCGAATGAAAATTAATTGGTAGCATACGAACTTGAGTTATAACTCTTCAAGCTATTCTTTTTCCATCCGATGTGAGATTATTCATACATGAAAATATTATATACAGTGCATACAAACATTTTTACTCAATTAATCACATGAAGGTTAAAAATAATCTTACATGAACGGTTAGATGCACTCTCAACAAATGTTGAGACATAATTGGTGATCCTTTTACTTGCATTAGGTCTGGTTTGGATCCATTTTCTTTGTTAGAATAACCTCAAAAGGGTCTCTCTAAACCCTCATGCCATGACACATTCTGGAGAGAATTTGAAAGATATTAGATAGAAAAAAGAGAGTTTTCTCATGAATTTCATATCTTTACCTTCTCTATCTCTTTCCAATAGAATAAGGAGCAAATCCTTATATCGCACCATTTATATCTCTTCTCTTAGTTGATATAGGGAAGGCTTTCTTTTGATGTAGCTAGTAGGATTGAAGCGTCACCATATGAAATAAAAGATGTATCTATAAAGTATTATACATGCTGAGAAACAAACCCAGTATAGACTCTGGTTGATCTTATATATTTATGTACCTAACCACCTACTAGTTTAAGCTTTTAGGTTGGATGTTAATATGGTATTAAAATTTGGTATCTCTCCTGCCTACCAATGCCTCTTAGTAAGTTAAAAGGTGTCAACCTATTAGCTTAAGCTTTTAGGTTAGGTTTTAATAATATGATCATTAAATAGCATTCAAATTGAATGTAGTTTAGGTGAAAAATATACTTTTGATTCTCAACCTTTTAATTGTTACAGTTTAGTTCCTTATATTTTAAAAATGTTGCATTCCTAACATTTTGTTACATGAAGTTAGTTAAAATTGACGAAATAACTGAGATGTTATTTTGACGTTCTATTACAAGTTGAATACTAACTTATGATGTAGGATAAGTAACAACTTATGCATTCGCATCAGAATAATACGTCAATCATTTTATAACAGAACGTCAAAAATGCAATATTCATTAGAAATGAAGGATTATGTAACAACTGAAAATTTGAGGATCAAAATAAATTTTGAGCGAAAGTTTTGGGACCAAAAGTATATATTAGCCTTTAATCACCAAAAAAAATAAAAAAATATTTTTTTTTTAAAAAAAAATCTGGAATCAATCAAGGTTGGGCAAGATATGTGAAAGTGAGAAACAAAAGTGTCAAGGTACAATATAGCAAAAAGGAAAGAAAAAAGAAAAAAGAAAGAAAAAAATGTCTAGGCATACATAAGATGTAATTTTCATGCTGTAGAGATAGCAATGAGTAGATTTGACAATGGATTATTGGACCGGGATCCTTTAGTAAATGAAAATTTCTACTTGCAGGTGGTTCAATGGTGATTATCATTAATCAATCAGATTTTAACAAAAAGCCAAGTGTTAAGAGATGGGGTGAGACACGATCGCTGCGATGCCAAAACCAACAGTTTCAGCATGACCTAGTACGTGGATCCATCTATATCATACATTCTTTTCTTCTCTTTCTTTCTTTCTTTCTCTCTCTCTCTCTCTCTTACGAGAAAAGATGTAACATACCCTTAACTTCTTTACTTTTCTTGCACAAGTTCTGAATTTTTCCTCCTAGTTGAATTATTCCAAGATGCTAAACTAGCGACCATGAATGGAAGTCCAGTCACCTACTCTAGAGTTTAACCTGCCAACTTTGCTTGGAAATCTTCACATCCCGTCCCCTCATTTGACATCAATAAAAGAATTTGAACAAAAAAAAAAAACCTGTTAAAGAATAAAACACATACGTTTAGTGGTTCAAATCTTTGGGCTAACTTCTGCCGTAGTGATGTGCCAGCATGCAACTGAAAAAACCAAAGAAAAGTGGGAAAAGGTGAAAGGACGAAGGAAAAAAAAATTCTAACATTATTTGCAATCTCCATTCCCTTATTTTTTTTATTGGCAGTATCCAAGCGTAGAGGATTTTTATGTACGTGGCTACCACCCCTCGCATGCGTCCGTGCCACTACACACGCATAGAATGATGGCTACAAAATCTGGACCCGGACAAAGATCACGTCACCCTCTTCCTAATTCCTCAACCTCCCTTCACTCAATTCAGACCTGTCAAGTCTCTTGATCTCCTTGCCTGGTCCTTTTATCTCAAAACACAGCAGCAGTATCTCCATTTTAACTAAGACATGACAAACTTTTGAAAAGAGAAAAAAAGGAACTAAAGGAAACTGGGATAAGTATTATATACCAACTCTCAAGCTCCCACACACTAATCACCATCATGAGACCCACTGGCTTAAGCACCATCATGAGAGCCACCACCTTCCTTCCCAATGCACAGGAGGAAAAAAACCAGCACATTCTAACAGAAAAATATGAAGCCTTCAACCATTTTATACCATGCTACAAGTAACAAAGGGCTTAAATGCCCCATCCTAACATTAATGTCTCTTGAGGAAAGAAACTATGTATCAATCTCTTCTCTACATAAATTTTCTTGCAAAACCCTAATATCAAACTAACTATATAAAAAGGAACTGGAGAAATATCAAGCAAGAAAAAACTCTTTGGACACTCTTCAAGCTATGACAGTTGGTCAACTTTTGGCTGCCCGATCCCAGAGGCTGGCAGGTCTTCACAAGATCAGTCAGTCCATCTCTCTCTCTCTCTCTCTCTATCTGTGTGTGTGTGTGTGTGTGTGTGTGTGTGTGTGTGTGTGTGTGTGACCGAGGCAAGGTAATCATCTCTTCGTGATCAAAAGGCTGTCAGAGATTTAGAAAGAGAGCCTTCCGAAGACCCTATCCAAAAGTAGAAGGAAAGAAAGAATGTATTCCGAAAGAAAAACAAAAGAACACAACCATGTACATTGGCTTCCAATAGCTTCAACTCTCTTCAAGGTGACATATGGCTTTCAAAGCCAATGGAGTTGTGCTGCTTTGAAGGCCCCGAAGGTGGTATCGGCACACCCCTTGGCAAAAAACCAGAGTAGTAGCCTGAATTCCTCCTCTCCAGTGGCCTGACATTGAAGGCCTGCATGTTCCTAGACCCCTGACAACATGATACTGACAGGAGCAGGAGCAGCAGCAGCAGCAACAGCCACACTAGTAGATTTGAACTCCTTGTGAGCTGACCCATTTGGCCTGACCAAGGGAAAAGGAGAGAGGCAAGGGAGTCCAAACTCCAAAAGAGGGTGGAAAAGAGGTAGAGAGGAAGAGAGGAAAAGTATGGTGGGGGAGAAGAGCTTGAATTCTAAGCAAGTGAAACGCCAAATTGTAAAGGGGAAGATATGTGAACATAAGCATGGCTAGGGGCCATTATTAAATATATAGATGCAGTGGGATTGGGCAGCTAATAACTTTAGCTTAGCTTCTCATGGTGTTGTCTAATGTCCATGGAGTGGTGGTGGGGTTGAGCGGATTCTTAGGAGGTGAGGTGGGGGTGAGGGCCTGAGAAAAGAATGAAAGAGGGGAGGGGAAGGGGGGCAAAAAGGAGCAGGCAAGAGTGAATAAAAAACGGAGGGTTGTGTCGACCGGTTAGGTGAGAGAGGGGGGCCACAGCAATTTAATGGCCGACTGAGGAATTGGAACTGTTGGTTTAACCCCGAGCAGGACGGCTTGTCTCTTGGGTATCGGTGATGGGTGCTTGGATGTGATGCTCTCTCTCTCTCTCTCTCTCTCTCTCTCTATACGGGATAAGTTACATGGGAATGGCATGAAGATTTTTAATGCTAGGATGTGTCATTCTCTGTCTTCCTTTGTATGCGTGGATGATTCTGTGTCGCATATTATTTGCATCCGTGCTCTCCTAAAGATTAAATGCTTTGGGCACGCAAGTAGGTTCCTTGGAGCACATGGGGCTTATCTAAGTGCCTTCAGGCAAAATCCATGTTAGTTGGCACAGCAATGCTACCGGAGGGGCAACAACTTGGTTTGACCTGTAAATCCGATGCTAACCCATTCCAAAAAAATAAGGCTTTGTTTTTTTTTTTTTTTAAATGCGAATCCAAAATAATTCAATAATTTTGCAAGCCAGATTGAACCATGAATTATCTAAATGATCTGAAAATGATATTTGATACACAATGCACAAGCTTTTATCACTACTTATAATTCATTATTTAGATATTAAGATAAGATATATTTTTTATTTTATTTATTTTAAATCTTATAATTTTATCTAGATGGCATTATGCAATTTTATGAATTGTCAATTCAATTGTTTATATATTTAATATTTAATATTTTTTGTTCTTTGATATATACACTAATGAGACTCAATAAATGGTAAGATTCAAAGTGCACTTTTTTAAGTTAAGTTTGTTGAAGGAATTGTAATAGTTTAAAACATTCTTGAAAAGAGGATTGAAAAGTAAAATTAGACATAATTTTACTCTTTTTTTATTTATAAGATAAAGTACATTTTATTTCTCATTTTATTTTGTAATTTGATTGATAATTTGACATTAACATTGATGTTTGTTTAATTTTACAGATAATTTTTTTTGGACTATTGCTTAATTATTATTTTAATAATTTATAAGTTTATAACTATTATTTTTATTAGTGTCTAATCACGCTATAATTTTGTGTTTGATTGCTCTAACATTTAGAGTAATAATTAGGTAAAAGAAAAAAAAAGGATTAAATTAATCATTGATAAATTAATTTAAAATAATAAGAAAAAAGAAGCGTATATTAAATTCTTTATATATATATATATAATTAAGTCAACTTGATCCTAAGCCAATTATTTAATATTAGAATTTAGCTTCAATGATCCGAATCCAAAATGATTCGATTTGAAATAATCCAATCTGATTCGATTGCCACCTCTAAACGTTAGAGACTTAAACCTAAGACAAGAGACCATGAAGATTTAATAATTGAACCAAGTCCAATATTTGTATCCAGATCTTATCAATCAAAAATAGATTAGAGTGCATGATTGCTAATGAAACTATAATTCTAGAGTCAGGTTAGGTCTAGCAAACTGAATGCCTATTTTGTAACCTTTTATAAATTAAATTGGCTATTTTTAATTCAGGTCTAGTCATTCTTAAGTGATGGCAAAGCTAGCCAAGCCTCTTGGTCCATGCCTGGTCAACACTCTGAAGCGAGTTGTATTGAGTCAGCTTCCGACTGTTCTCCTTTCCTCATGTTATTACCTAATAAAACTAATTTGCATCCTGATTCTCCTGCAAGAGATGTAAGATGGATGATGCATTAATGCTAAAGAGGGGGGGGGACACCAATGCAATTAAGAGTGCTCAAGGGGGGTTAGGTTTTCAAATTGAAGGCTCGCTTATCCACGTTACTCCTATGCCAAATGGCTCCAACCCCCCCTTCCATCATGATTCATGGGGCTCCATCTTGGTGCCTAAATCATTGCTCTAATGAAATTTAACGTGGAACGGGTAAAAGATGCTAGATAGGGGGAGCGTTCAAGAAGGTACCACGCTGAGGAAAGGACGAGATTTGCTTACTTGCGCGGATTGCCGGTCCTTTGTCTAGGGGGATGTAGAGTGGCAATGAAATAAAAAGCTTTATACGGTCAAAATTTGGTGGGGGTGGTGGGGGACGGAGGAGGTGTCTGCAATCATGGTCCACCACCTCGTGCCACAGTTATTAAGCTTTGGCCCACTACCTCCCATATCTTTTTTTTCCGCGGAGTGTTATGGGCTTTGTTGTGTTGGATAGCTGCTGCTTCCAATAAAATAATAATAGCTAAAAATATATCTTTCGCCCTCAAGCTTTCAATTATTACACTTTAATTTTTTATATTTTAAAAATATTATATTTTTAACATGAGCAAATTAAAATTTGATGTGGATTGTCTTAAGTGACAAATAGTTCATGCATTCGCACCTCAATAATACATCAACTATTTTACCAGTTTTATATGAACCCACTTTATGGGATGTTAGGAGCATGATAGATTAAATTATAAGGATTAAAAATTTGAGGACCACAAGTATATTATAACCATAATAATAATAATAATAATAATAATAATAATAATAATAAATAATGATGTTTCGTCCTCCCATGTCCAAGTGGTTAACAGTTACGTGCTGCTTGCAACCATTGGACCACCATTGCTTTTGTTCCAGGGGCTTTTGATTGCAAGGCATGTTGGCGCTTTACCATGTTCCAAGTTTTGTCGGCATGCTTCCTTAACAAAGGCGGAATGTTTCTGGCTTATGTTGGAGAGCTTGCATGCTTGAGAATGGGAATACTTGAAACATTAATGGGATCTAATTTTGAACCTAAGCCTATAAGAATAACAGGACCTTAGTCTAAATGTCAATATATTTTGAACTTTGGTTTTAGTTCCAACTCGGTTGTTTCTTCAAATTTTTGATGTTCTTTAGAGGAGTGTGACCATATCTGGCACACTTGATTCCATAAGAATATGGATATTTTTTTGTAGAGTTAATGGCAACTAAAATAATTTTCAAATCTACCCTCCTGAAACCAGATAATTTTATTGGGTTATTGGTATCTTACTCGGTCCTACTGGAAAAAGAAGAATTACAAGAAAAAGAAAACAAATGTGAAATTATTTGCACTAGTCATAGAATGCATGAGAAAGAGTGCTGATATGCTTGCAGGTTCGGATGGCAACATAATAAATCAAGTCAAATCTAGTCAGGGTTATGAAGAAGCTTATATTGTAAGAAAAGGAAGCCCTTGACAGAACTTGATGATGAGGGAAAAAAATCATTGAGTGGCAAGAAATAATAGCTTGGATGAGGCACGTTGGTCATGATTACATCTATCAAATATACAAACAGTACGTTCATTGGATCATTTGCTGAAACTAAAAATTATACAAGTAAAATATGAAATACTAGAAGCACTCAAGGTGGGATGACCAATATTTTCTTTACATTCACTCATGCGCCAAATAGTAAAGGCAGTTTTGTTCTTGTTACATTGCTTGTTATAGTGAGTAATTGACAGCAAACTTTTTAATTGTTGAGCTGGATGGAGGGTTATTTTTGTTCCATTTTAAATAAAAGAGTAGACCAGCCATTGCAAAGGAACAGTAACATGATATCAAGAAAATGTAGCATCCTAGTAAATTCATGAAAAAAAATATAGAAAGCTTAATATTTACCAGATAAAAATTACAAGATAAAAATAATGACAGATGATTTCTATATAAGTTATACCATAGGTACGATCACATAGATAACAAAGACAAACGTGCACCAATTGTCATGAATATCAAACATATTACCAACAATACAACTGGCAATAATAGTCTTGAGTCTATTTTTCAAGCCAAGTATTTCTCCACTGGCTAAGTTCATTGAATAAATTGAAAACCTTTTTTATTATTATTGGATGATCATGATACTTTCCAAAGACCAAAATTCTTAATCAATGGAGCAACAATGTCCTGCCGGCATATTTTATCCTAGTAAATCTCAGTGAAACTACAAAGATCGATGATGGTGCAAGTTCTGATGGATAACTTAAGATGGAGTAGCATCTTTTTTCCTAGAGTATCCCTAGTAGTGAATCATGCATCAGAAGATATCTTTATCATCCACTATACCTACACCTGAGAGCTAGGAATCACTTAAAATATAATTTCAATGTGAGCTTCTCTCTTTTCTAACACACCAAATTAGGTGGTTGTTAAGGCCCTAATTTATTCTAGTTCAATCTTTAGCTAACCTAGCATGCCCTAAAAATTCCTAGGACCTCTCCTATCACATAATCTAAGTTAGAGCAGCATTAACAGATGAAGAGGAAATGAAAATAGAATAAGCAGCTATATTAAAGAGCCATGTTAAAGTCATGAGCTTATGGGGATCCAACAAAGAGGCTAGAATCATCTTCCAACTAATTCAGATCTTTGACCGTGAAAGGAAACATAACATAGTCTAAAGAAAGGAAGAGGAGGATGTCACCTTCAAACTAGAACTGCTTGCACTAATGTGATGGGAGCTGGAGCCTGGATGGCACCAGCTGTTTGAATCAAAAAACAATTACCTGACAGAAACAAGCGTTTGCTCCAAATGAGGCCCATCTTATATTCTAAGTGATCGACAACCATAACTTATCAGGAGGACAATTTAAAAATGTCTGTCTGAAAAAGTAACCCTTGAAACCTGGAGGCCACGACAGCTATTTTCAAAAGTTGAAGAATTGTTTATGTGGGTAACTTCTTCAGATCTTCCTGCATCTTTTTGATTGTTATTATGGCTGTGTATTCTAGTAATGCACAGATGGCGCATTTGATGCAAGGAAGCAATAAGGTTCACCAAAAAACAAAAAATAAAAGCCAAGATGGAGTTGTTATCTGGCTCCTGGGCCAGCTACATAACCTTTCGGGCTAAGAAAGTATGGGGTGAACCTTTCTTATAACAAGCCCATTATGGTTAGAATTGGCTGTACCCTTAAAGGTGGCAATTCAAGTTGCCATGTTGTGTTTGTGTCATATCGAAGCTGAGGTATAAACTATATGCATCAACCATATGAACATAACTTGATTATTAAATAACTAACACGATACAACATAATTTGAATTGACACGATATGACATGACTCACTTAACAACTCGCTTAACACAAATAGTTATGACTTGCTTAACAATTCACTTAGCATGAAAATATCTTTAAATTTTAATAACCTAAAAATAAAAGACAAAGGTAATATTTGTTCTTTTTAAAATTACAGCCTCAGTAATCTTTATATAAAGGAAAAAAGAAACAACCTAAAAGACTAAAAATGTTATTAATAAAATATATTAATCAAATCATAACTCTGTCATTTTTGAATTGATAAATTAATACGTGACATGACATAAGTATTTTATGTCATAATCGTATCAATACAATTATGACATGAACCCACTTAAGATCAACTCAAACCCACTTATTTTATATTAGGTTGATGTCATGTCTAATTTTGCCACCTCGACATACCCTATTATCATTGAAAGGAGAAAGAAAAAATATACATGTATTTTGTCATTCTCGGCATCAAGTTTCACCAAAGCAGATGTATACTAAATGCAAAACTAGATATACAAAAGCTCTTGTTACTTGTGGAATCTATTTTGTAAAATTTCACAGATCATAAATTCAAAAAAATTGTTTTATGATAAATAGGTCTCACCTGTTTCATATATCTGTTTTACAGACCAAAGACTAACAGCAATGCCAATGGTGTGCAGCAGAAGGCTCATCGTTATATGCTTGACCATCTGCCATGTATTTCATGGCAACTGCTAGGAAATTTTCTTAAAAGATGCAATAAAGTCTACATGAAAAGAATTTGAGGGTATATTTTAACTGGATTCGGTCACGCCTCCAATTCATATTCTGCTGGATTTGTAAAATTCCTGAACTGGCCCAGTCCAGTTATAACCTATAAGACTGACACCAATGAGGTAGACTGAAGAAACTAGTAGACTGTCTACAAAGAGAAACTAGCAAATTTGCTTTGCCCTGGTTTAAATTGCAGTAAACCTCGAGATAACCATTTGTCCTCGTTACATGAATAGCTTTAACAGAGAAAAATTGTGATGATGCCGCTAAAGAAAAGTGGCTGTCAATTAATTTCATCATGTACCAACTTTTATCCATGAAAGTAATCAATACCATACCCCCCCCCCCCCCCTAAAGAAAAGTAGCTATCAATTAATTTCATCATGTACCAACTTTTATGCATGAAAGTAATCAATACCATACCCACAATTTCAGCTACCACATTGTAGAGTTTACTTTGGGCCACAATACCATGATGACTGAATTCCACGTGAAAGTAATCCAAACCTCCAAGCTTCATCAGCTTTTGCTACATATCTTCAACCATTAAAACATACCGAAAAGCAATATATATATATATATATATTGGTACATGAAAATCACTATTTTTGACTTTAATATCTTCAACATTTGCAAATGAAGTCTCCTACAGACCCAAGAACGAGGACCATATAAAACCTATATGTAATTTTATTGTGCTTCATATTAACCATCGCTAGCATATATGGTGCATGTGAGAGGAAGTACATATATATGTCATGTAATTTTATTCTAACCTAACAAATAGATGGCTCTAAAGGGCAAAGTGGGGACACTTGGAGGCAGAATCTATCCAAAAAATGTCTTGTGATAGTATGGATTCATCTCTCACATAAATCATCACCATGGAACAGCATGACCACTAAATCTAATTGCGATTCTGACATGGGACTTTTTCTAAGTTGTCTGCATGCAATTTACAGTCACCACGCACTCGTCAACGATCCAATGAAGTTGATCTCAAAGGGAAGGCCTTTTAGAAAGTGAAAAGAAATCCTGAATATTTTTGCAAAAATAAAAATATTTTAAGAGAATCTAAAATATAATGACAATATTTTTCTACTTTCAAAAATAGTGACCGTAAATTGAAAGATGCCCCACAAAATGGTTATGTGAGGTGGACGCCTGTCGGTTTTGATAATTAAAGACAAGGAGAAGATCATGCAAAGACTATAAAAACTATTAATATTGAATGCAAAAGATGTTTGTGGAGCAATTCTTTTATTGAAACGTGACATATAGCCTAGACATAACTTTTTTTTTCCTTTCTGCAAAAGATTGTCAGACCCATGAAGGTGGAGCCATGAAGGACGCAACGTTCTTCTAACCCCGCTAGGAAAATTTGAGGCTTGGCTGTGACATTTAGGGAGTGGTTTGACTCTACACATGTCGAGTCTTGATAAAGTTGCTGGGCGTGTCCCAAAGACAAGTCGAGCAAGTCACATCAGTATGTGATTTACAAATGTATGTTGCTGCTAGATTCTTGAAGGGTTTTCTCAATTAGATGTTTTGATAATTCAACTGATAAAACTATGCCTTAGTTGAAAGCGGACTACTAAGCCACTCTTAGACATTTGTGATCGATTTAGGGATGGCAATTTTACCCTGATCCGATGAAAACTAACTCTAATTAAAATGGAATCTTCTAGCTTTGATAGAATTTAGAATAAGTTTCAGAAAAAACTCAAAGACTTTGTGGCTACAGTTGAAATAGAGCACCAATTCTACACTGCTTCAAAATCGTTCCAAATATATATTTTTAGGTATTTTATTTTTTAAATATTCAAAAATATTTAAGATATGTTTAAAATATTATTTTAAAGATAATTTTAAAAAAAAAAAAAAAGTAGGGGTAAGATAATGGAGTAAGATCAGGATCTTATTTCTCATGAAGTCAGAGGTGGAGACTAAAGTTATTGCACCGACAGAGCATGGGGCAAGGATGGGATAGCAAAAATTGAGGATAGGGCGAGATGGATAAAAACTAGCTCCAACCCATTGTGCCGCCATCCATGGTGATCATATCGTTGCTCCCAATGTTTGAGAGAGCACTCGTGGCAATTATCCTAGTACTAATGGTATTGCCCTCTACATAGGCCAACACCCTGCCAAATTGTTTGCATTTCAAAACAAGCAAAGAAAGACCATCTATCCTCGGGCACCAGCACAGCTACTTTATTTTTAATACGTTTGGTGGAGTCCGAGTCAATATATCAGACTCCTACGTTGTTTATTGGCCAACTTTAATCTGATGCGGGCCCATTGACTCGACCCCGACCGCACGTCCCCGGCATCAACCAAACAAAAGTCGCCCTCCTTCACAGCCATTGGTTGGGAATAAGATGTGAGGTCTCTTTCGTCCAGTTGATCACAATTCTATTCATTTGGGACATTGACTGGAAGTTTCGAGGCTACGATTTGGTGAGCGGTGATGCAGCTGGGGGTCAAGGTTGGCACCACACAAATCTGTGGCGAGCTTGAGCTAGGCTGTCATCTTTGAGATAGTTGAACCAAAACAGGTGGGTGGACTTTTTCAACCAAGACTTGGTGAGCCTACATAAAAATCTTTGATTTTTTTTCAACAAAGGACTGTAGTCGTAGTTGAGTAGTGGCATCTACAAACAGTATACAAAGCTTTGCTGGGATTGAACTACAGGTCATTAGTGCATGTTAAGGAACTAATGGAATGCTAGATTGAGACAACAACAGAGAAGGCATAAGCATAATAGTTGTTATATCCTAAGATATGATGCCGCATTTAAATGACACTGTAAGAGGATACTGAACCAACCAAAGAAATGTTTGAATTGCTCAGATAAATTAGATAAGCACATTGAATTATGGAATATAGGGAAGTAAGGAAGTAAGGTTGTTAGTATTGGATAAATAGAAAGTTTGTAAATAGACATGGCAGATTCAAAATTTATTCAGTCTAGATGAATGCTAGTGATATTTTAATCATTTCACTCTTTGGGCACTAGGGCTATCCAAATTCAATGCAAAGTATGACCACACCACTCTTCAGAACATATCTTCAACCTACGCGCACAGACCCCTAGTAATATCGTATAATAGTTTCACCTTCGATTTTGACACCAAAGAATTCCCACACTTTCTCAGGATTTTAAGCATTATCAACATTTTAGGGGCCATTTTTACCTTATTACTTGGTCAGCTCTTAATGTGATAATATTTGAGTAACATTTACCCACCATATATCAAATGCAACAGTGTAACTTCGAGTCTGCATTATATCAAAGGCAAGGTAGAGGGTATGGTATAAATACATGTGGCTAATTCTAGCTGAACCAACAATGCCTTTAGTTCATGTTGCACAAGTGTATGAGAAAAGACCTTGTGCAAGCTGGGATCCAACTGCTACACAATGATCTAAAATATAATGACAAAATAAATGTCAGGGCTGCCATATGCATAGATGTCATAATTTGATTTATAAACCCAAGTGCCATATGCTTGGATGTAGTAATTTGATTTATAACCTCAAGTGCACCTTCAAGTCTTTTGATTTAGGATTTACTTTCACTGGAACTAGAAAACGGAAGCATATTTAATGTGTGACTTAGCAAAATTTTTTCAGATAAAACTGTTTTAGAAAAAAAAATTTAAGAGGGAGGAAAAGAAGAGAGAAAGTGAATACCATGAGAGAATTAAATACTGGCTCCTCCATAATATTTATTCTCCAATAAAGGGGTGGAAATATGAGGGAGCTTCACACGCAATTTGTCATCCCTTTCTTTAGCTAAATGTGAGAAAATGAGTGAAGAAAAAGTTTTCTTTCCATTTCAGGATCTACTTTCACTGGAATTAAAAAATGAAAGCATATTTAAGGTGAGACTTAGGGTGATTAAAGGTGCAAGTAACATAATTAATGTGTGATATTTTTAGTGCTTATTTGGTATTTTTTAAGAAAAATTTTTTTCTGAGAAGAAGAAAAAGAGAATCGAACAATAAACATCGCAAGGGAAAACAAATATCCCCTCACCCCAATAATGCTGATAGTTAAATAAATATTGTACAAATTGCATGGTCCTGGAAGGATGATGGTAAGCGCGCCTCTCAACTTAGGGAAGCAAAACACAGGCTGCCAACTGGGTCAGATCTAAACCTAACATGTTATTTAATAAAGGAAAATCATCCCTAAGAAGAGTCCAAGTTGCATACAACTACATAACGTTCCTTCAAGTCCCAACCTTGCCTAAAAATAATAGCACACATCTTGGACAGGAAGACCAACCATTGAATATTATCACCAATCAGTTGTAAGTAAATTAGCTTTCAAAAGGAAATTAGAAAAAGCGCCAAGACAAGTGGAAGATAATTGGTGCCAACAGTCTCACCCGTGTAGAATAATTGGTATCAAGAGATGAATTTTCTAAGCAATCAATAGGTGGTGGTGGGATGTTAGAAATCAAAATCATCGTGCGGGCCAGTGGACTGAACGAATTATATCAGACACGGCAGCGAGTACCAGACGACTTGACTCAGCGGCCTTCGGCTGAGAGTGCTCTGAACGCTGGTTGAACTGGTAAATGCCCTAGACACCATAATTTCCACAGCTTTGAAATTTAGTGCCGCTGGACGGTTGGCCAGCAACGTCAAGAGACTCAGCTTGGGGCATTAATTATGTTGTACGTTTTCAAACCCAAAAAAAAAAAAAAAAAAAAGGTTTTGTTGGATGAGATCTAGATTGGAATGTAATATTTCTACAAATTATTCCTTGTTTTTGGGCTTCTTTTAATCTGTCAACAGCTTGCAATAGATAAACACCGTGTAGTAAGAGTGAGAGTCAGGTTTAAAATGGTGTTAAAGGTGATATGGTGAAATCCCCTGAAAACCAAGCAACTTTGTATGTTGTGAGATAGATATGGAGCATTTGTGCATTACCAAGATTAAATCAGATTATACCAAAAAGTTTACCCATGCTGTCTCTCTCGTATGAGAAGAAATGAAATAATGGTAGGAGAATAAAAGACCATTGGTGTTTCTCTCCTCTTCGCCTGCGTTCCCTTTCTCCATAAGCATCATGATATTTTAATGTTCTCAATTCAGCACAGTAATGTAAAAAAGAAATAATTACTTCTGGAGTAGATGAACTGATTTATCATAGAGTTCTTATATTTTTTTTTTCTAATTAAGTATATAAACTCATAAATTTTGTTATAATTTTTTAATGATTATTAATGATAATTTAATGGACAGTTTTAATTAAATACTTAGATGACGCTACATCATATTCACATAGCAACGATGAAAGATAAAAAGAGATAAAAAATAATAAAATAATAAAATTATTTTTTATTTGTTTATCCTTCACGGCCTCAATATCATGTAAGTGTCATCTTAGTATTTTTTTTTAATGTTCATCATATTAGGTAGAATGACCTATTAAATTATTATTGATGATAATTAAAAATATACTTGGTTGAATAAATTTTATGACTTAATGTACTTGATTAAGAAAAATATAACTTCAAATAAATTTATTTAGTCTTAAAAAAGTGCATGTGATATGAGGTTAAAAAAAAGAATTATAGAAGTAATATTTTTAAGTGCAAATTTAAGAGTAAAAATTTTTCTGTTAAATATATCCAGTAGCATCTATGAATAAAGATATATATACATATATGAGTTATAAAATTATTTAATATTTTATTACTCTCGATGTTTCAATCTTTTTTTTCATTTCTAAAAATTTTTATTTTCATCTTTTTAATAGTTAATAATTTAAAGAGTAAAAATAAAAAAAAAGTTATATTCTGAAAAGTGTTAGTCCCATGCCAAGCACTCCCAAAAGGTTAAAAAATTACAGAATTAACTATCGATCCATTTTAAGCTTATACCAAATGCATCCTTAGTAATAATTATTTTTATAAATAAAATTTATTTCATGAAGAGAGTCCACCTCCAAAAGAAAGAGACAAATAAGTAAAAGACCAGCAACAACAACCAATTGCCGAAGAAACAGGAAGGGGTCGAAGAGCTGCAAGCACTAACCAGTCGGCAGAAGTTACGTGCTCCCCTCACGGATCGATAAAGTGGGCCCCCACGCACCTCCTATTCCTCGCCTTCCGTGGTCTACCCGCACGACTCCACGCTTTATTGCGTTGAAGGACGAACACGGAATGAGCGAGCGCGAAGACCGGGCAACCCTCCCCCACGTTCTTCCTTGGCCTGCGATTATAACCCCACACAAACTCACGTCAACGTTGCAACCACAACAATACACCCGACACGGTGGTAACCTAACCAGGCCCCACCTCTTCCAGCTTGAGTCGGGGCATTCTCTCCGTCTCTCTGAGATTGCTAGCTTTATTATCATTATTATTTAGTATTGCACCACAGAAAAGAATATACGCCACGGGAAATGAGTTATGGCCTTGGCTTCTTTCATCAAACTTTGACCAAAGACCAGAGAGGCCCAAATTGATGCCACCAAAGTTGTAGTATTTTTTTTATTAGAACGAGGAAAGCAACGACGAAAAGTCCCCAACCTAGCGTCGTCCACTCTTTCTTCGCCTTTGACCACCACCTCCCCCCTCCCCTTCAAAAGCACCTCCCCTCCAAGCGTAGAACCAACAAAATAGTGATAGATTGTTAGAACAAGGAAGAAGAGAAGGGAAATGGGAAGGAAGGAAGAGAGATTACCAAGGCAGGCTTTGGAGGTGAAGATACCGAGCTTTTTTCGGTGTCCCATATCGCTGGGCGTGATGAAGTCGCCGGTGAGCCTGTGCACCGGCGTGACCTACGACCGCGCGTCCATCCAGAAGTGGCTGGACTCCGGCAACACCACGTGCCCCGCCACCCGGCAGCGCCTCCCCTCCACCGACCTCGTCCCCAACCTTACCCTCCAGCGCCTCATCCACCTCTGGGCCTCCTCCGCCACCTCCTCCCCCGCCGCCCTCCCCCACCGCCACAGCGGCGGCGACCTCCTCCGCGAGCTCCGCTCCCCCGCCGTGGATCCCCTGCCGGCACTCCGCAAGCTCGCCGACTTCTTCTCCGACGACGAGAACGACGATTTCGTGAAGAATAATCTCGTCAATGCCGGCTGTTGCGCCGACGTTATCGTCTCCATACTCTTAAGGAAGAACGGCGACGAGGAGGCCAGATTGGAGACTTGGGAGGCGGCGATTAGGGTTCTTGCTCTCATCTTAACCTCCGATTTCATCGAAAAAGGCAACGCGAAGATCGCGATCTCCGCCGTGGTTTCAAATCTTAACGGATCGGTTTCCGCTTTGGTTTCCGTGCTGAAAAAGGGTGGCAGCCTCGAATCGCGGATCGACGCGGCTAGGGTTCTCGAATCGGTACTTAGATCGCCGGAGACGGCGGAAGCGAAGGTGGTAATCGCCGAGAAGGAGGAGGCCATCGCGGAGCTGATCCGCTTGATCGGGCCGTCGGATGATAAAGGGAAGATGGATCAGAGGGCGGTGCAGGCGGGGCTGGGGTGCCTGGCCGGAATCGCCGGCGTGAGGCGGGCGAGGGCGCGGATGGCGCGGCTCGGGGTGGTGCCGGCGGTGACGAGGGTGCTGGCGTCGAAGGCGGAGGTGGCGCCGGCCGTGGCGGAGAGGGCGATGAGGGTGATGGAGGCGGCGGCGGGTTGCCCGGAGGGGAGGGCGGCGATCTGGGAGGCGGCGGGGGAGACCGTGGGGGTGGTGTTGGGGCGGATGATGAAGGCGGGAAGGGAGGGGGCGGAGGCGGCGGTGGCAGTGCTGTGGAGCGTCTGCCACCAATTCCAGGACCGCCGGGCGGTGGATGCGGTGACGGCGGCTAACGGCGGGCTGACGAAGATATTGCTGATGATGCAGAGCGACTGCTCGCCGGTGGCGAGACAGATGACAGCGGATTTGCTCAGAATTTTCAGAGTGAATTCCAAGAGCTGTCTTTCTGGCTACGATACGAAGACTGCCCACATCATGCCCTTCTAGAAATTAATATCTCCAATATCCCTCTAACCCCCCCGTCCCCCCAAAATAAAAAAAAGTGAAAACAGTGGAGGATTTTTGTAAATCGATAGAGGTTTTTAATTTTGATCGATCAAAAGAGAGAGCAAAAAAAAAAAAAAAAAAATCTTCTGATTCAATTTTACTGACAAATTTTCAGGAGTCTTATTTTTACCACAAATTTTCTTTTCTTCATGATGATGGAGAGTAATTTTGTTCCTTTTTTTTTTTCTTTGAAATTGTGACCAAAAAGAATCACTCATATTTACAGAGTAATTATAACTATTATATCAACCATAAAAAATATAATTATTCACCCTTTCATACTAAGAGAAGAGTAGTATTTATAGGTTCAAGTGGTTATCTGCTACACATTAAACAAGCTTCTGCTGAAGAACACTTAAATTATGAGCTAATATTGTGTGAGTTCATTGGTTAAAGCCTAGATAATTTTTCATCCCTTTTGCGGAACACCTCAAATACACAGCTGAACATCCAAGAATGTGTTATTGATCCATATCCAGATGATGATATTCTCATCTTTATCATGCATACAGAACATGCAACATAGATTTTTTGGTGGGATGAATTATGTTAACAAGAACTTTTGACGAGCTAAACAACTATTAATAGATAATGTGTGTCTCCTAATGACTTGTTACATAAAAGTATCAAATATTAAGTAAAACAACAAAATTCTTTTATCATTAAGTAAAATTCAAGCACTATACTATATAATAAAAATAATATGCTGAAGACAGACTTACAGTAATTATCAGAAAATAGTTTCTTATTTAATTAAAATTTATATATTATATAAATTTATTATTTAATTCAATGCGATAGTATATGATTGATTTTTTTTTATTTGTATAATAACTTAGTAATCTGTTAATAAAATATGACTTAAATAAAAAAGATATAGGATGATTAATTATTAACTCTTTCAAAAGAAATTTATAATGCAACTTGTTTCTGGAAAAAAAAAAAAAAAAAACTTTTGGCTCCACCAACCCCTCTCCCTTAGTTAACCATAATATTAATGGCTTGAGCTTTAAAGTCCAACCAACAATACCATGTCTTTCTATATCTTTAGACTGTAAAATATTTGATTTAACTAATTGCACACAGAATATAATAAACTGTGACACATAGTAACCACATACATAGTAGATTAATTGAGAAATAGAAAAAAAAAAAAAAAATCTCCTTCAACGAGAGATTAGTTTGCCAGATATTCTCACATACGTGAGAGCCTCAAGAATTTCTCCCATATTGTAAAGTTTTGAACTTTAGTTATCATCCGAGGCTTTCTTCTAAATCTGGCGTAATCTTGCTGACCCTTGCTCCAAAAGCCTTTGTAGTAAGATGCCGACTTCTTGGGCCGCACTGCAGTAGAAGAATCCAGTTCTTTTGCAAGCATAAATATCATTGTTCGAGCTCAGTCAGATGACTTCTCTCTCTCTCTCTCTCTCGAAGAATCCAGTTCTCTGTATCTTTGCGAGCATAAATATCATTGTTCGAGCTAAGTCAAGCCAAGTCAGATGACATCTCTCTTTCTCTCTCTCTCTCTCTCTCTCAACCCCCGGTTGTAATGGGAGCTGGATCTTGGACCACTGCAATAATTCATCATTTTATTTAAGAAGAAAGTGGCCACCGGCTCTCGTGAATGGAGTTTTTTTTTTTTTTCTTCTTCTTCTTCTTTTTTGATGCAAGGTGAATGGAGTACAGCAACAAGGGAAAAGAAGGCGACAGGGTGGCCGCCATTGCAGAACTGGTCGCCGACCACGCGGACTGGCCTCGAGTTGTTGATCGGGATTTAAAATCTAGGAGGAAAGCAATAAAATATTCAAGCAACGGTGAATAAAAAACAGGGGAAGCAATCATCACCAATTAGTAGACGAAGTCGTAGGCCAAGCCTTCCTCCAGCGTGACGGAAGAAATGAGAACAGGATTCTAAGATTTGCTTTTCCGATGGGATCCATCGGACTGCTCTCTTTTTGACCACATCGATCCCGAAATGTTTATTAAATTTATACAGAACATTTTAATGTTTGATAATATATATAACAATAAAGCGAGAGAAAGTATTTAATAAAAGGTTCATGGGAACCGGGGGAACGCATGATGAGCTGGTTCCAACCCGTAAAATGGTGGCCTTGGTGGCCGGCGGACCCACGTTTCCCCCAGCGGCCCTTTGCAAATTTTAATATTTAAAATTTATCACCTTGACTACTTAAAAAGAACTCACAGCCTATTATGAGCTTAATTTAAGTTGCAAGATGTAAAATTTTCTGAACCTAGATCAAGCTAGAGTCTCTTCTGCAAATCGATTGATGTGATGAAATTCCAATGACAATTCCAAGTTTTGTCTTCTCCGTCTCATATTAAAAATAGAAATCAAAAGTATAAATATAATTATTCCGAGTGCATGTTACTTAAATGGTGACTTAGACTGGTGGAAAGAAATTGGAGGAAAAAACTTTGGTTATTAGCCATGTCCCTTATAACCATTGCTTCCTTTCGTGTCTTCGATCATTGTATGATATTTTGCCTTTGGAGAACGATGACTCGTATAATGATGTTGTGAGGATTTTTAGTACATAAAAAATACCTAGTAATGCCCTTGCTTGTACAAAATAGCTTACAATTTGGTTTCAAAAGATACATTTTTATGAGTATTTATGCCTTGTTATGTTAACTAATTGCAATAAGTTTATGGGTGTCAATTTTTTAGTGGATTAATCCTTCCATGTGTGTGCTCATACAGGGCATATTGTCTTTAGATTGTTGAAAAGAGTAAATCATTTGGAGTAAGAGATTTTAGAGAAGTAAGAGAAGCTCTAGGCATCTGTGAGCATGGTTGATGATATTGTGCATGATAACTATCTTGTTGGTCCCTCAACGAATTATGTTGGAGTGTATTTGATAAAGGTAGAAATTTGTGAGGTAGTGTTTTGTCGTAAAAAACATTCTCAATATATGAAGGTGTTACAGTGGCTATAATTTTTATGTAACCTTTTGCTTATGCTTAGTTAGTGTAAATAGGCTTAGTTGTTGTGAAGTTTATTTATTTTTCAATTTAATCTATTAACGGAATTCAACTCGTTTTGCCTGTCAAATGATATATCATTTTCTATTTCAATATTAGATTGGACAATACACATATTGTATATAGAAGAAGATCTCCGAAACTTCAACCAAATATACCACTTTGTAAGAGTCATGTAGACCCCAAATTCTCTTAGTCTGCCCCTTTCATCAGCTAATCTTAAAGAAGATATAGTTGGCAAGAATCTACTACCAAATTTTAAGAAAATTACATTATCTCGTCATCTTAAGATATAGTTCAACCTTGCCATTCATTCAGGAACAAATTCAAAAGCTCCTTGTTTTAATCCAACCAAGTAATTCTCATCCTTTAGCAAACATGGAAGGCATAACCATTTGTTTTTCTTCTACCTCCAATAATGCTTTTTTGGATCATCGATTCAAGTTGTACAGATCATATGACACATAATCTAGACACCTTAGGTGATTTCAAAACTCATTCAAGTTCCTCAATTAAATTGCCAAATGGTGATAGTGTTCATGTCTCACATTGGTTCTTCCCAAGTCACACCTTATTTTATTTTTAAAGGTTGTTTTGCATATTCGTTGTTTCCATTTTATCTTATTGCCAGTTGGTAAGATCACCAAAAATCTTAATTGCTTGGCTGATTTTTTTCCTAAGTTTTTCTTTTTTCAGGACCTACGAATGATCGGACTGGGCAGAAAATGTGATGGTCTTTATTTCCTTAATCTTAAGCCATGCTCTTTTGCTTCACTTATTATTGACTCTAATGATGTTGATTTGTGATATTTGGCATTATAGGTTCAAATCTCTTTGTAGAGTTTTCTAGTTTGGATTTCAGTGCTTTATTTTCGAATAAATGTTCTTGCACTATGCCCTTTGGCCAAATAATGTCATTTATCTTTTCCTAGTAATTGTATTACTTCAACTACTTGTTTTGATTTAATTCACATTGATGTTTGGGGACCTTATTCCATACTGTCTATTAGTAATGCATGCTATTTTTTAACTATTGTAGATGACTTTTCTCTTAGCACATGGGTATATTTGATGCAACATAAATCTCAATTATTTTCTCGCATTCGAAATTTATTTTTCTATGATTAAAACTCAATTTAATGCAAGAATTCATCAAGTTTGAAGTGATAATGGTCATAAATTTTTTAACCAAACTCTCTTAGTGTCATTCATCAACATAATTATGCCAAAACACTATAAAAAGATAGTATGGTTGAGCACAAACACCACCATATGCTTAATGTTGCATGAGCACTTCATTTTCAAGCAAACCTACCATTGAATTTTTGGGGTGAATGCATTCTAAAATCTACTTATCTGATTAAATAGGACACCAACTAAAGTGCTTCAAAATAAAATATCACATGAATTATTGTTAAAGAAAATGCCTACTTATCAGCATTTAATCATTTTTAGTTCTTCATGTTACGAATATAATGTCGGTGTATCACACTAATTTAATAGTTGCACATTGTTTGGTATACTTATTAGTTATCCTTTTGTTTAGAAGGGTGACAAAATTTTTGATCTTCAATCCGAAAAGATATATGTCAGTAGGCATGTAATCTTTCATAAAGAAATTTTAACTTATAAATCACAACAACCTCCTAATGCTTCCTTAGTTTCATTATTTAAGTGCACATCCAATCCCTTTCTTTATTAACAGCTACTGCCTTATCCGTAGTAAATTTTCTTTCCTATGATAAGTTCTCTTCTTCCCATTGCTTCGTTCTTGCTACTTTACCTTCAACTGTTGAACCTATACATTACAAACAAGCTATGCAGTTTCCTGAGTAGTAATAGGCTATGCAAACTTAACTCAATGCATTTGAAGACATGCATACTTGGTCTTTGACTCCCTTACCTTCCTATAAGAAACCCATTAGTTATAAATGAGTTTACAAGATCAAACAATATTCTAATGATAGTATTGAACAATACAAAGCCTATTTGATTGCCAAGCGATATACATAGACCGAATGGGTTGACTATTATGAGACTTTTGCTCTCATTGCGGAATTGATGACTGTACATATCTTACTGGCCTTTGTTGCAATAAAACATTAGTCACTTCACTAATTAGATGTGCAGAATGTATACTTGCATGGTGATCAAAATAAAGAGGTGCACATAACATTACCATGTGGGCATCCTTGTAAAGGAGAGAATAATTTAGTTTGCAAGCTTCATAAAGCATGTTAGGGTTAAAGCATGCATCAAGAAATTGATTTACTAAATTCTCTTTTACTTTATTAGATGTTGGTTTTGTTCAATCCCAAGTTGACTATCACTTTTCACATTGCATCATGGTTCTTCATTTATCTTCATCTTAGTATATGTCTGTGGCATATTAATTACAGGAAATGATATTCAAGCCATTGATCACGTTACACAATTTCTCTTTAACTAATTTCATATTAAAGGCCTTAGGACTCTTAAATATTTTCTTAGTAATGAAGTGGCTTGTTCTAAGCATGGTATTTACTTGAGCCAAAGAAAATAAGATCTTAACATACTTTAGGATGTAGGTTTCAGAGGTGTGAGAATTGTTGATTATCCCATAGAGCAAAATCTCAAACTCAATAACTCCAAGTGTGAACTATTAATGTTCTAAGTTAGTTCATACATCAATCTCGTCAGTCCCACCTAGATATTTTGCACTACTTAAAAGAAGAACCCCACCCCTCTGATTGTTGCACTACTTAAAAAAGACCCCCCGACCAAGGTACTCTCACTAGTTCACTCCAACTTATTGACTTATTATGACTCTAACTGGACAAATTGTTCGATAACATACTATGCCACTACCGGTTTTGTATTTTTCTTGGTTTGAGTCCAATTTTTTAGAAAAGTAAAAAACAATGTACCCTTTCATCTCTTTATTGTGAGAATCAAGTTGCTCTTCACATTGCTACCAATCCTATTTTTTCATGAGCACATGAAACACATTGCTATATTATTCGTGAAAAGCTCCAATATTATGTGATCTAATCTCTTTCTATTTTTAAAATTGCTAATGTTTTTACCAAACTCTTAGGCAAGAATCATTTCTCTCTTTTATATGGCAAGCCGAGCATTCATAACCTTCATTCTCCAGCTTGAGAAAGAGTTTTAGAGAAATATTTGATTGTTATCTTAAAATATCTGATTGTTATCCTAGCAAGATCTTCGACTATTATCTCGCAATATCCACATGTTATCTTACAATATCTAACTAGTATCTTGCAATATTTGGTTGTTATATTAGCAAGATCTTTGGTTATTAGAGGAATGTCCTTCTATTTGAGAAATTCTTGAGCAATTTGTACATATTTGAATTTCAATCAACTTCTATTTTAGGTTAGAGAATATTTTTGATTTATTATAATCTACTATAATTATGGGAACAAATTTTCTAAGGCTGTGCATATATTCTTGAGTGTATAAATAAAGAATGCAAGCTACTCATTATAAAACTGCTAAGCAAAATAAAATAGACATGTGACTATCAATTGCCACTATCAATTAACCCTATCTTGAAACTCTTGAGTTGATATAATTGGAGAACCTCCTTAAAAATTTTATTACTTAGCATCCCTTCGTGCCTGCAAGGAATCCAGTAATGATTAATATAAGTTATGAATCACATATTGACATCCAAAAGAAATTAAAGAAGGCAAGATCCAACTAAGTTTGCTAGCATGCCTAGTTCTCTCCTCCCTGTGTATATCCATTTCAGCATTAGTGTCAAGCTTAGATTACAAAGCTAACTCAGAAATATCAATATACATTTATTTCTATGCAAATTGAAATATTTATAAATTTATAGAAAATAAGTCTAAAAATTAAAATTCTCTTGCATTTCAGATTGTAGTGCCAATTAAAGGATTTGTATACACTTCAAAACTAGTAGGAGTTTTCTTGGTTCTTCTTGGTGCAGGTTGCTTCTTATTTATATTGGACTACTCACTGTCATTACCATCCTTCATAGTCTTTGATATGCTCTTACTGATTTCTCTTTTTTCTTACCTAAATTCACTAAAAATAATGAAACATAAGCAATTAAAGGATTCGTACACTCCAAAACCAATAAAAGCTTTCTTGATTCTTTTTGGTGAAATTGCTTCACATTTACATTGGATTACCTATCGCCATCACCATCCATTATCGTCTTTAACACTCTCCTTCTGACTTCTCTTTCCTCTTACCTAAATTCACTAAATATAATGAAACATAAGTAATTTTTAGTAATAAGAAAATCAAAAATGTCACATGCATTAATAAGAACTTACTGGAGATAGGACATTTTGCCCTATTATGTTCATGACTCCCCCTTATTAATTTTTTTCCCTTTCTAATGCCTCCCCTTTCTTTTTCCTTTTTGTTTTTGCAGGCCTCTCATGCATTTTCTTATATGATGGTGGCTAAGACGAAGAAAGGCTCCTTTTTGGATAGAATTGTTCATAGGATTGAGTATATGCTAATATGCTTCAAGATATTTCTCTTCCTTGCATTAGTTATCTACATAATCTTTAGGCTTCTCATCTCTATTATATATGGCACATATTGCAAGATTATAAGAAATTCCTATCAATTCCAAGCCCCTACAAAAACATGTCGTGCTCACCAAATCAATTATATACCTAACCCCCTTGGGCATAAGTTGTCATAGTAGCAACTATTCTTCTTGTTCTTGAAATTTTAACCTAATCTTAAGGCTAATATCAGCTATATAGGTTACTATTTATATACAATTTGGACAAAACCATCACTCTAATATCTTCAAAAATTGATAGAATTGAATTGTACCTTTTCTTAAGTATTCTACCATTGAAAGCCTCGCACAAGTTAGTATTAACCATATCACAATTGACTAATATATTGAAGAAAGCCTTGTACCTAAATCTTGAAAAAGTCTTGACTATGTCCTTGCATCCTTTTGAGGATATGACTTTTAAAATCTTCATGTTTGCTTCAAAATCTAGCATGTTAGTAGACTTGACACATTAACAAAACTATTTTTGTGATTTCCTTACTATTTTTTGTGCTAAGTTGCATCAATATATGCCTTGCACAACACCTATGCTCAACATGAGGCATAAGATCAAAGATTGATGGCACTAAGCCTTGCATTTCCTAAACCAAAATCATAACAATATATGATTTAATCCACACAAAAAATATGGAATAATGGAATTAATAGTAAGATGATATATATTCTATTGGTTATTATCACACTCTATCTTTTTGCATCTATTATGCTTAGATTCTCCTTGAGAAGTTGCAAAAAAATAACTCCATATACTCTTAAACTCTATATCAATTACCGCCCATGCTATAAGGAATATCTAGTTATTCTCATCTCTCTCCACTACACATAAAAGCTCTTCTTTTTATCACACCCATTAGAAAACAATCATCTAATTCAATAATTCTATTATATCCAGCCAAGAAACATTTCTTACAACAATCAAAAGCTACATAGAATCTCTAGAAAATAGAAAGCATGACAAGCACTAGTCTATCCACTAACATTTGCATGTTCCTGCCCTGGTTTGACTTTTTGAGCTCTGTAGTTGAATCCAAAGCTTATCATATTCTTCTTTACAATGCTCTTCAGGTTTTTCTAATACTATGTACTTTACTCTCTTACACTTTGAAAATGAGGCAATAACCTTTAACTCCTCCACTATATTTTACAATGGTGACAGTTTCGTAAACCACTTACTAGTAATTTTTGTTTTTGAAAGATGATTGCATTTGTTCTTATCCTAATAAATCTTAACTCAAAATTTTCAGTGTTTCCCTCAAAAGAAGCACATGTATGTGTGTGCGCATGCATGTGTCTCATGGACATCAATTTTTGTACCTAGCCCTCACCATCTTTTAGGTATTCTTGGCAAACCTCAATGCATGCCTCTCAAATACTAACTATTATGCTAATGTTTCTTTAAATTATGCAGCATCATCAAAGATAATGGATAAGACAAACTCTAATTTCTTAACCTTTAGGTCATATGCTGGATACCTCCTCCTCCGCCTTATTGCATATTCATACCTATCATCTCATAGTCACTTAGTCAAAATAATCAATTTGATACTCCTGGAAACCAGTATCATTACGTCAGATGTGGCCTCTGCATGTACTTTTCACTTGCCCTTACTTTCAGCTATGGCCTCAACATCTCTCAAATTATACCGTATATGGACATGTTCTCTCAGTCATTTTTTTACCTCTAAGGTTTGGAGCCTTAAAAGCTTTTACTTGTTCTCTAGCCTCTTATGGTTCATCATCAATTGATAGTGCCTCAACATCCAACAGTTTCTCTTCCTTGTTACCATTATCTGAGTCTTCACCTAGACTTTCAAATGCCACTTGTTCATTTTTGAGTCTCACAATCTGTTTGTTCACCTTGAATTTTATAATCCAATGGACCTGATCCTATTTTTTTACCACAACATCTTGAGTTTAACAATCTAACATGATGTAGACCTCAATGATCTTTTTCTCAGTTAAATAGTCAATCAAATCAATGGTAGATAAGACATCGTAAACCTAATGCTAGATTCATTTGGAATCCCAAAAGAAGATGAGACAAGGATGTCAAATTAGTCTTTCAAGTCACTATTATTTTAACGTTACTCTTTTCCACTTAATCCCCACCTTCTCTCTTTTACATGAATTAAGATCCCTCATCTGATTCAACCAAGAAAACAGAGGATGCCACAACTAGGAGAACAAAAAGGATGCTTGGATGGGTCGGTTAATGCAGCAAATCCTCCATCACCATTTATATGGCATACATGAGACAATGGTGCAAGCATCTCAACAGAGAACTTTCAAGTAGCTACAATTCCTTCACAAATCCAATAAGCACTGAAATATTTAGATCCATTTATCCCAACTTTGAATAAGTAATCATAATTAATCCACAAAAATGAGCCATTAAATCAACTTGCACACAGCAAGTCAACTCCCTCAAGATGATTTACCAAGCAGCAATTGACACTAGATAAGTTGGGACCTGATAACAATGGCATTGATTTAAGAAACTCCTTGCCTACTGAATTTTTTTTTTTTTTTTTTTTTTTGAAGGAAACTCCTTGCCTACTGAATTTTTTTTTTTTTTTTTTTTTGAAGGCAACTCCTTGCCTACCGATATCTGCATTTACTGCACTACCTCAGTTTTCATCCATGGAGTACAACATGCTTCTGTTACATGTTTTTAGAGCTGCCATGAGCTGAAGTTAAAATTTATGGGCCACATTGGCATTAGAATCCAGATGAATCCCTTACTTTTTCCGCAAGCACTGTCAAGAGGACATATTGTCAATGATGAATCACAGGACAGTCCACAAGTTCTAATCCTGACATCCGCATCATTCAAACAACACATGAAATGTCTTATAAGACCAGGCAATACTTACCGGCTTATGTCTCATGCAAATAAACAAGACACAATGATCTAGCAAGTTGGCAAAGGTCATCCACCATTGCTTTCAACACTACAACACTGACGATAAGTTCACAATATCTAGAAACAAGAAAATTGTCCATGTAGATAAATTTTCCTAACAAATAGTAGCATTTATGCTTTCTATCATTTGATGATCTATGCATGGCAGAAATTATAGCAATTGCAATTTCAGTAAGGACAACTCTTTCTTCTCAAACACTGTCAATCCACAGGAAGAACATCAGCAAGACTTAAGTTGATGGTATGGAATACCATCATAACAAAGAGGAATCTAAAATGACACCAATAATGCAATGAGTCAGCAGCCGCCTTAGCAGCTACTGATTTGACAGAATACTGCTGCAGAATCTACAAAGCACAATAGATTTAAAACAATTCTTTTAAAAAAAAATGACTTGGGAATAGATAATACAGACATTCCTCTAAAGTACAATCAAAGGAAATCATACACTAGTTCATGATTTCCACAAACTAGTAAATGCAATAAGCATGAAAACCCAATGAAATATTTAAATATACGCATGCCATAATAAATGTCAGAAACTACTTTTAAGATAATAGCAAAAATGAACTACATGCATCAATGAGAGATATTTCCCAAAAATGAAGCTCTTTCACTTGAGAAGACAAAACTGCCAAGTCCATCGAAGAACTGTTGATCAGAAAAAAAGAACTCTGCTAGAAGCACAAAAACAGAGACATGCTTTGTAGTCACATACATTAATCCAGTAGTTAAACTAAAAAGGGTTTTGTGAATGATCATTAGTTTTTTTTTTTTTTTTCCTTCTTCCTCTTGAGTGAGATTATATGTTGGTTAACAGATTCAAACAAAATCTGCTGAGGCTACCAAAAAATGCCAAATCAAATTAACCTGACTTGGCCAAAACGGAAGGCAAAATTGATTTTTGAAACCGTAATATAAAGTGCCATCTAACTGCAAAGGATCATCTCAATCTTCCTCTTGACAAAGTAGAACAGTTCCTCAAAATCGATTTAACCCCTCCACTTCAACAATCATGGATGGTAAATTTTGCTACCATGGAAATTCTGCTTGATGTTTTCCTATATTTAACTAATTCCAGATCTCCTCAGAATCACAGGTTTTTAATCCTGAATAATTGTTTTGAAAATACCTGTATTTATTGTGATCCCATGCAAGTTATCCAAAATGATTGAGAGAGAGAGAGAGAGAGAGAGAGAGAGAGAGAGAGAGAGAGAGAGAGAGAGAGAGAGAGAGAGAGGTTGGTTGGGGGGGGGTTTTGGTTTGGCAATTCTTGCAGTTTAACTGATCACTTTGGTCTAGAAAACTGTATATATTCAGTATATGGAATAACTTATTATTGGAATATTGGTAACCTCTTAATGTTACTTCTGCAACTAAAAGGAGAACAAAGGAAAGTGCATGAGATAACAAAATACTGAAAGAAGCATAGCACACATTCAAATATCTACAAAAGCACAACAGAGAAATTGATGACTTACAAGTACCATCCAGCATGCAAGATGGTTAGCAGACAGCCAGTTGTACATGCTAGCCTCCCCCTCAACATCCGCAAATACTCTAATGAGCTGTACAGGGAACCCTTTGAAATAGATTCATTGCTCTCCGAGATAAATGTGAGCATATGCTCCATAATGCAAAAGAGAGAAATAGGATTGGTTTAGAATATTCAATATTAGAGTTCATAAACCTCCCAAGACCAACGAAGGCACCATTATCAACATTTGATCAATCGTCAGGAGTCTATTTCATAGCATTTGTTCTGGAACCAATAGCTACACTGCTTACAAGTTCTGCAAGATGAAATCCCTCTCTTAATGAAAAAATAAATCTGCATGGGCCAGGTCACACAAATTCTCAGTAGAGGCAAAAAAAAATGAAATTTGCATAATCTGATTTCACCCCCCAAAAAATATAGACATAAAAGGTAGAAATTTCAATGGGAATTTGCATAGAGATGTTCATCTGAAGCTCTAGATTTTCTGCAATCTCACCAAATGTGGTAAATGAAATCTCATATTCAGGAGTACAGAGACATAACTGTAACGTTTTGACTGTAAAAGATAATAAAATTCAAGAGCAGGTAATGTTTTGAGTGTAAAAGATAATAAAATTCAAGAGCAGCAACTTTCCAAAATTCTAAAACCAGAATGCCAGACCAGTTTTAGAAGGAAAAAATGTATCAGAACCTTAATATATAAAAGCAAAACAAACAATATGTAGGATTAAAAACAGAAGTTGAAAATTAAATCATAACTGTTTCCCACAAACACCTCACTTATTTCCACAAGGTACAAGCCAAATTCCTGCTCTCAACAAATGAAGAATACCACATTTTCAATAGGAAAATGCTGCTGCAACTCAAATAGACCTTCAGAAACATAGCAGCATACAAGGAGCAGAGGAAAAACCTAATGAGGGAATATATCGTGCATAAAAAGAGGCAGGGAGGAGTAATTGAATGACCACAGGCATTTTAGACCAAGGCTTACTTCAAGTGCTTGAGTTGGACACAAAGCTCAACAGCGGCAAATTAGAAGAAGGGGATATTTCATGTTGACATTCTAGTCCATGCATCACCATGTCAGTGCTTCCACTTGAACTCCTCTTCAGTGCCCTCAACATATGCCAAAATGTATGCTACCAACAACTTTCAGTTTGTACTGTCAAAGTAGCCTATAGTGCGAGGAAGAAAATATTGGCTGTCAAACTTCTCATGTTTCACCTTGCAACCTCAGACTTACCAGTCTATGATAATATGGTAAACCTCAGAAAAATAAACGGAGAAACAAGTAGAAGTCAGGAGTGGCAGAACTTGAGAATAAAATCAAAGAAAACCAGTTGAGATGACATAACTACATGTAGCGAATATCTGAGGTGCCAACTGGGGGTGATCCATGAATTTAACTTGAATGATCTAGGAAGCGAAGGAAAACATCCATACTGACATAAATGGAAGTAGGGAGAAATAATTGAAGCTTGAAGTAACAATGGCAAGGTTCAACAAATTAATATGATGATTCATCAAGTTCACTCCAAACTCATCGATGACAAGGCTTAATGGTTATTTTATGATTATGGCAATTTGAAGCCTACTATTTCTCCATCATTAACACCATCAAAATCATGTTCAACTGCATGTACTTTAAACCATAACCAATGAAAGAGAGTTGCAACACTAGCCATTTGACTACAATGAAGCCCTTATATGATGAAGAGATGTCTTAAGCCCCATGAAAATGCCCTGCAGACAAACAAGCATACAATGATACTTGCAAGAGAGAAGAGAACCAAGGATTTCTGGGAGGGGGGAGGAGAGAGAAGGAATGGAGATACCAGTTTCAACAAACATCACCATCCAAGTGCTTGTACATAATACTAGAAGGGCCATGGCATGTAAAATGCCATCATAGGATGGTGATGGATGTGGGGAGACAATCTACAATGCATTGTTTCTTCGTGCCATCACTACCACTTATTCACAGGCAAGCACGCTGGCAAAAGAGATGACATGGGACATTAGCGGACAGGTGAATAATAGTTGCTAGCTTTCCTTTTGTCCATAGAATAGTATCATCTCCATAACTCAATCTTACCAAGAAGAACATCGATAAAACATCAGATGTCAAATAGCATTTGAGTCATAAATGAGGTTGCATAAATAACACTGATGTTAAACAATAAAAACAAGAACAATTGAGCAACAGGTTAATCATCACAAACATGTCCTAAATGAAAGTCTCATATTAACATTATATCGGCATGTCTTTATGACAGAATATTTACCACAAGCAGAAACGTCAACTTCTAATTTCTAACATCATGTGTTGAGTTAATATCATTCAGATTAATCTTGAATCACTTTGCACTTCTGTATCCTGCAACATTTGCTGTATGTCAAGAAAAACAAAACAAAGTAAACAAAATATTCCAGAAGACAAAATATCCTGAACCTACTTAACTTCACTTATTTTTGCTACAAATACCCCTTCGGGGCCCCAACTTCAAATACCAACTGAACATTACTACACATAATCCATAGATGATGAGCTAGTTCTTGATATAGGGTTTAACCACCTACATTCTGACGATCAAACAAGTACAGGAGGATGATTCCAGTTCACAGGGCAATAACAATATCAAAATGATACAAGAATTAGTTAATTTTGTTTGATAATAACCTTCTGAATCATAATCAGCAAGCAAGAACACATACCTATGATGACCATAAAAATCTGTAGTTTTTGTGAAAATACATACTACACTATATGGCCAAAACTCTAGTGCAATGACCTGATACTCCAAAAAATACAATCAATGTAGCAACTACATCTTGCTCATTCCACTCTCAAGGAAGTCCATCCAATATTCAGAGCAGACTATCCAATATGCCAGCTTTTTCTACCTTTTTTTTTTATGGTACTTTTTCTAACATTTTTAAGCCAACAAGAAATGACCTATGCAGAGTTTCAGCAGATAACAATAAAGTTTGAGTTTCTACAACTGAACTAATAAGCTGTAATATTGACAATCAACTAACAATATATCCAGCAAATTAACCAATAACTACAATAGCTCAAAAGAAAAAGGACAAAGATCAGCAGTAATTAATCCACTTCAACACACAGGAATTTACAAAAGTCTTCCTCTGTAAGCATTCTCTCATGAAAAAATTGAGAAGACAAATAGCAGAGGAAAGGTCAATGAAGCAACTGTTGCTTCCTCTGAAGTGCTCTTTCCTTTGCCAATGCTATCGCTTGTTCTCTTTTCTTAGATACATCCTTCATTGCCTGCTGATACAGCAGTTCAATAAATTCCAAATGTAATCTCAGCTCCTCATCAATTTCATGTTCATTAGCCAAAACCAATGAAGAACCATTTCTTGGGAAACCAGAAAAAGCTGACAGGTCAACATCAGTAAGATCCACGTCTTTCTGATCCAGACCTGCACCATTTCCAACACTTGACTGTGCCTCTTTAGCCCCTCGCTCCATATTTATCCAATTATAATCCACAAGGCTTGATGGAGAGAACATACAGGAGCCTGGGTACTTCTCACCATTTCCCTCAGAATCCTGATCAGCTGATGCAACCACATCCAGGTATCCAAAATCAGCATTCGCCCTGATGTGATTGAGTTTCCTATCCACCAAAGCACCACGCACTGGCTGATCGGAGCCTTCTGTGGAGCTGGAATCAACAAAGGGAGGGGGGGCAAAAACATTGGCAGCTTCAGAGATACTCTGAGGAGATTCATTAGAGCTTTTCCCACACTCATCTAACCGCAGATCCTTGGGCTCATCTACAAGAGTTTGAGTTCCATCTAGAGTCACCAGCTGCCTGATGGTAATGCATGGGTTCCACCCAGGTATCAAGTTGATAATTGATAAATCAATTAACCCTGCTATGAGCTTTACATCCTTCTGCGCCAGTTCAAGTTGCTCAACCATTTCACTAGCAACTGAAAGAGAAGTATCACTATCCAAATAAAACAGGAAGTCAACATTGTTGGCAGCACCTGCATGAAGGAAAAAAAAGGAATGCATTGATGAATTAGCATTCGCATGTTTAAAAACTATTTATGATGAGATGGGAATAGCAGCAAAAGAAAAGCAATTACCTTCTCGATTAGCAATCCATAATTTCAATGACACAGAATCCATCTCCTTCCTCTCCCCTTTTAATCTAAATTCACCATCTTTCCCTTTCTTTTGGAACTCCAAGGTTAGCACGTGCAGACCTTTACCATTAGAATTTTTAATTATAGTGATAAGTGCAGGCTCATTGTCACCGTCACCGACATCCATATGAAATTGCATTTGTTGTATGCTGCTTTGTGCATCCAACTGGAGAAAAGGGTCCTTTAAAAGGTCCTGTGCTGGTAATCGCTGAGCAGCTGGAACAAGGCACTTCTCTATAAAAGCTTTCACTTCTGGATCTTTTACCTTTGAAAGAGCAGCAGGCTTTATTCCCTATAAAAATCATTCAGAAGAAAAAGAAATGTCATGCTCAATTTTAGACTTATCTTTTGCAAAAGAGCAATCAAAATCTAATTCTGCAGATAACAACAATCATCATTTATAAACAAGTAATCACATTTTAATTTTTTTCTCGAATAACAATCAGCTAAAGATAACTAGAGTTGAAAATCTTGCAGCTGACACCTACAGAAGAAACTTTTTTGTATATTTGGGCAGAATTTGAACATTCACTGTATGGGTACTCAAAGGTGACCATTTCCAGCATGCACATCCCAAAGGAGTATATATCTACCAACTCATTGTAATCCTCATCATAGAATTCTGGTGCCATAAATTCAGGAGTCCCTGCAGTAAAAACAAAATATCATTAAAATCAAATTTAAAACCAAACTGCTTGACCACTATCCTTCAAATAAGTATTGACAAGCCATCAATCCTCATGAGAATGAGAACTAACTACTCCTTATGATGCCCATATACCATTTGCATCCAGTAACTCCTCTTTTTTAATATGATTGAATTTTTCTTTTTTAATTTTCGTATCTTAGTTTCCTTTACTGAAAGAAAAAATATGCTGGCTCGTTTAAAGAACATGACTATGACAAGCAAGAAAATAAAACTTGGTACCAATGACACTTCGTGCATTGGACTGCTGCATGACGGTCGCCAACCCAAGATCCCCAATCTTCACTTCTCCATGGTTTCCATTAATGAAAATGTTATCACATTTCAAATCCCTATGTATGATGGGTGGCTTCTGACTGTGGAGATAGTTCAACCCCATCAGAATCTGCCTTGCCCATCCTTTCACTGCTTTCATATCCACCTTCTTGTGTTTTTCACGGTACCTATTTCACAGAAACCATGTCACTGTCCCTTATTAATGATAAAACCAAACCCATCATCAAAAAGCCAAAACAAGAAGATTGGAGATTTCAACCGTACTGTCTCAAGCTGCCAGAGGTGAACAATTCTGTGATGATATTAATAGTCTTCTTTTTATCATCAACCCATGATGTATAGAATTTCATAATGTTCTTATGTTTCAACGATTTCAAGAGATTTGCTTCTGCATACAATCTCTCCAAGCCTTCCGGAGACTGCAGCACATCATCAATCCTAACCTGGTTCCAAGCTACCTCAATTCCATTGACTTCATCAAATCCCTTGTAGCTGTTATTACATCACCATTAAAGATTATCGAGCATGAAGCATTGCAAGACTTGGATGTAAAACAACAAGCACAAATATAAATCGAATTACAATTTATTTACAAAAAAAAACGTAGATTGAAGAAACTTACACAGTCTTGAATGCACCTTTTCCTAATATCTCCTTATACTGTCAACAAAATCAATAATTTTCACCAAAAAAATCAAACCTTCCCTCCACGATACCAGCAAAATATATCAAACAAGCTAGTAGAAAACAAAAATAATTCAGCGACAGAGACTGCTTACACAAATATAGCGCCGGGTGGGATCGACCTCGATAACGTCAGGATCTGGCGGCTCCGCCTGCTCGCCGGTCACATCGGTCAGCACCTGGCTCATCGTCTCCGGCGAAGAACCACCAATGCTAGCGCTCAGAAGCGAAAACAAAACCGAAAACCCTAAACCCGGACGGAAAAAATTCAACCGTGCAACGAAAAACCCCCAGATTAGCGCGCGGACTCGAATCCAGAAGCCAAAAAAAAGAAAGGAGGGATCTGGAGGAGTATCCGAAATGTACAGGCGAGATATTCGATTAAAAAGCCTAGCGAGCGGGACAGAGCGAGACCCTAATCGGAACGTTGGAGGAGCGAGCTAGAGAGGAAGGGACGAACTCTGGAAAACCCTCGCGGGAGCCCAACTAACTCGAAGAGAGAGATCGCGGGAGGGGGCTCCTTTCGCTCAGAGAGCGGGAGGTTATCCAAAGTTTAGCTTGGAATGGCCTTAACAATGGCACACGCAAGAGAAATCAACGGCGGTAATGCGTCCGGAATGGAAGAAGAGAATTGCGATCGGAATTCGGCGATCCGTTTACCATTTTGCTTAAAAAAAAAAAAAAAAAAGTTTGGCCGATAACCATGCGTCTTTTTAATTTTTTTATAGCTGCGCATAGCGTGCGCATGAATAACAAACATAGCAATGTTTTATTATTATTATTATTAACGTGCAACTTCAAACTAATAAGATTAATATAATCTAATATATAGGATAAATTTCGTAATTATATTTTTGACGCTTTGTATTAAATTTATTAATTATACTTTATTAACAAATAATTTTAAAGTATAAAAGGGTGATTTAGAAGGCACCGAAAGGAATTGAATCAAAATAGCAGTATTGATTGGAGATCTAATCCGTATCTGGCCTTACCTAAATTTAATTCAATCCATTCCTTCAATAGATAGGATATAAATTCAAATATATATCTAGTCAAGGCAACACCTAGACCGATTCAACCTAATAGCAGCTCTTATTTGATGTTTAAAACGTGATCTTATTGTAAATTCCAACCACTAACTAGCTAGTGGTGCAAAATTTTTATTTTAAATAATCCTGTAGCATTACTTATATTCAGGTTATCATCTATCTAATTAGGTGGAATAATTTATTCAACATCCAGTTGGATGGAATTAATTTATTCATGGAGTAAATTCAAAGGATGATATAATTCGAACATAAGTTTCTCACCATCTCTACATTATTATGGTAGTAGTTATACACCCATGCATTACTCAGGCACTACTTTGCTATCAGTTGAAGTGCATAGAGAAAAGATAAAAGAAAAAAAAAGAGAAGCATTAAATGAAGTTGGATACATGGCAAAAGAAGTGTAAACTTTCTCAGATGTTGTACTACTTTACTATTAGTTGATGCACGTGAAAAAAAGAAAAAGAGGTTAAGCATTAAAATGAGATTGAATATATAACAAAAGAAGAATAAATCTTCTCAAATTTACTATATTATATTAAATGTTAGATTAGATTAAATTGTTGTTAAAGAAATTTCATGCAATTGTGTTCATGATCACTGTCATCGCAAGTCAGTCCTTATTCACAAGGCAATATTGGTGTGAACTCTAGGAGGAAATTTTTGATGAACCTTATATTTTAAGAGAGTGGCATAATATATGTGCCTAGTAAAATTTATTTTTAGAATTAACGGATTTGCTGCTATGCAATTATATTAATGTGTTTCAGATATTATCGATTAGATAAAAGGGTGCCATTGTCGATGCTAGCTTTCAGTCAACAAGTTCAAGCATGTTGTGACAATATGACTTCTAGTTTTGCCTTGGATGAGTATAAGGAAAATAAAGATAAGAAAGGGAGAAATTGCAGCATAGCCAACCATAATACTTCAACATTAGTACTTGTACATGTAGTAGGCTCGGCTGGTAAAATAGCTTTATTAGCCTCTAAATTAACACTACGCTGCAGCTTATTCTCGAGTCTCTTGTAGTTGTATTGTATAGGCTGGGATTCTCTGTAGTGTACCATAGACTGCAGTATGCATTCCAGCCCCTTATCCATCCTCAAGTATCTTGCACTCATGATAGACCCATCATCGAAAAAAAAGAAAAAAATTTAACCGCTCTAGGATGAATGAGAGGCTATAATGTGTACCATACTGATCACAAAGGATCCCAGCCCATATTATATTTGTTCTTTAATAAAGTTCAATCGGTGCTTGCCTCATTTTTCTGAAAACAATGAAGAGAAAAATACACTTACACCCCTTAAATTTTTTCCTTTTTATAGGGTCCCTCCCATCTCTAAAAAGTCTTAAAAGTAACCTCCTAGTTACATTTTATTAAGAAGTGGCACCCTCCATTTGTCTTCCCACTAGTGTCTACGAGGACTGCACAAATGATCGAAATGTCCCCGAGCCAAGCAGTTAAATGGATCTTTAACTATTCTAAAGCATACCTAATCAAAGTCTAAGAACACCCCTCCATCTTTCTAAAAATCTCTCCTTTGATCCCTCAATTCCCCCATCTTGCCCAGCTCTAAGTCAATATCATAATCCACTGCAATCCTGATCAAGGGAGCTCGGAATGCTCTCAAGAATGCATTGCTCCCATGCTCAAGCCTAAAACATCCTGCTTGGTTTGTCAAACTCTCCAGCAAAAGGTACCCCCCTCACCCCAACTTAAACATTTCTTTTCCCCCCCCAATGCAATATTTAAGGTTCCATACCCACTTGTTTGTGGTGGTTGCACCTGTTTTGTTGCTAGATTTAACTATGTGGAAAGTACTCATGTGTTGAAGCATGCATTGTGTTTTGGTGATTTGCTGTTTGTGCTTTTTTTTAGTAGCCTTTTTCTTTGGACAACAACTTGTCTTTATGTTGTGGGATATGGTGCAATGCTAGTTTATTCTCTAAGACCCATCTTCATGTTCGTTGACTGAATTATGCTGAACTCACTGCTAACCATGATATATTTTCACTAATTGATAACAAGAATAGTCCACATGCTATTTAGTGCAACTTTTTGTTGAATTCTTTGCAACAAAGTCAACTCTATGAGTGGTATGTGGTCCTCAATGTCTTGATCTTCCTTTGTAACGTGCACTTTTAACTCTATAGACATGGAATATTGGTTATTCAGTGCCAGGTTTAGATCCAAGGTGTAGAAACTGTGCCAGGTTTTGTTATGTTGTGCCAGGGCAATGTTTTGAAGAGGGCCTGAAGTAATTGCAAGTTGACAGGGATGTCTTGGATATGTTGGAGAGCATAGGGTGGAAGAGCCAATATTCAGCCAGGAAGCATCATATACAGCACCAACACTTCCATCCACAAAGCTGGTAGCTATCAATTTGGAAGGTGATCTTGCACAGGAGATAGTTACAAGAAATGCTAGCCAAGGTGCAGTTGATGAGGCGATTTAAGGTGCCAACAATGTTTGGCAGCATATGTATTCCAACGATCAGGGCATCGGTGTATCTACTCAAGGGAATGGTAGAGGGGAGGGTGTCTTGTTGGAACAAAAGAGCCTAAAAATCGTTAGAATACGTCAAAGATAATAAATGTTAATTAAAGATCACAAAATTGAATTTTAAAAAAAGAAAAGAATAAGTCTAAATTAAAGCATGCATCACATTGTTCTAAGGATTAATTTCTTTCTCTCATGTAAGTTGTTGGCTGAGCTGTTCCCAAGATATTACGATCCAGCTTAATCCGATCCTCCTATTAGTAGCACAATCGTATAGAGGTCATGACCTAAAAGCTTCTTTAGATACTCAAGAACTTAGAAAGAAAAATTAAGAGGCATTGGAATTTGGGGAAAGTCAAAAGTGTATAGAAAAATTATTGTACTTTAGCCTCTGGATCTAGAGCCTATCCAAAGGGTTGGTTCAACTGCTATACAGCTCTAAAATCGCCCCTATCGATGCACTGATCTCGTAGTTGTGATTGTGTGCAGAACAGATGCTAAGCTATATTTCTTTTAGATAACTGTTCTTCAAAATTGAGGTTGCATCCTTTAAAGTGCAGTTGTGACCGTATGAAATATTCACACAAGTCATGCAACTTAAGAGACGTGTTAAATTTTTCTCCTTTCTTCTTCAAGAAACGTATCCCAACTGCATGACAGTTTTTCACGCATGCAATCACACAGGGTCAAAATTTTGAAACTTTTATTTTATTTTATTTTATTCAATAGGTCTAACCTTCACCAGAGGGAATTACAGATGTGCCGGTCCAGGAGTTTGTTGCAGAAGTTGTTGTTGAATAGGTTGAAATAAATAAATAAATAAATAAATAAAAGTCAAGGAAAGAAGCCTATGGAGACTAATGAAGGTAGCCGGGGAGATGATGCTGGCAGGCACAGTGATTGATACAGTGACAATGATAGTGATGCTAGCTTGGCTCTAAGTAAGCTCAAGGAGAGTTATTGAAAGAAGTTGCTAGAGAAAGGATTGAGCTACCCAGGATCATGGTGGAGAATGATGTCAAAGATGCTGGGTTGGAGGGTAAAGAACCAGAATCAGATGACAATAGTAAACTCATGAGCATAGATGGCTACTCAAGTTCTGATGGGGATGGACCAATGAGGCCAAGATACCTTCAGTTCATGCAACATCTGACATGAAGAAGCTTAAAGAGCTGAAAGTTGGGAGGCACTTGGGAAATTTGCAATCCAAGAAAGTTTTGACTTCTATTACAAGAACAACAAGAGGCCAGGTCAAGGGTGACAGCTATCTTTATGAAGGAGTGCAGATGAAGGATCCATGCTTCCCCAATGCAAAGACAAGATACATTCCAGATCAAAAGTTGCCAACCAACCATCCTATTCACAAGTATGGTAGGCAGTTCCACAATCACAATAACAATTTAAGATGGCTATCTTAAAAATACTTGGATGACATCCAATCTGACAAAAAGTAGAGTATTAAAATATTTTAAGGAGAGAATCATTACCAAAAATTGATATTCGGTGGGGGGGAAAAAATCAATTTCATCAAAAAAAAAAATCTTTAGGAATAAAAAAATCTGTCCTGATGTTCATAGGAAAAGTGCATCGCAAAAGGTATATGGTGGCAAAAAAATTGTTTTGTCACCAAATGTATACTTATAGTGATAAAAATATTTTAAGAGTTAGAGAACCATGCCAAAGGAGTTAGATAAAAAATGCATTAATATGGCTTACCAAAGGGATCGTGCTAAATTTAGTCATTCAACAATAGTTTAAAAGAAGTACGTTCCTCAACTTTTACCATGAACTAAGAGAGGCATGTGAAAAGGATGCGCAAGGTACCAGATCAGCTAGTATATATATGATCAGACTCATTTTGGCACGCCAACATAGCAGTAATTTGCATCAATTTTGAACAAGAAATAAATTTCAGGATTTTTTAAATTTCAAACAAAATAATTTGGATCTTACTGGAGCATCAATCATTAGTATTAATAAGATCTCAAACGACATGATTTCAAATAATCAAAACAAGAATTCAATTCATATACTTGAATTCAATTTCAAAATTTAGCTTCTAGATTACAAATTTACAGCTTGCAGACTTCAAGACAATGATTTCATGATATACACTAAATTTTCCTTGTGAAATTATAAAAATAAGCATACAAAAACTGAAAATGGTGTATGGTAACATGTTCAATAATATCAAACTAGGTGAGGCATTGGCACTTGTGTCAATTATCAATAATAGAGTAGGACATTATGAAATTTTTGTTTCAAAAAATGTAGGAATTTCTGATGGGTGATAAGTTGAGTGGCAAGGGATTTGATTCATATGGCTTCCAATATTTTTCACTGTAAGGAATTTTCTGATGAGTTTGATGACTATTTCCAAAAAAAAAAAGAATCATATATGACAAAGTGGCTGCCAATCTAGTTGAGCAGTGCACAGGGGTATCTGTGGAATAAACCTGGATTGTAAGTCAAAGCATCAGGTAGCTCGATCTCCATTCTCAAGCCTAACATTTGAAAGCTAGAATACATCATGATTGCTAAAGAAATGAAGGTTAAAGAAAAGCACATCAGCAATCAGAACACTGTGAAGTTACTAAATTGGCGACAATACAAGAAGCTCTTAGAGTACTATGAAGTTATTAAAATGGATTACTGTTAAGTTATTGAAACAGTTATTAAACCCTGGTAGCATCATGTTGATGAAGAACAAACCTTGAAAGAAGGGTCCACCCATTTATCAAGGAATGTGTGCCTTGTAGCTTGCAAGAGGGAATTTGTTAGTAGGATGCAGACCCATCATTAGTTTGGATGGATGCCACTTTAAAGGAGCCATGGGAGGACAATTGCTAGCAGCTGTTGGAATGGATGGTAGTGACAATATGTTCCCCATAGTATATAGAATGTAGTTGAAGCTGAGAACAAGGATAATTGGACTTGGTTTATTAACTGTCTGCTAGCAAATATTGGATCAGTAGCAAACCATGGATGGACATTTATTTTAGATAGGCAATGGCTAATGTATTCTCAGACTCATTATCATTACAACTTTCTTTTATACTTTATTGAGATGTATTAAAACATCGATCACTATCTCCTATATAAGGACTGGTTGAGACAATTCAAACTAACCTACCAGGCATTGGCCATTGATTTCATGCAAGACATATGCATGGAAATTTCAGGAACTTTACAAGGGGAGCAACTCTAAGGATGCATTATGTGCGGCTTCAAAAAGTTACTCAGGACATAAGTTTGTGAAGAACATAGAGGATGTAACTAAGCTAGACAGGAGTGCAGCTGAGTAGCTTCTGAAGATGGACCCCTATAGCCATAGGCCTAAGCTCGATATGCTATTGAAAAAGACTAATGAATCTTTCAATGGTTACATAATAAAAGCCAGAGACAAGCACATAATTACGCTGCTCAAAACAATCAGAAAGTTGCTTATACAAAGGTTTCAAACAAAAAGAGAGAGCTGATGACGAAGTGTGAAGGACTAGTACGCTTGGAGTTGTCAAACAGGCCACATCCTGCTGGCACAGCTGCAGGCCCACAGCCTAGGTGTGACACGACCTACATGTTGGCCCACATTGTTTCTTTTCTTTATATTTTTCAATATTAAAGGTATTTTTAATTTTTTTTAATATTTTTTAATTTAAAAAATAATTTTTATAGGCTTATCTGTCATAGGCCATGACCGGCACGCCATAAGTCGGAGCTGGCATGCCGCCATGGCCTAGGGATCATGCCATACCATAGGTTGTCTGACCCGTTTGCCACCTCTAAATATATCCTAAAATACAAAGGAAACTTGAAAAGTGAGGTTGGTCACCTGGATGGAAGGTTTGCAGTGGATTTGAAAGGGAGGAGTTGTGCAGGCAACAGATAGGACTTAAATAGAAATGTGGCAGCAATTTTTTTCCTAAGGATGCTTAGTCCTACATGGATGCATGGTAATCAAAGGATACATTTTTAAAAAGTTTACGAGCATATAATCTATCTAGTTCCTGACCGGTAATGATGGTCGCTTGCTCCTTCACCACTAACAAGATCTCCAAAAAGGCCTAAAAAGTCTAGGAAAAGGGAGGGGGATGAAGTAGAAGTCCCCCTTGGGTAAGTAAAGGAGCACTTCTTTAAGAGCCGTTTGTATAAATAGTGTAAAATTACACCGTTTTTACGAAGTTGGGGTTGGAACAAAAGATTTTGCAAAAATAGAGTCCCCCCTGGGTAAGTAAAAGAGCACTTTTTTGAGAGCCGTTTGTATAAACAGTGTAAAATTACACCGTTTTTACGAAGTTAGGGTGGGAACGAAAAATTTTGCAAAAATAACGTTTTTCAAGCAAATTTCATCGGCACACTGCAAGAGGCCAAGTGACGTTTCTGAAAATGCCACTTGGAGTGGCGTTTCTGAAAACACCACTCCAAGTAGCGTTTCTGGAGCTTGAAAATGCTACTTGGAGTGGCGTTTTTAGAAACGCCACTGCAAATGGTGTTTTTGTTGGGCCTACCTAGCCAACCCGGCCTCCCACTTTTTCTTTTCCTCTTCCCCATTCTTCTCTCCCAACGCCGCCTCCTTTTACCTCTTCCCCAACACTCTTCTTCTCTCTTAATAGGATTTTGTGTTGAGAGGTACGGATCTGCTTCTTGATCAGTTTGTTCTCTTTCGTCCATAAGACTTATTATGTCATATTTCTTGCAATTTAGCAAAGTATACCTAATTTTTTGAAATAAAATTTTTTAAATTTATTTTTATTATTGCTTAGAGTTTTTTTTTTGTTTGATGATTTGTGCTTGTAAGTGTAAGAAAGGTTAACTTTAAGTAAAATTTTGTAGATATACAAAAAAAAATTTTAAGTATTTTCGAAGGATGTACTCTACTGTTCATATGTTCATGGCTTTCATTAATTTTTTTATTTTAAATATTATAATAAGAACGATGATGAGATTAGAAATGATACGTATTTGGGTATGGCATTCTTGGTTGATAGCAGGTTGAATTTTTCTTGCTCAACTGATCTTGGCTGATAACAACCTAGGAGACTTGGGTTGACTTGCTAGGATACAAAGTTTTTATTTGTCAGGGTACGTATCTATTATTTAAATACTAAATACTTCTGAAATACATGCATATTCCATTATTAGTTTTTTTGCAATTGATCGGTAGAAAATTTCTACTTATTTTAGTTTATGCTTGATGATACAATATTATGTATTGATGCTAGATTTATTTTGAACGTCATTTTTTAGATGAGCACTGATACTGTTCGATTGCTGCTTTATTGTGATGGATCGGTTGAATATGGCTTAGATGGGATACAATATAATCAACCTCCTCGTAAAAGTTTTAGATTGAGCATGAGAACACGTTATGTTGAGTTAGTCGAGCGGATTTATAGTGTGCTTAAAATTTTAGTGCAACAATATATTTTGAGATTGATGTAGAGATCTCCGACATTGCATCAAAAATATGTGCTTCATCCAATCGAGGAGGATGATGATGTGGAGGAAATGTTGACATTTTCTTCCAAATTTTCAGATTATCGTTATGTTGAATTATATGTTTTAAGGGAAGATGCTCCAAATCCATACAATGTTGGTCATACAGAGGATATTCAGGACAGTTCTCCTATAGCCCAACAGCAGGTCAGGACTCCAGTGGATTTCCCGATGATGGAAGGAGTTATGCCAGTAGTGCAGAGTGTTGATGTGGCAAACAATCAGTTCAGTACTGATAGTCGGGGAATTGAGTCAGACGAGAGTGCAGATGATGACTATTGGCCTGAACATGATGACTCGGACGAAGAGCGAGATGAGAATGAAGACTCACATGGAGATGATGTGATTCATGAAACTGGCTGTAGTTCTATTCCTGTATCTACTCATTCAGAAATTGTTCCTAGTCAGGTCCATGATCATCAAGTCTTTGCACATGGTCAAATACCAGAATTTTATCATGACTTGAATTTGTAGGATGGTCGTTGTGTTAGTACTCGAAGACAATTATCCTTTAATTCTCAATTTTAGGATTCATCAATGACTGAGTTTGCTACAGGATTATTGTTTACTAGCAAAGATAAGCTGAAGAAAGCATGCGAAATTTATCACATCAAGAAGCATCGCACATATAATGTTGTGGAGTTGAAAAAAGTATTTTGATCTGTGAAATGTGCCTCTTCAAGTAATGCACAAAGTTATCATTGGAGGTTGCATGCTACAAAATTGAAGAAGCATGAATTTTTTGATATCACAAGGTACGAGGGGCCGCACTCTTATTTATTCGATCATGTAACTCGAAATCACAAACACATAAGTTCATGAATTATTAGTCATACGGTTCGACATATTGTGGAGAAAGACCCAAGTGTGAATATTGAAACTATTATTGCAACTGTGGCAGAACAATTTCATTATACTGTGTCATACTCCAAAGCATGGCGCAGGAAGCAGAAGGCATTGATTGATATATTTAGTGAATAGGAACCCTCATATGCTAAGTTACCTAAATACATGCTTGCACTTCAGAATGCAAACCCCGGAACGGTAGTTTGTTGGGATTTCTACAATACAGGGACTTCTAGTGCATGTCCTGAATTATGTTTTCTGGCATTTCATCCATCTATCGAGGAGTTTCGATATTATCGCCCGGTAATTTCTATTGATGGAATGCATCTTTATGGAAAGTGCAAGGGGAAAATGCTCATTGCAATAAGCACTGATGCTGACAACAAAATATTTCCACTGGCCTATGTAATTATGGATGAAGAGTGTACTGCTAGTTGGAATTAGTTTTTGTAGAATCTCAGGAGGCATGTTATGAAAGATAGAAATGGTATTTGTCTTATTTCTGACCGACATCAAGGTATACTAAGTGTCATAGCAGATGATAGTAATGGATGGACTCCACCTCTAGCTTATCATTGCTACTGCTTGAGACATATGTGCAGTAATTTCAACTCAAGATTCTCAGATATTCAATTAAAAAGAGCTGTATGGAAAGCAGAGAGCAAACATCAGCTTCAAAAGTTTAACTTTATTATGGAACAGATTAAGAGAGTGAATGCAGAGGCTTGAATTTTAATGGGTTAAGAGAGTGAATGCAAAGGATAACAACAAATCTCTCAGAAGTTTTTAATAGTGTACTGAAGGGAGCTAGAAATATGCTAATAACGGCCTGCGTTTAGATGACATTTTACCGTCTTGTTAAGTATTTCAATACGAGACATGCGGAAGCCATGAGATATGTGAAGGATAATCGAAATACTTTTTTCACTCCTCATGTGATAATTAAGCTTGTTGAAGGTCAAGCCAAAGCTAATGAGCAGAGTGTTTAGATACAACATGCAAAGAGCCACCTATGAAGTCGTTACAAGAAGGTCAAGTGAAGCTCTTAGGAGTAAAGGGAACATTCAGAATGTATCACTCATTGACAAAAATTATTCTTGTGAAAAGTGGATAATTTATAAATATCTATGTTCGCACGTTTTAGCCGTGTGCCATGAAATTGCCATGGATACAACCCCTCTTGTTAATGAAGTATACACAATTAGCTCTTATATAAATGCATGGGAAGGTGAGTTCAATCCGTTACCCCCACGAAGACTATTGGATAGACACATTCACATGCATTCCTGATCACAACCATCTCATACCGAAGAAAAAAGGTAAGCCTAAGTCAATACGCATTCATAATGAAATGGATAAGGTGAAGCCAAGAAGTAAAAGTCATTGTAATATTTGTAAGCAAACGAGTCATTTTCGACGTCGTTGCCCTAATATAAATGTTGGACCTTCATGATCCTAAATTGTAGTATTTTGAAATTAATGTATGTTTTATGTATGAAACTACTGCATGTAAAATTATGAATCATTAGTTTTTTTATGTTTCATATACTTATACTCCTGTTAATATATGTGCTTTTTTTTCAGTTTGTATTTCGGGTGATATCTCGGATCTTATTTGAAGCTGTTTATTTTTTCTTTAAATTGTATCACTCTAATGTGTTTTTTTTTTAACTCCTTTTAAATGCTTCTGAAATACTTTCGAAGCTCTTTTGAAACTTATTTGAAATACTGCTAGAAATGTGCAAAGCCAATATCAAAACATGTCAACCTGTCCAAGGCAATAATTTAATAACGCCTCAATAAGTCAAAAACCATCACAATATCTCATCAACACAACAAACAACTCAACAAATAAAATATATTTAATATATTAAACAAAATAGTCTTAACAATAATTAGTTTATTTACAATAACCTAAGTACCATAACCCCGTCTAGGAGGTCGTCGAACTCGTCTAGGGCATCGCGCATATGTCGCGTTCGGTCGAGGGTCCTCGTCAACCACTTGAGAGACCCCCTCCTGCGTGGGGATCGTATCTGTCATATCAACGTCGTCAAAATAGTGGGAGACATCCTGGCCGACCTCGATGATATTCGTATCAGCAATGTCATCAATCAGCAATGCCCTCTGATCGTGATTACCAGATGTACCCTCACCTGCATGCCCCATGTGTGAAAACTCGTGTGCATATAGCGACCACATGTAAGAAAGTGATGGTGTATAATGAAATCCACCCGTCCTAAGATCCTCATATGCTTGTGCCATCGTCGGTTCTTAATGAGCTTGTGCCGCTGCAGGTGTACTTCGAACATGCTAATGGCCGATTATAGACATTGTGTTGTTTAAAATTGCCCTTATGTCCTTCAAAATCCCTAGCCGCTCGATCTCTAATATCGAATATATAGCTCGATCCACATTCAAGGCTAACTGTTGAAACATCTCATGCTGCATGTTTATGACAATATAATATCAAAAACAAAAGACATTAACTCAAAAATAAATGATATTAAATAATCATTTTATAACAATACCATGAATTTAAATGAAGCTCCTTCCCCTTCGTAGCCCGCAGTTAGAAGATACTCGAAACGGTTGACGCATATACGTATTATACTCTTAAACCATTTCATGTACTCAGGAGTAAATGTGACTCCCTTAGCAATAGGCTCCCCAATAATTATGTTTTCACGCCGCTCATTCCATATAACAATATGTGTGGCGTGTATGACATCCCATATGGCATGTACCCTCCCTCGTCGATCTATCTGATGAAGCTGAAGTGACATATCGTATGGTGATGGTATTGACTGGTGGTAACCAAATTACCGAAGCACTCAGTCTGGCAAATGCGACTCCACTACATCAAAACAAATAAGTGGGGTTCATGCCATCCAAATATCTAAATCGAACAAGCAGCTTGGAGATAAAATAAAGATAATCTCGGGCGTATACGGACATCATATAAACTGCATGTAAAAAAATCATCAATCCACAACCTACCTACATAAAATAAAAAAATAACCTTGGAAATAGATTTGAAATTGAATAATGTCATACCCGTTGGGAACTATCATCCAATACGTCCAATTGGTCCCTATAGGCACGCAGTGTATGAGTTGGGACATTCCTTTGGTTCAATCTCACATTCCATCTATGCCCACATGGTGCACTTAAGTACCAAGCATCATCTACATCAACAGGTCTAGCCTCTGGAGTCTCAAGTTTGATGGGACGAAAAATGGATAATCGTTCCTATGCCCATATATGAATGTTCGAATAATGCTCAATATTAGTAAACAATACAAAAAAAAAATTTTAAACTCATTCAATTGAATCAAGTGTTTACCTGTAGCAAGGGCATATATCCTCCTGTCTCTATTTGAGTAGGGCTCGTTCCACGGCAGAGTACCCGATACAAACAGGCAAGTGTAGCAGAACCCCAGCTATAAACAGCAAATGCTCCCAGATCTTCTAAAAAAGGCACATACATCAACTTCACTAAAAATTCGGATATATTCAGAAGGATGACTCCACCTATGATTCAGAGAAGTTGCTCCCTCACAAACTGCTGGACAACCTCATTATTTGCATCATCGTTCAAGTAGAAGTCTCGGTAGAACTGATCGAAGAATGATAAGCGGAAACGGCCTTTAGAAAAGGCCTCGGCAGGGTGTTCAACCCCAAACAACCTCACAAATATATCTTGCCATTGCTGTAATTCATAATGCGGATCTAGCCCAGTAACCGCGAATCCATCAATCCGTAGACCACTCAGAATACCGACATCCTGTAGTGTGATTGTCGCCTCGCTAAATGGAAGATGAAAAGTGTAGGTCTCCTACCGCCACCTCTTAACATGTACAAAAATAAGACTGACATTGAGTTGAATCTGGCCTATCCGATATACGTAATACATGACAACCTGCTCCAAATAATATTACATTCGTGGGTATGCCATGCCCAGTGTCTCCTTCCATATCTGTGTGTCATATCGACGGCATCTAAACACCAGTAATTCCTGCAATAACTTCATTGCAATAATACATATCAATAAAATAAACACATGCTAACTAATTAAGGATCATCGATCAATAATACATATCTCACCCTCAAATATTTTGGTTGATCTATGCGAGGCTTGCAGAGTGAGAACACTAGGATCGCGAGGCCCTGGATGTAAAACAATATGATCCATGTCGTACTACTCTGTCAAAACAAGTAAAAACATCACATAAGTAAAATATTTAAGCAAATAAAAACATCGCATAAGCAAATAAAAGATTAAAAAGGCATAAAATCAACCATAAAAAAAATGTGATTATAGATCACTAAATATAAGGGCATGTCAACTCTTATGCCAAATCAAAGGTCTACAAGAACACATGTATAGCACTATGGTAAATTGTTGGATTCTTATGAATATCAAGCACTTGAAACTCATGCAATATATCTGTTTAACATTCATGTAGTTTGATTTATTTGAACAAAAAAGCATAATTACTATTATAATGAGATGGAAACCATGATAATGTACACTGAAATTTTTAATAAAATAATTTTTAATAGAATAATTTTCAATAGACTAATTTCAATGAATGTTAATCCAATAGCAGTAAACAACCAAGGCAATAGCTCAAATATAATTTAATTTTAAAATAAATTATATTTGCCTGAAACTGAGAATGTATTTGCATAAGTAATTTATGATTTAAGTAATTTTGCAAAAATGCCATGAAGAAAATGCCATGCATTTTAAAAGTACAATGCCGTGGTTTAGAAAATCTTAAATTTAAAAAAAAAAAAAATTAGTCTATTTTTTTTTGAAAAAAATGCCATGAAATTGTAACGAACCATAATTAAATTGTTTTCAGCTAGTAACTAAGAATGTATTTACACAAGTAATTTATGATTTAAGTAATTTTGCAAAAATACCGAGAAGAAAATGTCATGCATTTTAAAAGTACGGTATCGTGGTCTAGAAAATCTTAATTTTTTTTTAAAAAAAATAGCCTATTTATTTTTAAAAAAAATACCATGAAATTGTAACAAACTACAATTAAATCATTTTCAGCTAGTAACAAAGTATATTTAAATTTTTATAGTTCAATTGAATCAAGAAGAAAGATTTACCTAGCTCAGATTTGCAACTGCCGTAAAGAAGAAAAGAGAAGAGGAAACATTGCGATTGGAAAAAAAATTAGGAGGGGGACCCGTGGGAGAGAGGGGCATGAGAGAGGGCACGACAAGATGGGCGCGGGAGTCAAACTCGCAAGAGAAGTGAGAAGTTGCGAGGGGGGACTACAGCGAGTGCTCATGTGCTTGACCCGAGCGCTTGACCCGAGCGCTTGGCTTTATTAAAAGAGCGGCGTTTTTGGAAAATGCCAATTTTGATGACGTTTTTAGAAGACCACGTCCTCCTTCCCATGGCGCTATCATGGCCTGAAAAACGGCTTGAAAAACGCCATTTGGAATGACATTTTTTTACTTTAACACTTTTTTTTTGCAAAAACTTTCGTTTGTACCTCAACTTCGTAAAATCGATGTAATTTTACACCGTTTATACAAACAACTCCTTTTTTGAGGTGCTACCAGTAGGGCCATAATACCAGCTCATGTAAAGGTCCTCAAAAGACCAAGCCCGAAAACAAAGTTGCGCAAAACAAAAGGAGCCAGCCAAACTTCATCCCAGGGAGAGGAGAATTCAACCCAAAAGGACCAAGTGGTACTCCTAGACTAGAACAGGCTGGGAATAGGTAAGCAATTTGTTGGTCGCTAATGTTTATGCTTCCGATTTAAGGCCTTTTCTCCATTGATTTCAGCTTTAAGTGGTATACATTGTGATTTCAGGTGGCAAGGCCATGGCCACTATCAACTATGGTATCAACTCTAATAACAGCATTGACATGTTCTACTCGAGTGACAGGGCCACAAGGACCACCAACTACAACTGAGTATATCCCTTTAATACATCTGCACTTAATAGATTTGAGCTTGGTGTATTCTAATTGTGTTGCTAGAAATATATAATGTCCTACAGTGCCATTTTTACACTCCTTTTTCTTGCTTCTTCTTCTTTTTTTTTTTTTTTCATGACGCAAGCTCTAGCAGTTTGGTGCATGCTTATGGACTTCCAAGCATGGGAAGACTTCAAATGTACCATCAACTTGAAAAAAGAAATGCTTCACAGGCGAGTGCTACCACCCTTTCTAGCTAACCTTGCCACAAAAAAAAAAAAAAAAACAATGTGTCAGATATTTATGAAATCCAGGGCTGTCCTAAATGAAAACTTTGAAAATTGTGTTTTGGAGTTGATACAAGTGCAAGGCATTTTGTTTTTCTGGAGCTGTTTTAGGGCATGAGGATTTGTCTCTCTATTCTGGTATTGCTGAAACTTAAAGTTTTGTGGATGGAACCATTTAATTTCATCAACTGATCAAGTAAATGAGCTTGAATTGCATATGCCATTTTAGTCCTATGGAAATGACAATTTTGAATTCATTATTTTCTGTTCTTTAGCAACCAGTTCTTAGCATTGATTGATTGGAATTGATATGGGTTTATAAACCTTAATTGATATGGCAGTTGTGTACTTTCATTGCAATTAGAAGTATGGAGGCTATATATATATATATATATGTATGTATGTATGTATGTATGTATGATTGTGTAAGTAAAACACCGACATCACCAGTACCTTTAACTATACAAAATGTGACAAACAAAAGTCACTTGTTTTTCAGTTCAGAGAATGATCTCAGTTTCATGGCATCCCTTGCTACAATAATTAGCCCCACGCTTTGTTCACTGCCTACTCCAAAAAAGAGATTACACTAAGAACTCACACATACCTAAAACTACAATGCCCACCCTGTTAAAGCCCACTGCAACTCTCTCTCCCTTCAAATTAACCTACCCTCCCAGCAGTCACCAACCAGGACCTATGGCAAGGATATAATGGTCGCTCCAGTGCCCCAATTCCATCTTATATCCATGACACCTCCTGGATGATGATCATCCAGGCAGCCACCAAACACCACATCAGACAAGTCCTCCTAGCTGTGCACCACTGGAGCTCAGTCTCAAGCTTCTTGCTCCTCTGTAGGAGTATATCCATGACCTCTCTCACAGGTTCAGGTCAAAGGATCATACCAAGCGAACTACGCGCATCCTCTATTAGCCTGTCAGTGGCGTCAAATTGAAGAGGACTGGGAAAATAAATTTGGGGTTTTGGACAGATGAGTGAGGGCTTCAGCATACCTTATGCATGGAGCAGCGTGCCGACCAAGGCATACAACCGTCCAAGAAGTCCGCAGAGGAGCTTTTCTTCTACATTGATGAGATACTAGAGCTATGGCTCGATTCGATGGCAAACATTCTCAATATTGGCATCTTTATGATTAAAACTCTTTCCCAAACTCTCCCAATGACACCACTAGCATTCTTAGTTTGAACCAATATTTGCTATATCAATCTGTGCCATACCATACCAGTACAACATTAAATCTCAAACTCTCAATTTTATTCAATCCGTATCGACCCGAGCTGAACTGAATCCCTTTCTACCATCCGGTATCGAATAGTATTGTAGATAAGAGTGAAAAAATGAAAGCCTCATCTCAATAAGAAATGTATACCATACCCTATCGATCTGTATCATACTATATTGAACCAATAAAGATCTTGATATTAACCTTGATTAGTTATCCCTACCTTTTCTCTTTTCCCAAGCCCTGGTTCATAACATGGGCAACTTTATTTTAATGAGAGAGAACACAATCACTTGCGAGGCATGTGGCTTGTTATGCGTTTGGTGCCAAACATATACTCAATCAGGCGAAAGGGGGACTTCAGAAGTCTTCCACAATTTTAGCAGTCATGAGGGGTTGTGTATTTTTCACTCAAGGGTGCCTAATGGAGATAGATGCTGGGGGTCACTTCATGACAAAATGTAAGTAAGAGAGTTTGAGAGCTACCTTGAGACTTTCTAAAGAACTTCTAGAGATTAGGGGTCGCCATGAAAAACGAGTAATCTTCAGGGAGTGTAAAGAGTCTTCTTATCCTATAAAAAAAGCGAGGGGCAGAGGAGGAGGAAGAACTTGGAGGAGCAAAAATGTAGATTCCAGGGACAGCATTTCATCAAACCCCCAATTCAATCATATCATAATTTTGGCTTCAATGCGTAATCTTTTAAGTGTAAAATTGAGACCTTCAACACATTCTACCATGCTTTGTGATCCTAAACCATAGTTTCAGTTAAGAGTCACCCATGTAGCCTTTACTGAGTTGAAATCGCCCAGATGATATTTCATTTACACGTTTTAAGAATGCATATTGAATGATAACAGCATAATTCACTTGATTGCACCAACTTAATTGAAACAAAGCCCAGGCCAGAGTTCCATGGCTACTTTATTTTCAAGTACAAAGTAGCTCAACCTTACATCTAATACAAAATTTGGCTGCCCGACAAAACTCATCAGCACTACTATACTTTGATCCCAGATCTAAGACAGCACATTGGATGAGCAAAGATTATGATCACTATCTTTCCCTACTTTGATATAAGAAGGGCTCCCACAAGGAACAATTTCTTCCAAAAGTTCAAATCATGTTCCAGACAACGCTGTATTATTACAAGGATAATTTACAGATATACAAACAAAGTATAGACTTGAACAAAGATAATGCAGCAAGGCCAAACCATCAGAAGGAAAATGTGATCAATGAGATGGAAATTTCAACTGCAATTACTAACAAAAAAGGTGTACATAGGAAAACACCTCTCTGTGCCCCATAGGATTCTCATATTTGATGATTTTATATACATTACAATACAACAGGCAAGGGCAGATCTAGAGAAGTGTAATCATGGAAGAAATAGTGCATAAATATACTATATGTGTGGGAGGGAAGCATAGCTGAGTCCAGAGCTTTCCTGCTTGCCATTCAGGCCTGGACTGAAACTAGAATTATCCAACACACTGACAGGCATTTCCTTCATCTTGTTGCCACTAAACTTTGGAAGATGGCATGAGGTCTTCTTCTGATCTACGTGCAGATTGGATGGATGCTGCTGATGAAGCCCTATCTGACCCACGAACATTGTACCTCTCGTACACTTTTTCACGGTTCTCAGACCACCAGGCTTCTGCTTGATGCTCTTTAAATCTTCTGCGACTGCAATATCATTTCGACAGTAAGACAACAAGAAAGATACCTAATTGCAAATGCAAAATCCATATTGCATGAACAAATGAGAGTGCTAATAGGAAATGATAAAGTGAGAATTGGCGCTTTGTGAAACCAATTGAAATTGAAATGATTAACAAGTAGTAGCACTTCAAAGGGGCACAAAAGGCAATGGTTCGTCCATGTACAAGTTAATGGTGATCACCCAGGGTTTAAGACAAAGTGATGAAAATTGTTGAGCAAGAATTCATGAAGAAGGAATAGAACAAAGATGGTAGACATAAGTCACAGTTTTCTTGGCTACCTGAATCGCACCCTCTTCAGATCTCGAGTTCCATCACGAAGGGCCATGAGAGTAATATAAACACCAGGTTCGTACTGTTCTATCCATTCTGCTTCAACTTGATTGCCCGATGGCACAGGGCTTTGAGACTTGGAGCCATTCTCGCGATTTTGAGGTTCAGTTTCCTTGCTGTCAATGTTCTCCACTCTACCACCTGATGTAGGCATTCCTTTATTACCATCACGTTCTGCATTCAAATGCTCTTCTGCTTCATTCAGATTTACAACCCTATGGTTTTGAAATTGTGTGCTCATTTTATTAACTTCATGAATATCCCTTGGTGGATGACTTTGCTCCGAACTCCCATTCGTAACAGCAGAATGGATAGTTGTGGGTGGAGGTATGCTTTGACCATTGCTTCCATTGTTTCTCGATTGGTGCTCCCCATTTGGACTAGAGTAGTGAATAGCATGTGGCTCAATGCCATTTGGCAGATATACTGGCCGTATCTCGTTTTCATAGACACCAAGGGGCAATCTCTCTGCCATATCTTTAAGCTATATCATCCAAATAAGAGTGTAATAATTAGAAGACTAAGGTATTGATAAGTTAGCAATCACAAAAGTCATATAACAAAATTATGAAGCAGACTTAAGGAGACTTAAGGAGGCATCTGCATCTATCTGATTATGGAAAACTTAGGACAGAATGGATGGAAATATTGAGAAAGGATATGAAAAGTTGGTCACAAAAAATAAAAAAAAAAAAGAATGCACCCCATAGTATGCATTACTAGCTAACAAGGATCCATAATGCCAGTAACAGATGGTTCGAAATGATTCTTGATTACCATTATGGTCTATCAAAGGAAACAATGCAAGTCAGTAACTATTCCACAATATGAACCAAGTTGTCAGAACATGCAAAGGATGGGAAAGAGGAGAGGAAGGGAAAAGAGATCAAGCAGAAAATTACCTGTGCTGTTAGTGCTTTTATAACGTCCTTTGCAGCTCTGGATTTTGCAGATTCCTCTGTAGCCAGTGCCACGGCTTCCTGAGCTTTCTTTGCTGATTTCTTCAACTCAAATTCTTGAAGTTCACAGCGCTGTTTCAGATTTTCAACCTAACCAAGGTCCATGTTAACGTTTAAGGATTCTGTAAGCCAATAATGCTCAAATTAACTTCCAAAGAAGTCAAAATAAAGTTACCACACCTGAGCACGCAGTTTCTGAACTTCTTGACTCAAGAGTTCATTAGTCTTTTTCAGACTGTCAGCAATGTTTTTGGAGAAAGAAAGGCCTGAAGTTGTGGGAACAGGCGTTGCAGAACGTGGAGGGCTAGGTTTTCTAGAGAAAGGTGAAACAGCCCTGGAAGGATTTACAGATTGAACCGCTGAGGTGCGGACTGCTTTTGGAACTGCTCGGTGCAGATCAGCTACACCAGCAAAAGAACCATAGTTTAACTGTAACAATGAATTAACTTGAGGAACCCGAATCAAAGACAAGGTATCAGTCCTCTTGCCATGTTTAGCTGCCTTGATATCCAGATTTTTAATCAAATCCAGGTTGCTAGGCAATAAATTCTTTGATGATTTCAAATCTGCTTTCTCAAATCTATCTTTGCTTTCTCCTGAGAGGCGGGGCACCGCATTTCTCTTGTTATTAGCTCCACCAGATTCCAACACTTTGCTCAACTTCACATAACAGGAGTCACAAACACGGTAAGGTTTAGCAGGATTAGGAGATAATGCTGCTCTCAAAGCTTTTCTTGAACTGCATGCATGGCAGTGCACAAGACCACAGTTATAGCAATTATGCCTCTTTCGGGTAAATCCAAATGGTTGCCTGCAGGATGAGCACTGAGACTGCTCTGCACCAGATACCCATTTGTGTTGACATATGGCAGCTGTGAAGTTTGCACCACAGGCTATTTGTTTAACGGCTCTGTCCTTCAAAGCTTCAACAAGTGTTGGTATCTTCCGATCTTCCAGATCTCCATGGCCAAGTCTTCCATTGGCTCCTTTCCCCCATGTGTAAACTTCACTCTTGGTGGTTAAAACAGCAACATGGTATGAACCACATGCAACCTCTCCGACAGATTCACCAACAAGCTTATCTTCAACTAAGCATGGCAGCTTCCCATCAGATTGCGGATTGCCAAGTTGACCATAAACGGTACTTCCCATGGTAAAAACTTGTCCTGAAGTTGTCAAGCCAATTGTAAGACTATGACCACAAGCCAGCTTGTGAAAATTGTAGTCAATCAGTGAAGCCACACAAGTGGGTTTAAGTCGTGGCTCCTTATCACCATGACCAAGGCGATACTTGTCACCATCACCCCAAGTAAACAACTTTCCAGACGATGCACTAGCACTAGATTGAGTAACCATAACCTCTACTACTGCAGCAGTGTGCCAAACACCGCATGCAACAGCAACTGTCTTTAAACCCATCAAAGATTCTACCTCCCTTGGATGTGAAACACTTTCTCTGTTTCCATGTCCTAATACACCAAATGTTCCATCACCAAATGTGAATAATTGCCCAGTGGAAGTAATTAAGGCTGTATGCCAGGTGCCACAAGTAACATAAGCGATTTGAAGTCCTTCCAATGGTCCTGAGACTCTCTTGGGTATCCAGTGACTGACATCAGTACCATGACCAAGAAGCCCTACATTATGAGTACCATCTCCCCAGGTGTAAATTTCGCCAGTCACAGATACAGCACAAGTATGGAACTCCCCACAAGCAACAAAATCTGTATTACAGGCGGCTAAAGATTCAACAAGACGAGGGTGGATAACATCTGTTCCAACACCATGGCCAAGGCGCCCTCCAGATTCCTCACCCCATGTAAAGACCTCGCCCTGTCTTGTAACAAGAGCAGCATGCCTGACACCACAGGCAACATGGTGAACATCCAAAACTAAATTGGATTCCAAAGGCTTAGGCAGAAGGATATCAGTTCTACCACTAAAAGAGCTAATGTTTCTATCAGCACCAGCCCTTGCAGCATAATCACATATGACCTCGCCCCATACATAAACATCCCCTAAGGCATCACAGTCATCTTGTGCAGAACCGTGACTGGATGTGCTAGGGGCACTAGAAACACTGACTCTAAAAACATCTGAAGTGGCCCCTTTTGCTTGCATACTTATCACATCTGATCTTTCTAAGCGTACCAAACTTTCAGACGATGAGACAACAGATAAGGTACTTGTATTTAGATTGCTGTCTGGCGAACTAACATCCACTATGGTACCAATGGAGCTGTCACTCGGACTATTGGATATTAAGTCCTTTGTGTCCTGATAAAATTCCATGGAACCATGTATTAACAATCATTACATGCAACCGAATGGGTGTAGGGAAAAGAAATCATGTTGAGGGGTAAAAAAGCATGATAAGGGGAAAAAATACAGTAAATAAATGGCAAAGACCTAAATTAAGATCTGATGTCTTGAAATATCACACACATAAGGATTTTAATCAATTTCTTATCTATGAAGGAATTTTTTGTTCCTTATCAATATGATTCAACAACCTGCAATGCCTACCATAAATGGAGGGAATTCATTAAAATAGGAAAACACAAATATTAAAAAAAATTATAGTAAACTTGTAGTAGTAGTGAAAAGCAAATTATTTACATCAAGGCAAAGTCCACCATCATTCCATCCATCAATTTTTGAACGTCCACATTGACCCGATGAAATCAATGCCTTAAGGCCTGCAAACCATACCTCTGCCTCAACTTTGTCCTTGCATATCTAAATAGGCAACAACAAGAGAACCAAAATCATTAGCAAAACGAATGTTATAATATAAGAATTACAAAAACAGAATGAGAATTTAGATATGCTAACCAGATCAAGAGACCGTTTTCCATTGTTATATATCAGGGAAAAGGACAAGTAGTCCTTCTCTGGGTGCAAATACCGTTGAAAAACAGGCTGAGAAGTAAATTCAATAATCAATATAATATGTAAGGTTATCAATCATAAAGAACCAAATAAAAGAATTCAATCTCCTTCAGCTTATAAACAAAATACCAAGTAAAATTATTGATTTTTATTATATTGTCAATGTAGCATGTTCCACTAGCCTTTTATAACGAGTAAACACGGAGATGAACTCACAGTTCTTTGGCCAGGAATGATGTTTGAAACAGATGCTAATCTCAAACTTCTTTCCCCGCTACTTGATAACCAAATCAAAGATGATTCATCCTGGGAAGCATAGTTAGGATCAATAAATAGTGAACGGTTGTACTCTCTTATTTAAAATATATAATATAACAATGGAAGATCATGATAGGGTTGCACATACATAGGTAGCAAAATGATAGTCAAATGACAGTAAACAAATTCTAAGTGAAGGTTAGCTAACATTATAGGCATCCACAAAATGATTTAAGATAGTGCAGAGGTATCTAATAACATAATGATTACTAGATATTTGCTTTGAATTAGCAGAGTGGGCTGTATACTTACATTAGATAATCTGAATGGGTAAAACTTTGGCTTCCCTTTCCGACCATATTTAAGCAACTGAGTCCCTTTCTTCAAAGCAACAAGTGCCTTAAAAAACAAAACGAAAGTGAGCATAGAAACCATAGCTGCAACCATCAAGCCTTATCTCTACTAAGAGTGAGACATTGTGAATTCATAAATGCGGCCAAAAATAAAGATTCCTGTTGATTTTTCAAGGGTTTTTGACAACAAAAAAAAATTGTGACATAGAGTGTAAAGAAAAAGGAATATACCAAGAAAAATAAAAGTCCTATTACTTAGGAAAAGATTGGCTTGCGAAAATGAAACGAAGGCTCTGCGTATGTATTATCTAAAGTCTAAACAATTCACTGTACCTCCAAACATGAGAAAGGCAAACCCAAAAACAGATATTCATGTAAAATGCATAATCAAAAGTCAGGATCTAACTCAAATATCAAAACAACAGACAAACGGTGTGGCTAGGATAGAAATTGTATGCCTACAAGTAAGAATCTCTTTAACAGGAAAACTCCATGCAGAAGTAGATTATTACCAAAAAAATAGCAAACAAAAGAGCAGTGTATAATAGCTTACAGATTCCATGGATTTCTTATGAACGCAATGAAATTTTGGTCTACTTTAGGATTTTACATCTTCATGAGTCAGATTCCGATTCTTTATGTGTATGGGAGGAATCAAGAAATAAGAAATTTCTAAATTCAATACTTCTACTGCCAGAACGATCTAGGTATGCATCCATACAAATCAATGGCTACCTTGCTAAAATGGATAATATAAGATTACAAATGTACGATGATAATGTTGATAGTTGAGACATCGACATACCACCTTAGAGTTGATTATATCTTTTCTTTTTTGCACCAACAATTATGTCAAAAACATATGCTGTATATTTTAGATATGACATTCAAACAAATGTAATATCTAAAGGAAACTTCAAGAATTTTCATTCTCCGAATTTATTATGGAGCTAAGGTTTTTTTTTTTCAATTTCTAATTTTATTTACAGATTTCACATTTTGTTGTCCAAGTTGTCAGAACGATCGTTGAAGTATAAACAGGATTATCATTAAATGTCTGCAAAATGTTAAGATTGGTTCTGCATGCTTCAAATCTCTGTTTTCTTGAATCCTTCAGTTTTAGCTGGGGACTTCTTGATGGATAAGTCAAACAAACCATGGAATGATGGCTATTTATTTCAGGCAGCAGTAGAAACAATTTCTTTCTTTCTCTGCCTCATAACCAAATGACTTAGAAAACCATGATAACTTCATAATTGAGGCAGCAAACTAGGAAATGCAGCTGTTATGTTTTTGTACCTTCTGATTGCATTGTTCTTTTCATTAGCAAACACCAATCTTCAGCCACGAATTAGATGTGCAATAAAATTTCTGCCAGCACTAAATAACAGGAGTTATATCTTGAGGTTTTCCTTTTATTGACAAAGAGTAACAATCCTCATTTGACTAATGCAGCCCAGCCTCTTCAAAGATAAAGGAAATGACAAAAATGGAGTTGCTATGCCATGTAGAAACTGGAGAGTTGTGGATTCATATGTTGCAGGCTCATTTTGGTGCTTGAATAAGTGCAAGCAAGAGGAAGACATGAGAACTGGAGAAGGGGAAAGAAAAAAAAAATGACAGGAAATAAGTTCAGTAAGGTTCTCGCTCAGATCATTCTCCAGGGGATTTCTTTTTGAAATGACATGGTTTCTTATATAATTCTGTCATTGATGATATTCTCTTGCTATCAGACATCTCACTGCATGTTATGGGACTGAAAGAGCGTTAGGTAGGTAATATGTGGTAGTGACATCTCATTGATGCTTAAGTGCTAAAAGTTCATAAGTGGTTGTAGTTTAACTATACTACTACCTTGTCAGAGGTGCAGTATGGATGTTGGGCAAGGACTAGCCTGCTTATGGCATGGTTGCAGTGTAAATGCAGCACAGCTGAGACTTAAACAACATCACTAGCATATTAAAATGTAAGGTGACAGAAGGTATGCTTTTGAAGGAGAGAAGAATCTTAGATAGTTTTGGGATGTTGTAACTCTCATATGGCAAGAAAAAATTAAATTTAAAGTTTAAGGTTCTCTATTCCCTATGGTGTTATTTCTTTGATCACTCTCTATATCATCCTTTTTTTGGGCATTTGTTTTGCTCATCTGGATCTTTGTGGGAGTGTAATGGGTCGTAGGCAGTACTGGGCTCTTAAAGATTTATGAAAGTCTAATGAGTAGTATCAGAACTTAAGTAAGAGGACTGGAAGTTCTAGGGGGATCAGGACACTAAACATCTGTAACATGTTATTTCAGGAAAAGCAGACAATCTAAGGGTATAAGAGGCTAATAAATGATCCATGAAAAAGGCATGTCATGCAGATTCTCGGTGTAAGCCCAGTAAGGGAAGACAGGATGGCATATGCATAGCTAGAAAGCTATCCTAGAAACCAAATGCAAGCAGACGAAGATTCTCTTATAGTTGAGGAGCGATTAGCCAGGGGAAAAAGGCCTTCTCCTGATCGGAAGGCATCTCCCTTATGCTCATGGAGGTAAGCAGAAAAATCAGTCAGACTCATGAGGAGTGCAATCAAGCAGTGGACTGGCTTATAAGGAAATGATGCAGACAGAGCATGATTAGCAGTGGACTAACAATGTCTGGGTGATTACGTCTTATAATGCCAGGAATACAGCATTTTCAAAGCCCGGTAAAAATCCAATAGCAATGATCATCTAGGTAAAAAATTGTGTCTGCTTTCACAGTTTCTTGATAAAACCGTTTATGACTGCCCACAAACCATAATCATGGAGTAATGTAGGTGCAAGAACCAACCCTAACCACTCTTACTTTCTACTGAGCTGCTTCTTTTTGGAACATGTCTAGTTTGTTCCGTAGCATTTCACATTTCCAATCAACACAACACCAGAAGCTTCATACACTAAACAATAAACAATACGCCTATCACTAGTAGTTTACGATTCACAGCTTTTAAATTTGCACGAAATTAGGGCTATGAACCCCCTCTAGACTTGAAATCGACAAATTTAAGAAGTGAAACCCCAAAAAAATCACTCCTTTCTTCCCTTTTCCCGTTAAGCATCTCAACCTCACGGTTAGCCCATCAAAATCAAGAGTTTTTGATGGTAAACAACTCGTTGTGTAACCAATGTTATCATCCAAAATCATTACTCAAAATAACCAAAAACGGCAAATATATACGTATATATTTCCAAGCCTTTTAAGCAAAGCATCAAGAAAGAGCGGAAAAGATCCCATCTTTCTTACCTTGTCGATATCCCTGCCACTGCTCCCGTAGCCGAAGAGATCTGCCATTCCATGTGAAAGCCACCTCCAAACGCCGCCGGCATCGATTGCCCCGGGGATCCCGTCGTCATAGATGCCAGATCTTTCCTCGGATTCTCATCAATCTCCAAGTCCAAGGAAAAAAAAGACAAACAAATCCTCCCCCAAAGCCCTAGAAATCTTCTCCCTCAGATCCGTCCCCGATTTCCCCACGAAGCGACCGAGAAGACTTCGAGCTAGTGTAAGACAGGGGGCTAGGGCGGTTACCCGACCGCGGGCCGGCGGTGTCGGGGACGGCAGTCGGCCCTCCCGTCGGTCGGAGCACCGCGGCGAGGCGAACGGAGAAGAATCCGGGCGTCGTCGCGGAGGCGGACAAAGAGAGCGGAGGACCGGATTGATAAGACGGCGCCTCGCGTACGTTTCAAGTTATTAAACAGTCAAAGAAGCGGACACAAATTCGCCTGCCCGAAAGGCGGAAGGGTAAAAACTTCGCCAAAGATTCGGGTTCCGGTCACCGCGGTACACGTAAGCGACATCTTCGCCCCCGGAACAGCGGAGTCCTCTCCGTGCCCCGGCGGAACACTGGAGCCCCGAGATCGCAGGCAGTATTCCCACAATCGGGGCGGCGTCGGTGGGAGCGCCCACGTGGGCAGAGCAGTTTTAGGAAGTTGTTCCCGAGGAGCGGCAAGTGGATATTTTTGAGACTCGGTTGGCCGTTCTCTCGCGTGAGAAAAAAGCGGGATGACGAAAATGCCCCTGAGGCCGGATATGAGCTGACGTGGCGTGGTCTCGGAGGAATGCGAGGTGGAGCCCGGGATGTCTACCGTGTGGGACATCACAATGTTCTCACCTTGTCGTCCAGTTAGACTCTGACACGTGGACACTTGGAGGTGTGGCTTGTTTTGGGACCCCCCCGGTCCGTCGGCTTTCGGGCGATCAGGTGGGGATTGAGTTTAGGAGTTCTAGGTGACGAAAAGTACGGTGATTAATAATTTAATTAAGTGGGAATAAACTAAATTTAATTGAGATGGCGCCAGAGTAATTCTTTTTGGTAGAAAAAGAGAACCGAACAGAGAATGCATTCTTACTATGAGATTGAAATTAGGGTGGATGTTTGTGTTGCTTGATCCAGAAGTTGGCTTTATGACCCTACATAATTTAACATATAATTATTTTTGATAAACACTGGCAATAAAAATTAAATATATTTAAATGTTTTAAAAAATATATATTCAAACATATTTTATCATCATAAATTAATTTTAAAATTTAATAAACATTTCAATTGATATTTAAAGATTAGTTAATATTTTATATTTGTATCTATTAAGATTGAGGCTATATTAAGTTGGTAGGACTCTTTTCTTAAAAGAAAGGCATCCACTATCTTGATACAGAGTTTATCCTTGCTACAATTAAAGTTATTGATTGTTTATGGCAATAGTGGCCCTCTTTTTATACAGTTTTTTTTTATACTAACAATAATTATTTCTTGTTTGATTTATTTTAAGAATAGCAATGTAGTGGACTGGGATTTATTTTTGTCCACCTTGTCTCTGTTCCTATCCCTCATCTCCCATCCCCTGTTTTCTACCCACCCTATATCACATTAAGGTAATAATTTTAATCCTCATCCATGATCCTATCTCATTGCATTGCTTCTATTTTTTTTCTAAAAATTATCTTAAAAAATATACTTTAAAATTATTTTAAAAAACTTTTAAATATTAAAATAAATTTGGGATGGGTTTGTGGTAGGGTTTAGGGTGGAAAGTGTATACAATGATTTCATCCTTGATCTAACATAAGGCTTCCGTTTTTTTTTTTTTGAAGCTTATTCTAAGCTCCAAAACAAAGCTCGAAGGCTTCATCCTAATCAAACGACTCAAGATGGATCTTTATTGGGATAGAATAAAATTGTAATCCTTAGTTTATTTCTTGATATGATATCGATAATAAACTAATTGAGGCCAGTGTCTTGGTTGGCCACTTTAGAGACATTATAATCCATCTTTTTCTACCCATTGGCCTCCACTTTGAAGCTGGAAACCAAGCACCGTACAGGAGCTATCATTCAGGAGGCTTGCATTTGTAATTAGAAACCAGATGATCATAGTCTTTTTTTTTTTTTTTCCCCTGGTTGAAACCAGGTAATCATAGTCAATGCCAACATTTTGCTCAAAAGTAGCCTAGGATCACATAAAGTTGGCATTGATCTCTTTGTTGGTAATTGAAAGACATCATTAGAGCCATCCTTCCTGCTTCAGTTCTAGAGAATAAAATGATGGTGACCATGGGCTTTTCTGGCCACCAGATTTCGATCCAAGGTTCGAAATTGAGTAGTCCAATGCTTGTTCTCCTCATTTATAGTATGCTTCCATCGAGTGAGACAAGGAGAAGACATGATGTTCGTGCCATGTTTGAAAGTGTGAAAGAAAAAAGAAAAAAAAAAATAAAGAAGGTAGCTGGAGGTGGCTCGTGTTTAATAATTGCATCAAGTACCATACTAAGATGGTGAAAAATTCTAATTCAGATCTCTTTCAACAACTTAAATTGTTAGATACTAAGATTTTATTTAATCTTTCCAATGTTTGAAGTTTTTTGTTTATGTGAACTTTTTTTTTTTTTTTTTTTTGTTGCTTTTCTAATATGTTTGCTTTGGTGAGTCATATAATTTTTTTTTAATTTAGCATTATATTTAATGAAAATTTAGAAGAGGCGGCCATAGTTTAATGCATCTCATATGACTCGACTTGCGAGAGAGAATATAAAAGATCACTTGGTTATAACAATTATATCATGAATTTAAACACAAGCAGGAATTTAGACGTCTAAATTTCATTATTTAATCATGAAAATAGATTTTAATCATTAAATTATCTTGCTAAAATTATGAAATATGGAGGGAAGAGAGACTCTAAAAGTTGAAATATTTGAAGGAAAATAAATAAAATGCTGGCCTTAAAAGAAATATATATATATATATCTTTATCTTGCCCACTGAATACTAGTCAAAGGGAAAAGAAAAGAAAAAGAAAAGGAAAAAAAAAAAAGGATAAGGGACATCTCTAAAGCTCCCATTTGAGTACATCAGCCATGCTTAATTTCTGAACCAAGTGTTATCTCTTAACCATCAATTAGGTTGAGACAAAGTGATTAACATCTAGTGGAACTCAGCTTGTATGGTGTTGAACAAGCCCAAATTTGGCTTGGATTTGGAGCCATTTAGCAACATTTTGAGTAAATGATGGATTTACCATAACACATGGAGCCATTGGATTCATTTAATGCCGTGCCAAATAATTCAAAGCGTTTAAGAGCGTACAAAGGAAAGCATGGTTGTAAGTGCCCACTTTGGTAAAGAGGTCACAGACTCACATGACATGAAAATGAACAAAAAGTGAACGGACCGAAGGACAAAAGATGTCACCTGGCAGTGGTCCAAAAGGATGTCTCCACATGCAAAACTTGTACATTGATGCGAGTTCACCCCCACCCCCCAACTACATTGCAGTAATTTATAACTTTTTTTTTTTTTTTTTGGATGAAGTGTAACTAGGGATTTTGGTAAAGTGTGATCTATATCATGAAAGATTGAAGTGTGATGTTTTTCTTTTTTTTTTTTTGGCCATAACTTTGCAATGGTTCTTTAGTCTCGTAACTTAGGAGAATTGTCAAGCTAATTTCGATAAATTGATGGATGGGTATCCAAGATTTCAACTAATAATAAGCTATTAATTGTTATGGATTGTAGTTTTTAGAAATGGTTATCGCATGTAATTATATCATATTATAATAGTCACAATTATTACAAAGTTTTTTTATAAATAAATTAATATTAACAACTAATCAAATTTACAAAGTCATCAGAAGTATTAGGATGAGCAAAGCTTATTATCTATAGAACTCTTCCATTAAACAAAAAAAATTAACTTATTTAAAAATAAGTTCATCAACTTCTCATGATGAAGAAATACTACAAAATATAATATAATATGTGATGTCCAAACTTTTTGAATCCATAGATAAAGAATGAAGAAACTAACATTGCATCATTTCGCATCGAATTTTTCTACTGTCGCATTACATAATCATCATAAATAACTTGCAAGATTTAGATAATATTTTCTTCATTTATTTTTTATGGTGATAAAATATATATATATATATATCATTATAAATAGAATAAAACTTAGGTGTAGTAGGTAGATCATTTAATTTTATATTTATCAATAAAAATAACGAAAGAATCGTGGAATGGTCCAGAAGTTTGGTGTATACAAACATCTAATTTTGAAGAGGATTGCCATTGTACATGGCAGTGGATCAAAGCGGCCATCAAACATCATCCTACAACTCCTTTGGATCCATTTGGGGAAGATGGTTGGAGCAGGTGAATTCTTGTCGCTTTCAAGCCTCTAACTCTGGGCTTCTCGACCAACGGGAGGCTCGCACGTGCGAAAGAGACAAGAGCGTAGGATAGAAAAGCGAGCAGAAGAAGCTTGACAATTTGACCGCAGAGATCGCCTGTCGCTCTTTTTTCGTCCTCTTCTTCTCTTCCTTTTATGAACTTTATTTTTATAGTTTATTGGTTTTAGTTTTTAACTCTACTGCTGCTGACGGCGACGTAACCACGGGGAGACAAGATGTGATGGAAGGATGGGATTAGCTAACAGCCGTCCAATCAAGTTCTGATGACTGCCGTTGATAAGGGCCCACCGTCTGCTGCTGGCTCCACCTCGTAAAAAATGGGATGGCATCATTGATCAATGATTCAATAATCTAATCAATAAAATAATATTAAATCGCTTACTAAGTAATTAAAATATAAGTTATAATGATCAATAAGGATAATTTATGTGCAAACTTCATTAATTTAGTAACTTTAAATTTTAAAGGATTATTTTCACTCAGCTTCAATTATGTTGTATTTGCTTTCTTTTCTTTTTTTTTAATTTAAAAAATTACAATTATTCTTCTAATTATGATTTAATTAATATTTTATCATTGCAATTTAAATAGATGTTAAAATTAATGAAAAAAATGGCTACATGACTGCCAAAGAGTGAACCAAAATCTGCCAAAACTTATCATAAAATAACTTATACTGATTTAATCAAAACTAATTTAATCAAGATTTATTTATGATCACTAAAAAGTAATTATGTAACTATCATGTGATCACTTATTTATTAATTTTAATGGATATTTAAATGGCAGTGATGAAGTGTAAATTAAATTATAATTAGAAAGCTAATTACAAATAAGGAGTTCAAATATACTCATAGTAGGAAAGGCTAGATGGAATTAATTTAATTTTAAATTTTTAAAATTAAGTTATTTAAATTATAATAAAATATAATACTCATATTAACACTCGAAATTAATTTTTTTTTTTAAAAAAAAAAAATTAGGACACTAATAATTGGTTTGAGAAAGAGAGATGAAAAAGAGTGTTAAACCGGTTAAACAAGAGTTAAAAGATGAAAAGCCTTAAAAAATATATATTGATATTTAAATTATATTACTTTAAAAATATTTTTAAACAGGTCATCGGGTAAAAAAAAAAAAAAAAAAAACGGTCAACTTAGTAATTTTCACCAAATCAACTATACAAATTGGTTAAAGAATTAGGAATCCGGCTCATGAGTCAGACTGCCAGTCTGGTTCGAGTCTGACAACTATGGTTTGTACGCTGGAGATGGATCTGGCATTGCTTCCACCATGGACGATGGGTTTTAGATTTATAAATCTAACGACAGTACTCGACCATCAGTGCGATGGTGGGGCTGGACTGTGTCAACCCATTGGGTCTATCGATGGAGTCGGGCTTCATTATTGAGGCCAAATATTAAATATTAATATTGAGCTTGAGTTATATTCAGGAACGGGGATGAATTTGCTTAAAGATTCTGAAATAACTGCGGCTCTTTACATGGAAGTTTCCCAGCCACCATGGTTGCATAAATTTTCGATAAGTAATGATTGGATTCAAATGATCGAAACCTATAGAGGTAGCATTCACAAATCCATCTTTTCTCTTTATGTTTTCTAATATCATGAGATCGAATTGATAATTTCATTATCCTTCGATCCCCTGCGATGAAACAAACACGTTCCAGATAGTCGAATTCCTCCCACAGAGCAAGGCTCGGAGACAAGGGCTTTAAGAGAGACGATAAGCCGCTTTTCCTTTTTGTTTAAACAAAAGCTAAGCTTTAGAACATTGGAAATGTGCATCAATGCACTTTATGACCAAGTTGTCGCATTCTTGCTGCTCTTATAATATTCTGGAGGATCCAAAGATCCAGTTAGGGCCCACTTGTTCGACTCAACTGACTGACCCTGGGATCATGTTGTTTAGTCTCTTGTTTGAGATCTTTGTCCAGACACTACTTTATTTAATTCAATTATTAATTCCATGCCTCTACTTTTCTGATTAAATGTCTATCATTGTGCTTCCTACTTTCTTATGCTGCATCATTTCTTGAGCTCCCTGATCTAGTAGCAATCTGCACGCCTTAGTATTTCAGTGTTTGTTTAGTACGTTGGCTTGGCTTAGAAGGAGGATAAATTTTTTTTTTAACCTTTTCTTATGTTTGTTATATGAAAGAACAGGATAAATTTTATTTTATAAAATTGCTAATCTAGTTAAAAGAAAAATAATTTTTTTTAATAAAAAAAATTGTTTTTACTTGAATCCTATTTGGCTGAGCCAATAAATAAATATCTAGCTAAATGACAAGCTAACAAATAATTGCAATATTATTTTCTCTCTCTTTGGTCCTTTTGTCTTGTTCGATCTGTTATCTTTTCCTACCCTGCGTACCAAATATGCTCTTAATCGGCTAGGTGACCCATGAGTCTCTTATATTAGGATAGATCATTGCGACTGCCCATTGAAAATCTACTCAGATCTAAACCATTGCAATCCCTACATCCAAGTTTCCACCTAGCATAAGGATGCAGCAAAACTGCGCTCTTTTAAAAAGGTTACTACTACTAAGCTCATGAAAATTCTTGCTAGCGCATTAAATTGGGTCCACCTACTCTGGTCGCAATGCGCAGAGACAAATGCTAGAAACAAAGGCAACGACGGCTCTTAACCCGCCTACTTTGGACCGCATCATAAGATGGCACGTCCAGAACCGGGACCTGTTTGGCCCACTCCAGAAATCATAAATGTCCTCAACTACACTACACCTGCAACATTTCAAAAATGACGGAGCTTAGATCCAGTTTGTTAGATGCAGGCCATCTGATTTCTCTCAATCTTTCTCTCAGTTACCATTACATGGGACTTGACTGGACGCTTGGTTGGCTGTGAAAAGATAAAGATAGGAGAGAAACAAGGAGAAACCCAACAGCCCCTGTTCTTTCGAAAATCCTTTTGACTGCTTCGTAGGATTCGCACTGTTATTTGATAAAAGAGAGACACCACCCATTCTGCTCGAACGCTAACCACTCTACTCACTCTATAGGTGCTTAGCCGGATTGCCCGGCCAACTAGTATAGGAAACTTAGATTCAAAAAAGTCCAAAATGCATGATAGAAATCAAATCCATGATTTGCCTTTCCAAAGCTTGAAATGCATGCCTTTGTAAAATAGCATGCACTAATTTAATTCATATTTTACCTGATTCTAGTTGCTTAACTCAAAACGATTCTAGTTGCAAAAATTTTATACGCTACAAAGGCTTGTCAACTAGACCGAGCATGTGTAGAAGTGAAGCCACGATCTAAGAATGCAGATGAGAGTCACAATTATATACTTATTGGTTGAACTGATTTATGAACCACGCATAGAAATATCCTATGCTTACTTACAAGTCCAACTTTATTATAACATATTAGCTGATAAGATCTGTCATTTGATAGATCAAGGTTGTCTATTTATATTACACAAACATATATATAACCATATGTTTCCATGTGGCAGAAGAAAGAAGAAGAGATTGCGCTCAAGTCGTCGCAAGCGACGCTGATAAATCTCATAAAGATCTTAAATTTTTTATTTTTTTTATTATTTTTAGAACAATGGAGGGAGAATAAAGATTTCCCGGACCTGAAGAGCTTTTGGTGCGAATCAAAATTCAAAGCCTAAATGCAGATAAACACGCCAGCGCCAGCAGATGCTGTCTATGGATGAATACAACGGCCACGCTGAAACCGAGTTTTGAGGCATCATCGTTCCTAATTAAGCTGCTGCTCGATCCAACCAAACGCATTTCTCGCCGAGCTCAAAACACAAAATCCACGGTAGAACTTCATAACTTCAAGCATGGATTTCTGCGGTAATTATGTGATTATTTATTTGTATTTAATTCTTTCAAAAACTCGACAGTGTAACATTCTCCTCGCCACGCTTCCTTTGCAGCGCAGCACAAACCGTCGGATCATGAACCAAACAACTGAAACCCATATTTTCCAGAAAGCCTGTCAGAAGAAGATCACGCTTTAGGTCAGGGCCTGTCACATATCACATTATTGGGAAATGCTAGCTCTGCAAATGACACAAGCTTCCTGATTTTCCCTCAAAAAAGAAAAAAAAAGAAAAAGATGACTTTTCTGATTTTCCACCTGTTCACCCAGCTTTCATGCTGCTACTGATGAGCATTTAAACCATCAACTTTGCCCTTAACCAATTTTTCTTTTTCTTTTTTGTTGCTCAAATAATGCTTGGATTAATTTAATTCATTACAGTGAGGCGACTTTCTGTAAATTATATTAAAAACTATTCTTACAAATCCCTCCAAGATAAATACAGTTAAAGAAAAAAAAAAAAAAAAAAAAGAGGGTGAGACATGCAGCCATATACCAAGTAAATGGATTAGCCAACTCAGCAATTTACAGTATAGTTTGAAAATACGGTAGATTGAAAATAAAACAATCTTGGTTTTTGCCCTAGGGTATAATTATCTGTCAAAAGATACCATATAAAAGAGGAAATGGAATATCCACAGAAGTCACCAAGGTGCGCTGTGTGCGGTTTGGGACCAATAAACCAGCAACCGAGACAAGTATTAAGTAGGCTCTACATAGACTCATTTGTGGTAAAAACCCGCAGAAGAAATGAGGTGCAACATACATAGGTGGTAAGGTGGAAATCAATGAACACACCGTATCAGCTAGATCTGTGGCTCTTAAACTTTATTCACAAAGACTTTATTTCTCTGATATCTTTGAACCATCTGTTTCCTGTTTCCACAGTTTCCTGTTACAGTGACAATGAGAAATGTTGAGTCTGCGTGCTTACATTAATGGCTACTTGCAACATAGCTTTGAGGCAGTTGGATCATATAAAAATGTTAATTAAGGTGGGCCTTCTTCCAGAGCTCGAATTCCTAGCAAGGTACCTGAACCTGTTTCAAAAGTTCCTCAAGCTCCACCATGATCTCTGAAAAAGAGGGCCGTTTAGCAGGAACTGCCTCCCAACATATCTGCATCAAGTCTAGAAGTTTAGGATGTGTGTGCCCTGGAAGCTCTGGGCGCAATCCCTGCATGTAGCCGAGGTAAAGTACAGATTATGAATATTCGAAAAGAGTCAAGCTTCACTTTGTTAACATGGGCCAAAAATATCCAAATAGCACATCATTTTTATCTCCCAGCACTCGCATTTATCCATGGGTTACAAGTAATAACTTACATAAGCCGGTCTCAGTGTCAATATGATACCAGAGTAAAAAAAGATCGCAAACAAAAACCATTAATTCCTTACAATTCAATCATCAAACAATACTGAATCACAAGCAAAACAGTACATGTTTCCTTAACATAATTTGAGCCACTCTCCTTTTGTGTTTTCCTTCTCTTATATTTTTTAGATTATGCAAGTTGAACAAAATCCTTTAGGGTGTATTTAGTTGTGAAAAACTAGAAGTGTTTTTTGAAAAATTTTTCCATAGAGAACGAAAAATAGGATTTTACGTTCAAATTTAACATTTTTTCAAATAGAAAACTAGAAAGCCGTGTTTTTTAATTTTTCAAATGTATACTAAATTTGAAAAACATCTTTGAATTGTTTTTCATTATTTATCTTTTAAAATGAAGTACTATTTTTTTCATGTTTTTCATCTCCATACCTCCACCATCCCCCACCACTTTTACCACCAACCACCCTTCACCACTCATGACCACTACCGCCACAACCACCACCCCTACCACCAACACCACCATACTTCCACCGCCCACTATCAATGCCACGATCATCACCACCATACCTCAACCATTGCCACCCCCCACCATCTACTACCACCACCATCATACCTCTACCACCCACCATAACTATCACCATGGTGAATCAATATCTATGCCACCTACCACCATATCTCTACCAACCACCACCACCACCTCTGCCATCTACCACTACTACTATCACTACCACCGTCACCACCGTCACAACACTACCATCACCACTACACTACCGCTGCCAGCACCATAACCACCACCATACCTCCACCACTGCAACCCCCTTATACCATCCACCACCACCATATCTCCACCATACCCACCACCCTTCACCACTACTACCACCACCATCACCATACCTCTTTCAACCGTTGCCACCACCACCACTCATCATCATCACCGTCACCATACCTCCACCACCCAACACCGTCACGATATCTATGTCACCACCCTTCACCACTACCACAAACACCCACTACGATCACAACTACCACCCTTCACAACCCAACATAGCTACTGCCACCGCCGCCATTACTGCCACCATTCCTCTATCCACCATCATATCTGCACCACCCATTATTACCGCTATCCTCCACCACCTACCATCATATATTTACCATCAACCACACCCTCCACAACCTTTTTTTAATTGAAAAATGATTTCTTACCTTCAATAAATGAATGTGTTTTCCAATTTTTCTATAAAAAACAAAAACTAGAAATCAAGAAGAAAAGTGAAGATGGAAAACACAGAACATTTTCTACAACTAAACAGGCCTTTAATACTCATTTGGTATTTTTCTAAAAAAAGTTCTAATGGAAAAAAATTTTCTCAGATCCATTTTCCTAAGAAAAATTTTACAAGAGAATAACTTTTACCATATTTGGTTGATAGAAAATTTATATGAGAAGATAGCTCTGAAAATATTTTTCTATATTTGGTTGAAGATAATTTTGCATGAAAAAATACCAATTTAATTATAATACCCCTAGAAAAAAGATTACATAGGAATTATTATAATATAATATATTATCATATTACATTAAATTGTATGATAATATCATATATTATTATATCGTATTATTATAATATAATATCACTATAATAATATTAAATTATATTATAATAGTAATATTTTATTTATAATATAATATAATATTTATTATATGATATTATTATATTATATTATATTATACAATATTATATTATAATTTATCTACTATAATGTTATATAATACAATGTAATATATCGTGCTATATTATATTATGTATATAATATTATAATATAATATATTATTAGTTTGCATATTATATACATGATATAATTTAATATATTATATTATATGATATTATATTATATAAGTTATAGTAATATAATATAAATATAATAGAGAAGTAAAACAAAAACAAAGGGGCAATTTTTAATTTTTGGCACTAGCAAGTTTTCCTATGAGATTGAAAAAAGCCAAAATACTATCTTTTCCATGAGAAAAGCTTTTCGGTAAGGGAGGAAAAAAATATGTGGGCCCCACCACCCATTTTCCACTCACTTTTCAACCAAATATTAGAAAATAAGGGCGAAATTTTCTTTCAACCAAATATGCACTTAGAGTTCCAGAGAGAAAAATCTTAACATATGCCATAATCCTAGGCAGCCTACCATATTCAGAAAATGCATGAACACGCATATATTAAAATGGATAGATGTGTCATCATAAGTCGAACAGAAATAAAACTGCAAGCACAATAGATCTCTGGTTCTACAAGAGATCTTAATGTAAAAGAAATAAAAGCATTGCATAATGAAAACACAGACCTGTCTCACCCCTAAGGCAGCCTGCAGGGGTGTCATGGTATCATATGGGATCTGCATGCCAGCACCATCACAACTTACAGCAATATAGACATGAGCAATGTTTTCAACATGTGATCTCAGTAATTTTAATATTGGAAAATTTCAGAGTACCTTTGATGTTGCAAGCTCCCAAAGTACAATAGCAAAACTGAAGATATCTGCTTTGTGATCATATGGTTGATGATTTATAACCTAGAGAGAGGAATCAATACATATATATCAGAAATAAATTTTAACCTTAAAATTTTATAACAATTTTAATTTTATTATTTTTTTGAGTTGTAAATCAAGTCGGTATAAGTCACTCTAAGGTTCACTATTACTGTGATCCTATCTAAATCTGAAAACCCTATAAGTTTAATCAAGTGTTAACCAAAGCCTTACAAATTATATTTTAAAATAATTTTTCTTATTATTCTATTTTCTCATTATTTCTAACTTAAGTTGATTTTCTATAATTTTTATTTAGAGTGAAAGTATTCTTGACATGATATTTATTAAACCAAAATTTTTTGAAATTCTTCGAATTGGTTCTTGAGGAGAGCTTAACTTTTATTCTTAGGAATTTGATTTTTCTAATATTTTTGTTGAATTCAAATAGAAAGTATTCTTTTATTTTCATGAAAAATCTTAAGTAAATGAAATTAAATAATTTTAATTAGAAATAAGAGAGAGTAAAAGCTCACGGAAGACTTTCAACCTCATATAACATATAAAAAATAAAAATAATTAAAAAAAATAAAAATTACAAAAAAACACCAAACCACCCCGAATTGACAGAATGCTGCAAGTTCAGTACGGAACCAAACTATTCCGATATCGATTCAGTACTGATTCGCAGTTCATCCGACCTTGAATGAAAATTGAAGTTTCATCATCCTTTCATTGTCAATTATGGTTTGCAAGTATCTGGGCAGTAACCAATGCAACGAAAATTGATTGAGAAGATTATGATATAGGAGCCATGTTGTTGCAATTCCAACAATAAACATTAGCCAAGTTTTCTTTGCCCCTTTTCTTTCCAATGTAGTGTTGGTCAAAATTTTGCACAAAGGGTCCAAGCAAACAAGTTGATTATAGCAAACTTGAGAATGTTAAAATGGTTGTATGCTAAAATTTAGAAAGTTTAGATTGTAAAATGATTTAAAGGTTAAACTGCAAAATAATTTCATTATAAGCTATAAGAGTTCCACAAAATAAGGACAACATGATGGAGAAGGATAATTTCATTAGGAACTACATAAGTTTCACAAATTAAGAACAAAATGATGGAGAACCGATTGAGATGCTATAAGCATGCATAGAAAAGATCTAAAGAAGCTTAAATAAGGAAGGGCATTTAATCTATTAAAAAAAGGAGAAAGATCTAAAATATTATGAATGGAAGGTGCCAAAAAGGATATGAAAATGCTTAAAATACAGTTAAGTGGCCCTAAATAACAGTGTTCTGCAAGTGAGGAACAATTAAGCCAACCATGAACGATTAAGACGGTTTGATGCATGGTTCTTAACATTTCAAATATGTTTTTCTCCCCCAATCATTCATTTGCTATCAATTCACTCAAAGTTTTTCCTCACTTTATACAGTAAACTAGTTCTTTTGCATTTTGCTAAGTTCAATAATCTAATTATAGAAACTATAAAGTATAAATTCAAGTTTGCCAAAATATATAGCTGAATTTAAAAGAAACCGCAACACAAAAGGGATTATGAAGAATTTTTTTCCCATAAAAGAATGGGATCAATAGAAGATTTAAGATAGATCTAACGTGTGGATTGTAGAGCTTACGAGGAGAGGTGGAAAAAATCCAGTCCCGACAATGATATAGGACATTATCTATAGAAGCCAACTTTTCCTAATTGATTTACATTTGTCTCAAAGAGAGATAAATGACCATAGAACTAATCCTAATGCTAGGTATCATTAAGCTTCACAGAAAACTAAAGAAAAGAAAATGAAAAACCAAATGTCTATAGGTCCGATCTCTTTATTATCAAGTTTCTAACTTGATATCTTATAGCTCCAAATATCTAAAACCGGTGAAGAAAGATCTAAGAAAAACTTCATTCATTGAAAGAATAAAACCTCAGGAGCCATCCATCTGTATGTTCCAGTTTCTGCTGTCATAACTCCCCCTTGATTTTGAAACCGGGCAACACCAAAGTCAGCTACTTTCACAACCTGGATGGGAACATTAACAAAATATATCATTTCAGTTAAAAATGCATAATAATATAATTGAAAGAAATGCATTAACATTAGCCCAACCAGAATCAAATAGTGCATTCACATATACACTGACAATTTTGATATTGTTAAGAAGGGCTTCTTTTTTTCGTTTTTTTTGCTTTGGGTGGGAGGGGGGGGGGGTGCATGTGGGTTGTTGGGTGGGTCAGCAGGGGTGTGAGGTGACTCCAACATATCTTGCTGAGTTACTGTACACAAAGTGATTCATAATTTTTATTTCCTTAAAGTGGATACAGTTTCCTTGTGTTTTAATTTATTCTGCATCCAAAAAGGATTAACATGGTTTGATGTTCCATTCCCTACCTAGAGAAGAAATAGGAGTTAGACACTGAAATGAAGGTCTACAGTGACCTCCAACTCTTTGGGATTAACCACAGCACACCAAACTTATCTGTGACACCATTACCATATACCAAACAGCATTTGCAACAACTATCAGGATTTGCAAGAGTATGAAGAGAAGCAAAGTAGATAAATTAAATTCTCAACAGAGAGCTTGAAAAAGCATAGTGAGGACACAATAAAAGTTAACAATTAAATTCTTGTTTTCTCTGATGAATCAAGCTTTATGGAACACAAAGTTGTGGTATTGATGAGCTTAAGAATGATGAATTCATGAAAACAACATATTTCCTAGAACAACTAGTCACACAAGTGTTACAGCACGGTCCAGTGAGACACCCAAGTAAAAGGATAGCTAACACAAGAATCCCTATTTAAGCCCCTTTTATATGTTTGTAGCATAAGCTACAAATTTGGTAGATGCAAACAACTCTAGTTAATAATAGCTTTAAGATAAGAAAGTTAACAAGCTTCAACAACTTGTTTTTATAACACAACTTCTAAAATTGGAGCAAACTTGTAATTTCAGTGAAAGAATCAGAATAGAATAAACTATAACGGCACTGTTGGAAGGCAGCTTGAAAAAACAGTATGAAGGCTACAACAATAACAAGGAGACTTTGATCTGATGGAGATGAACAAATAAAATACAGTTCCCACTCCCAATACTTAGCCACCAGAAGCGCTCTCTCACTAAAAAAATGGAGAAAATATTTTTAAAAATTAGCCAACGCAAATATGTAAAAAATTAGCCAACATAAATATGTCCTCCATATGATAAAACATCAACACTTGATTTATGAGAATATCTCAAGAAAATTCACATTTGTTGGCTCAAAAAATGTACATTAAAAAAGAGAACTTGAGAAGAATACAACTTAAAGTTCAGTACAGCACCAAAAAACAATTTCTCTGAACATACATGATTCAACTTAGTTCATTTTATGCAATAAATATTGCTATAAAAGGAAGACCAATGATTCAACAATATTTAAAAATTCAAAATATTATAAAATTATCATCTCTAAATCAAATATACTGGAAATTTCTAATCACAAGTTTTATCCAGAATAATTTCTAATTGTTAATACACTTCTTTGTTCATCTAAAATTAATTTAATGGTGTAAAACTAAAATCTAGCATAGAGTCATTGCTCTCAATATGGGGAGATACAAAGAACATAGTTAATGGACCATTTGATTGCCAGCAGATGTTTCTCCAAATCAGACCAGTTCAGATTTTTTAGAACAAAGAAAATTCTATTGACAAAAGATAAAGTTAACTACAATATTTTTCTATTCAGCATCCATGGCTAAACATTTAGAGCCTATCCCATCATTTTGGAGTTGGCTATGCTAAGATCTAACTCCACTGGTTATCATCCAAGACCATGACTTTAGGATAAGAGGATTCTTCAGGTTGTTTCATTCAGCCCCTATAATCTTTAAACCAGCATTAACAGTTGTAAATCTAACTTTTCTATCTGCATGAATAGTAATATGAACAGGCATACAATGCCCGCATGCTTCATGTTCTCGAATGTTTCAAAATTTTCCTTCAAAATATTTTTCTGTTTCTATTCTTGTATAATGTTTCGTATATTAGACACTATTCCAGATGTTCAACAAAGAAAAAGTCATTGGTGACTATTGGCAAAATTAATTTACCAACTGTTCTGTTGAAACAACAAATGCTTACAAATGATTGTTGCAATACGCATCTATAAATTCATGGATTCATGGCTGTCCTTGCAAACCCAGCATTAGTCATGATCAGCTCATTGTCAAGAAATGACTCACAGATTCTCTTTAAATTTCATTCAATATTTATAGAAATGGCATGCATTTGGAGAATATCAAATCACCATAATGTTTAAGAGCGATGAAAATCATGCATTCTAGCATTGAGCAATTCAACCATTCTCATATTCATCAGGCAACATACATGATTGTTATCCATCAGCAGGTTAGCTGTCTTCAAATCCCTATGGATAATGTTATTTTTATGCAAATAATCCATTCCTCTGCAAACATCCAGTGCAAATTTCAGCAGCACAGGGAGCTCAAGGATGTTATGATGCTTGTGCAGAAAGTCATAGAGGTTTCCTCCAGGCATGTACTCTGTAAGATAGAGAATTGAAGCATAACAAATCAAGCATAAAATTACTTGATGATAATCAGTAGTGAGAAAGAACAGTACAGAGCATTTCTATTATCAACAAGGAACAGTACAGAGCATCCCTACCATCAACAAGAAAAAGCATGAGAATCAAAATGGATTATAAAAATACAAACCAAGGTCTGTAGAACAGCGAACCAATACTGAACCAGCAGCATAGCACTGGCTCAACCCTTCCGTAATTTTTTTATTTTTTCATGGTTTTTTAATTTTTTTTTCCTTTTTTATGTGGTATATAAGGTTGAAAGCCTTCCGTAAGCTTACATCCTCCCTCCTCTTTCCTTTCCAAATACTTAAGATTTCGCATGAAAATAAGAGAATACCCCCATTTGAATTCAGCAAAAATAACAGAAAATCAAATTCCTTAAGAATAAAAAGTCAACTTTTCCTTATAAGAACAAACTCAAAAAATTTCAAGAAATCATGCCATGACAAATATTAAGTTAAAATACTTCCACTCTGGATAAAAATAATAGAAAATCAATTTAACTAAAAAATGATGAGAAATCAAGATATCGGAAAAAATTATCTTAAAATATAATTGTAAGGCTTTGGTCAATACTTGATCAAACTTATAGGGTTTTCAAACTTTCGCGGGATCACAGCAATAGTGAACCTCACATAGACCTATACCAACTTAATCCACAACTCAATAAAATAATGAAATTAAACTTGCCATAAAATCCTAAGGTTAAAAATGTATTTCTTAAGGATGCATATTATGACGTGTCACTAGATTAGAGATCCCCCATTAAGAAAAACGATACAACCTCTGGTCTAGTGACACGTCATAGTATAGACCCTAAGAAATATGTTTTAATCTTAAGATTTTACGGCAAGTTCAATTTCATTGTTTTGATGAACTGTGAATCAAGTCGACAAAGGTCACCATAAGGTTCATTATTACCGTTATCCCGTCTGTAAGTTTGATTAAGTGTTAATCAAAACCTTATAAATTACATTTTAAGATAATTTTTCCTAATATTTTATCTTCTCATCATATCTAAATTCAATTGATTGTCCGGGATTTTTATCCAAAGTGAAAGTATCCCAACTTGATATTTGCTAAAGCGTTATTTCTTGAAATTCTCCGAATCTGTTCTTATGAGAGAGTTAACTTTTTATTCTTAAGGAATTTGATTTTATTTATATTTTTGTTAAACTCAAATGGAGGTATTTCCTTATTTTTATGAGAAATCTTAAGTAAATAAAAAGGAAAGAAAAAAGAGTACTTCAATGATTTTAAATGAAAAAAAGAGAGAAGAGCATATGTGAGCTCTTATGAGCTCACATGCCACCCAACCCATCCCCACCCAAAATCCACACAAACTAGCCTAAACCGGGCAGTTCAATACAGTTCAGATCTTCCGATTCACTTGCTGTATTGAACCAAAGGGTCAAATCAAACCAACTTCCAATCAGTTTGGTTTGATTTGGACCAAATTGAATGGTTTGACTCGATTCAGCATTCATTGATACAAACTTTTTTAAACAAAAACATCTCCCACACATCCAATGGCAAAAAATAGATTCATGAAGCAGATAATATAACTGCTCAAATAGCCTCGCACCATAACTAGGATTGCTTTTAAAAGAAAATCTTCTATTAAGAAACTAAATATTTTTCTAAATGTTAAAAAGAAAAGATTTCATGTGAATGTTGTGAGTGTGAAAAGAGTACTATCAATATGCTATGGAGAGAGACACAAAGGAATGAATATTTTGATAAGACTTAAGAAGGAACAAAATGAGGAAAAAAATGAGAATGATGAAATCAAGCAATACCTCCAAAAATGTGATATTCTTGGATTACAAAAAGCTCCTGAGGTTTATATGCCCAAAGAACAATAACCAATACATGATAGAAGATAGAAAACTGAAGTCAAAATTAAATGAATATAAACCTTGTGTCATACTTAACTCAAAGTGGGTCAGAGATCATAGAGAAGAGAGCATCAAACATATATATAGGGGCATTTGGTATAAAGTGATCTACCCAGGAGCACTGGTAATCTGGATGGAGGTGATGAGATTACGCAGTATTGTTAAAAGTGCTAGATGTATTTAAGCGCAAAAGGCTATTGGATTTTAGGTGCAAAACGCAAAGTACAAGCACAAGCTTGAGCGAAGGTGTACATTTTTAAAATAAATGATAAAATAATTTATATAAGTAAGATTTATAACACATAATAGAAAAAGCTAAAAAAATTATAACAGTAATTTATTTAGCCTATTAGCTCAATGAAAAATCCCCTCTTTCTTAGTTGAAATTTATAATCCTTTCATGTCTTCCCTATTCTTTTTTAGATAGTAGCATAATTTTTGATGCTCCATCTCTTTATCTTCCAATTTTTAGCTTTTTTATAGGATAAGAAAAATAATTGTTTATGGAATGATGCATCATAAAGTCAACCAGTCTAATAAATGAGACTTAAAAAATATATATATTATAAATACAGCTTATTAAGAAAGGCATACTTTTCTTATGCTTCAAATCGAATCAAAAGCATGCGTCTTTTTTTACCTCATGTATACCTAGATAAGGCGCCTCACTTAGGATATAAAAAGCACCTAACCCCTGGCACCTAGCTCATTGTGCCTTAAATGCACTTTAAGATATAAGAGGCGCCTAACTCTTGGAGCCTTATGCCTCGCATCTTAGGCATCCTTTTGACAATTTTGAGATTACTATGTTTGGTTGCACCCTAGTGATCCCGCGTAGCAGTGAATCAGTGCCCAACACAGTAATCCTAAACCCATCCTTAAAAACGAGTATCCAAAACCACTTTAGGGCAGTAATCTTGGACTAAGATTTGAGGACCAAAATGCCCCTTATCTATAGGAAAAAGGACATCCAAAAAAAAAGCCCCAATATTATTTTCATATTAATATAATATAGCTTAATATTTTAAGTTTATATTATAATATCATAATATAATTATATTTATAGTATAATTATAAAATAATACAATATAACATAATATTGAAATATTATGTTATAACATTATAATTTAATCTAAAAATTATAATAAATAATATGAAATAATGATAAAGTACATGATAGTTACAAAATATAACAATTGTAGTTTTGGTATTACATGGTCAATGATCTTATATTCTCATGGCATACTAAACAAGTTAATCACTAATACCGAAGAACTTTAATCATTATAACATAGCATATCAAACATGTTAATCTTATATCATCGAGAATCATATCACGCCAACTTTGAAACACTAGTGATCTAAGATTATCGTGGTGATTCTATTAGGGTTACCAAACGCTCCTTAAGGGGAACCTTACACATTTAACTATATATCAATTAAACATCTTAAATCTACTGCACTTCCATATGATACATATCAGAAATGGTCACATCACCAGTTGTTCCATTAGACATAACTAGGAATTTGTAATAACAATGAAATAGGTGCCTTTTCAGTCACATGTCCCATCTATGCACATTTGAAAAACACAAATCAAATGGCGAGCATCATGCAGACATTTGGAACCTTGAACCTTGTCGTATACTATTGTTAGTGAAATTCAAATTTAAAAGAATTATATCAACCATGAACTAGTTAAATGGTTATAGATATGAACCAAGAGGATCTGAAGTCTGCAAATCAAAAGACACTTCAAAAACTGAACCCTAACATATCAGTTGACATAGTTGAAAGAGAAATGTGTCCCAAAGGATGCACAACCATACTGACAAGTAACAAAGATGGCATATCAGATCATGATGATACAACTGCCACCAACGGACACTATGCATGGAAAATCTTTCATAATAACAAGCTAATGTCAGCCATGATGATACCCAAGGACAGAGCATCCTTCTTACTTAATAACGACCTAATCTGAGTGAATCTAGAGGTGTTGAGATGTGCTGGTCATAATTGGGTTTATATTTAACCTTCCAGCATGAAACGTTAATTGATGCCAATAAAAGATTACCTGTTACTAAACAGAGCTGCGGAGCTTTTGTGCATGCACCAATAAACCGAACAACATTTTCATGTTGGACTTTCCTGAAAGGAAACAGAAAGAATTGAAATGAAAAGAGGAAGGAAAAAAAAGAGGGGGTGGGGGCGTAAAAAAGAGGAGATAAGAGAAGAAAAGGCCAGGAAACAACTGCCTATCATAAGCACTTGCGAAGAACTAGCAGAATAAACAAGAAATGTTGGTGATTTTAAAAGAAGGAAAAAATAAAAATAACAGGGTTACAGTATCATAACTCATATCAGGTTATAATATCCTAATGCTGATCCTTGGAAACATGATTAAACTGCTTTAGCTAGCATCCAGGTCATTACAAGATCTGACAAATTTTCAATTGCGATTAAGTAATATATTAATAATTCACCTTAAAATCATTATTTCTTGAGCAAATTCTTCCCCCAGATTTGCATATAGATGCTCAGATCTTAGAACTTTGATAGCAACATCTTGACCCAGGTAACTTCCGCGATACCTGTACATAAATGTAGAATGAGGCTAGTAGTTGAAAATGTACTTGTAAAATGCAAATTAATATGTAATGAGTGGAATGATAGGTTTAGCTTATAAATGGACTCACAAATCCCCACAAGATCCACTTGCAATCTTCTCTCCCATCTTTAGTAATCTTTTGTCAATTTCCTGCTCGGCAACTTTTGCTTGCATGGATAACATCTTCTCTGCAGCTGAAGAATGAGACGAGCCAGACCAGGACCCCTACATTCTCCCAAAAGGACAAATGTAGAATGCATCACTATCAATCAGTAACAGATTCAGCAACCTACCAAACGAGGTCAACATAAACTTTGAAAAAGGTTCTAAAAGATTTTAAGTGCAATGTGGCTTGTAAAGGCCTAAAAAGCAACAGTGAGATTTTGGAAGAGTTCACTGCATGTATGCACACGCACGCACGCACATCTTTTTGAGAAGGAAAAAAAAGGGACCAAAGCAAAGCAAGATGATTACATAAATTTACAAAACTCACACATTCCAATGATGTAAACTGAATTTATAGTGTAAGGCCTGAGATGGACACAGATATTGTTTTGATCACTAAACTAAGCTAAGCAAGTCAAAACTTTATTGATATGTATATATGCATACATGCATATATGTATATCTTGGCTAGGCTATACTTGAGTGGATCTTTGCTTAATCCAGTCAAGTCTAGATTGAACGATAAGAATCTAACATCTGAGCTATTAGATCTAATCAACTACCTTTAAAATATTTGCACATCAAAAATCATGTTAATTTAGAGACCCTTAACCCATGCATCAAGTGATAAAAAAATTGGATAGTTACATATTTTGTTGGACACTTGATGCAAGGTCTAGAAATATCCGAATAGCATAATTATTGATGTGTAAGCATTTTAAAAATAGTAGATCACATCAAACAGCTCGAATCATTGATGTGAGATCCCAACCATCCAATCTAGACCTAAGCAGATCTGACACATACATACATATGTATGTGTATGTGTTTGTGTAGTTGTGTATGCATGAATGTATATATGTGTGCATGTGTGTGTGTGGTCTTGGCATGACCCATTGACAACATTATGAATGAGTCAACCATAATGACAAAGTCAGGATGGGTGCAAGATATAGGTTCTGCACATTTTAGTTGAACAATCATAAAGAAATAACTCATCACAATTAAACAACCTAAAGAAGAACGAGCATGACCAAAATGTAATAATGAATGAAGTTAAATGCAAGTTCTATCTTGTCATGTGCAATCCTGACATTTCATGAGGTAGGAAAGGATATGTAAGCCAAAATGATCGTGGCTATGGAGTCCCAGATGATGCAGATTATGGAAGAAATAAGCACAATGACAAACATATTATGCCAAATAGGTTTTATCAAGCTATGTTGTTAAGAGTACATATGCTGAATATTACTGAAATATTAGACTTTGAAGATTGCAATATTAAGCTATGGAATTGCCATATACTAGAACTATGCTGTGTTACATGAGTCTACATCAACCAATGTTATGAACACAAGATTACAGCATCACTGAAAATCAATCTATTCCATCTACATGTCACCAGAAACCATATAAAACATTAGAGGTGATATGTTGCTAATTATGCAGTGCAGGGATGCATTAGCAGTCACAGTGTACTGTCTTGCACAAAATCCTATTTGGTCAACATGATGAATCTGGAAAATGACCTTTATCAAAAGGCATGATCAGCTCTAATGAAGAAAAATTTCATCACAGGAGGGTCTTTTTAGATATCTTACAAATTATAAATTGGTCATTTATGATCAATGTAATCTTGCATCCATGTACTGAATATGTTTCCTAAGCTGTTCTCAACTTTTAATTCTTGCTATCTTCTGGAATTTGGAAGGTAATTTAAACAAGCCTGAGCCATTAACAGAAGATATAAGTCAACAGGATCCTACTTCTTGCATTTATCCTCCCATAGATCAACAAAAAGCAAATTTTTTTTTCCAACTATAAAAGCATAGGACTCACAAGCATTCATTGCAGACTCAAATATATATATATATATATATATATATATATATATATATATATATATATATATATATATATATATATATATATATATATATGTATGTATGTAATGTATGTAATGTATGTATGTATGTATGTAATGTATGTATGTATGTACATGCATACGTACGTACGTATGTATGTATGTTCAGGAAGCTAGATGTCTGTCATTATCCTTAGTCTAGTCAAACTGAAGCAAAGCAGTGGTATAACAAATATATAAACAAAGAGAGCGATCATAATTCACGAAAAATATAAGCGACAGAAATAATTATCTGTCAAAAGAAAGAAATATGAAGGTCTGTGAGTACAGTCAATTGCAGAGAGTGATACCTCATATCTCGCAATTGCTGCCTCAAGCTCCTTGTGCAGACCATCTGTATCCTGAGCACACCATTGCAAAGTCAGCAACTTTTGGACTTGACAAAGATCCCTGTCATAAAAGAGAATAGAATCACAATGCCCCTTCATGATCTTGAAGGGCCCACATGGTAATGTTCCTGCCCATAGCGGAAAATGTATCATTTGGTCCATTAGACAAGAAAGGATGAATGATTGAGCTTCTAAAGGCAATGTGCTTCAGCAACAAGCAGAGGACAAACATATGAACTTCAAAAACAATAATATATATTATTCTTATTCATGATAGAAGAGACCATAATCCAGAAATGAAACATTTGGTTGACTTTTAATAACTTTGCTTTGACAGTAAACAAAGATCCACGTCATCTGAAAGGATCACATGAGATTACTTTTAAACAGATCTTGATAACCCAAGACTTCTTTTCAAAAAACAAAATAAAATTATAAGAACTGGCTGATAAACCAATGAACTTTGAGAATGTTTAAGATTTTTAGTATTATAAATGATTTTTCAATTATTAAACATTAAAAACAATGCCCAAAACAAATTTAATCTCATTTCAAATACCTTCTCTGATATTTCAATGCCTCGGTCATTATATGTTGGTTAAGAACTTGAAATATCTTTGTTTTTCATAAATTTCTCCAGCCATCAACCTTGGCCAAAATAATCCCATCCTTTGTCTCATCTTGATATCAGTCACCCACCAAAATAGCCAAAATAGCAAAAAGTGAAAAATCATGAAATATATGTATAGCATCAAGCATGGTCACAACTAAGGCAGTAATCATGTCAACAAAATTATGAATCCTGCAATGACAACAGGGGCATAAGTTAGGGTCCAATGGATCACAATGAAATTCTGGGTGCCTTTGAGGTTAGTGTGGGCCCTGGATTTTGGTTTCACCAAGATAGAAAAGTGGCCTGATATTCACAAGACCTAACAAAGTGGATTGGAGAAATCACAAAGGGGCTTAAAAACAATGTTTCAAACACCAATGGACAACTTCAAGGTTCAAGTGATAAGCTCAAAGCAATGATAGACAAATAGGTAGAAGAAGCAAGAAACCAACCCCATTACAAGGCCCAATAGACCAGCTTAAAAGGCTAGGGCCATGCTGGGCATATAGGGCCCATAGAGGAGAAACAAAACTAGTACATAACGCTAGGCACAAAAGGTAACCGCCAACTAGAATCAAACTTAGTTTCAAAGATCATGATACCTACAAGACCTAGGTCACTTGTATGGAGATAGTGGTAAGGCCTGCGAGGATGTCATTGCAAGTGAGGCACCTCACACGAGGATGTCATTGCAAGTGAGGTGCCTCAAAATCAGTCCACAACCCACATGCCTCTATGCAGCCTGCGATGGTAAAGAAATCAAAAACTTCCCAATCAGGGCCTAGTACTCGATAACTTGCTCCCCTTCAGAGGAGGTCATGTGATTGAAACCCATAATTTATGTCATGTTGGTGGCATGGATATGTAGAATTCATGAAATGGTGCAAAATGTGGATGTCAAGCTACCATAATAAGGTTGTCATGCCAGCATGGCAGTGTCACTGTAGTGGCAAGATAGTTGCCTGGGATATGATGGCCTAAATGCCTCAGCAGCCCATAAGGCTTAGTTGGGGAGGGCTACTCCTTGTTCTATATATTTCTTATCTACAGGTTTATTCACCCAGGGGACAAAAAAAAACGGACACCCTACCATGGAACCAATATGAAATTCAAGGCACTCAAGGATATGAAAATAACAAAAAAGACGAAGACAAGAATGAGTAATCTCCCACCGCGCTAAAAGTGCCTTACAGTGAGATGGACTCATCACTGATTGGATCTCTAACCAACCTTGTTAAGTATGCTGCAACAAGTTCATAAGAAACTATTGATTGCACAATAATCTACACCTTCCCATTGCTGTGCAGAGTTCTGATTTTATTAGCCAATTGATTAGAAAGCCATAGGCTGTTGAAATCCATTTCATATATCCTTTCCATATCTATAAATGTTGCATGAATTTTGCTGATGCCATGTTGAAAATAACACTTGTGCAACTTCTTTTAGCATTTCTTTACATAATAAAATAATTTGTCTACACAGAATAAGCCAAAACAGAACTAAACCCATTTATATTTCTCATTAGATAATAAGTACAAAGAAAATTTTAAGATGACAACAGATTACAGCCAGCATGTCAATATTAAGAAGAAAGCCTACCTCCTCATGCCACCCATCTACAATAAATGCATCCAAAGAATAGCCATCTGTTGTTGAAAAAACATGAGCTTCGCGGATGTTCAATCCAATGTCGGATAGCAAAGTGGATAGCTAGTCAAACATATTACAATTAGTAAATCCATCTGTGCCATTAATTGAAACATAAGAAATAAAGAAGCCAACAAAAATTGGGGGGAAAAAAAAGCCGCATCCTTCTTACAATAAAGAACTAAAGAAACGAATATAGGTGCATCAATACTGAAGGCATAGTAACCATTGATAAACAAGAAATACAAGGAAAAGACATTAAAAATGTCTTTTTCTTTAACAAATATTCAGAGCCTATTTCATGTGCAATGTTAATTGAATGAGTGCAATAATAGCATAGAACTGAAACTACTTAAATAATAAGATTAATACTTAAGCAAGGAACAAATCAAGAGTCTACACAAATTAAAGCATATGAGTGCTCTTTGAGTGCAAGAAAACAAAATATTAAGTATTCAAGAAATGTACAGACTATATGAGATGATGATAATGTGGCATTTGCCCATTATAATGGTAAGCATAACTTGGATTGTCCAGTGACTACCATTAAAACACTAGCTTACATCACATGGATTTGATAACAATGCAATTCTATACTAAATAGAATCACCGCATATGTAGATAATTCATTTCTTTCACTAGATAGAATGGATGAAGCACATAAAATAAATAGGTTATATAGAGCAGATCCTGCAACCAAATCTGTTTAAAGGGAAAAAGCAAGTTTCATCAACTGAATAGCAAAAATTGAGTACGAACTACAAATCAGAAAGGATGAAACATAAAATATTTAGCCAATTATGCATAAAAGTGTATAAATACTATTCTACCTACCTGGCTAAGGAGCTTCGGTTTGTCAATGCTAGAAAATGTTATTTCATGAATTGGGACATAAGTAACATCGTGCCTGCACATTATCAAAATGAAAAGAAATTAATCTTTTTATTACTTCAAATGCTCTAAAAAGTATTTCAAGCATGCTTAAAAGCATGATGGACTTTGGAATTTCCAAGGTTTCAAAGCCAAAACAACTCTACTAATGAGAATTTAATCTTTATGAGACTCAACAACAACAAGTTCAAGAAAGGCAAAGATTGGCAGTAGGACAACATGTTTCAATGGATCATACCTAGCAATAAAATGGTCCATTCTAGTATGTTTAAAACTTCACAAAATGAGAAAATAGTGTCATAACAAAAAACAAACATACTGAATGATAAATAACTGTAGATTTTCATGCTTCTTCAGTGCTAGATCACTGAAACTCTAGAACTAGCCAATTTCCCATCAGTCATTCTTTAGGGAAATTCTTTCACCATCCTTACTTAGCAAGTCATACACCAGTAAAAGCATAGCTTTCTCAAATCCCTTTCCATGTCTTCAATCAAATTACATTCCGATACAAGTACTTTGTAATTACATCAACCAATTGAATTAGGTGCCAAATGCATAAGTCACTTAATTATCAGTCTAAGGGCAATGCTACCATTCTAATGTTGAATTACCTAGGGAGCAGAGCACAAGCTGTCAACACATATGATCTCATAATAATTCTGCATCATGGAAGTTAAATAAACTGATCTCACACCATTTATCACTCACATGAAAAGAAACCATTCTAATAGGATTCTCCAGGATTCCTTTAATAGTCAGGCAATGTCAAATAATATATTTTGTCTTCCTATTTTATCCATCTACCAGTTATTAAGTTTGCATGTTACTCGCCTCCTATAAAGCTTTTGTGCTGCAACAACACTAAAAGAACACCATTTTCCATGGTCTTGTATGATGAATATCACATGTTATTACATATACGCCTAAGGATCAAGAGAAACATAGATCATACGAAGCATAAATCTTGAGTTAAATCATTTCATACTATATAATTCTTGTTTCCACAAGGTATGTCAAAAAAAAGTCTACTCCTTGAAATTATTTAGAAAGAAATCTTTTGCACGTTAGGTCTAGTACAACTTTAAGGGCAAGTATTACTAGAAAACCATAAAACTCGAAACCCCAACTGCTGATTAAACATAATCTAGTTATAGAAACTGATCATATGGCAGGCACAGTAGATTTACCTCAAGTGATGTAGAATGGTAGCAACTTTGAAGAGTTCCATTGTTTGGCAAGCATCAGTATTAGATATCTTTCATATTTAAATTGGTAATGGAAATGGCTAAAAATAACAGCAAACTCATGTTCATCAAATATAAAATAAAATGAAATGAAATGAAATTCACATTAGATGCTACTTCAGACTAAGAATATCACAACTTTGCAATTGTACCTATCATGAATCATGATTAATAAGGATCATTGTAATGCTGGAGCACAGAGATTGGATATTTGGTTGGGCAGATAATTACCTTGCCGAAAGAGCATCTGCAGCATTTGTTCCATCTTCACTGTCCTCGTTGATCTTTTTCATGTCCAAATTTAGGTCCTCAAGCTTTGAGCAAGTTTCAAAGTCAATGCCACAATCCCTATTTTTACTCAAATAAGTACTAATAAATAATCAAGAAGAAGACCTTCTAACCATAGCAAGGTTTAGAATTTAGATAAGTAAGAAGCTTCAAAAATAAGGTACAAGTTTGGCTAAGAATTATCACTGTTTGCACAAATAGAAGTTCTGTCATTAACGGGATCTAAAAGCGGCAACAACAGATGATGCAGTTTAATACTAAGAGTCTGAGTGGTGGGGAACCTGAAGCCATTCTCTTTCATGTTTGGTACTATCACATCCTCTTGAACTATAAACAGATTTTAAAATTTGATACAGATCCTTCCCATGATGCTCTAGTATAAACATGGTCCTCAGCACAGAAAGAACAAGAAGTTTGACAAGTAATGTTTGAGGCTCCTTTTTTTTTATTTTTGCATGGGCGGTGGGAATTGGGAGGCTGATACTTCCACAAGATCCACAGCTGTTAACGTTGTAGTTTGACACCTTGAAGGGCTACTACAACAAATTTCATATATACCTGATGTGGCATAAAATAAGTGCTCAATCGGCGGATGACACGTGGCAAGGGAATATACTCCTATCAGAATAACCCTACTCTCATTAAAGAATAAGAATGCCATGAATGCTCATGACTTCGGTCAGGACTCTAAGATCTTCGAATCCTAGAGGGACTCTTCTAAGGTTTCCTAAACCCTAAAGAAACCAAACTGCTTGTTTATGAAAACTAAGGACCACTAGTATGCAAGACTCTTACTCTATCCCATAACTACTCCATGTTTTCCTATTATTTTAAATTCCCTGCTAACTTGAGTATCGGAAGATCCCCTCACAGAACAGCTCTGATATCTTGCAGGTCTTCTCTTTAGTAGATGGTGCTCTCACCAGGCGACTCCTCGTTTTCATCAATGGTTGAGGTTTGGAAGTAAATTTCAAAAGTCAATAGATTGATGCTGCCCATGAGAACATGAAGAAAAGTCAACAAGTATGTCGCCAAAGAGAAGAGATCGAAGGACAAGCAACACTCAACCCTATCTGCTACGAGTTTCAATTATTCTAGAATTCTGGAGAGGATTAAGCCAATCATGTCACCTCAAAATTGATGAGAGTCATCATGTAAGATCAATTCAACATGCTTATGCAGCATCTCGAAGCCCTGACTGACTTGGTGTAAAACCTGATGCCGCAGAGGTTTGGCTTGAGCAACAAGGAGCTGATCTGGAAACAAACTCAAGCTCATGGAATGATCTATCTCATCTGTAGCAAGCTAAAAAAGCACATCGTCTTCTATGCCAACAAATTGAGGATGCATGCTATAGCAACTAGAGTCGGAGAGAGTCTAAATACCACTAGTTGACTTAAGGACTAGATCAGTAACTTGAGGAGATGAACCAGAGATTGAGGTAGTGATGGAGCAGGTCAGAGGCAGGAGAGTAAACGCAGTGGATGAGCTAGAGCTCCTAAGGAAGCTACCATTTACTAAAAAAATAATATCCAAACTAAAAAAATAATATCCAAGCCATTGCTCCTAAAATTCAAGATGCCTTAGCTTGAGCCATATGATGGAACCTCAAACCTCATAAATCATCCAGAGAGATTTGAAGTTCTGATGTTACTCCATAGGCTATTGGATACATTATGGGTTGGACTTTCTAACGACTAGTATTGTTAAAAGCACTAGATGCACTTAAGCATAAAGTGCAAAATGCAAGTACGCGCCTAAGCGAAGTGAGGCATGTATTTTTGAAATAAATAATAGAATAATTTATATAAATAAGATTTATAATGTACAATAGAAAAAAATTGAAAAAATTATAATAGCAATATATTTAGTTTATTAGCTTAACAGAAAGCCTCCTTTTTCTTAGCTAAAATATATAGTCCCTTAATGTCTTTCCTCTTCTTTCTTATTCTCAAATGATAGCATAATTTTTGGTGTTCCATCTCTTTGTTTTCTAATTTTTTATCTTTTTATAAGGTAAAAAAATAATTATACATAGAATGGTACATTATAAAGCCAACAAAATCTAATAAATATAATAGACTTAAAAAATATTACAAATATAGCTTATGAAGAAGGGCATGCTTTTCTTTTATCTCTAATCAGATAAAAAATGTATGCTTTTTTTGCCTCATGTGCGCCTAAATGAAGGCGCCTTGCCTAAGATATGAAAAATGCTTAACCTTTGACGCCTCGCGCCTTATACCTTAGGTGCACCTTAGGGTATAAGAACCGCCTAACTCTTGGTGCCTTGTGGCTCATGCCTTAGATGCGCCTTAGACACTCTTTTGATAACACTACTGAGATGCTAAAGAATGCAATTCCATCTTGGTACTCTAGCCTCTAACCTACCTTGATCAACTCATTTAACCAGCTTGGCCAACAATTCGTTAGCCATTTCATTAGTAGTAAGAGACCCAAGAAGACTTTCGCCAATCGAATGACCATCAAGTAGAAGAAAGACGAGCCGCTCCAAGATTATATTCGATGATTTAACACCAAAGCTCTAGGGATTCAAAACCTGGATTCCTCGGTAGCTATAGCAGCTATCATGAATAGTCCTTGAAACTCGCACTTCAACTTTTCTCTCTCAAAACGTCCTCTCAAGGACTTGACCGAGTTACTGACGTGGGCTGAGAAGTATGTTAACACCAAGGAGACCATTGTAGCTCGAAAAGAAGTAGAAGAAGATCGAGCCGATAAGAAGCACAAAGGATGAGAGGAGCAACAAGCAAAGTTTGAGGAGCTCAGTTCGCAGCACCATAGTGCTACATGGCAACCCTCAAAGAAAAATCAAAGCTCATAAAAATGCTACCCATTGAAAGTCTGGACATGAAAGAGAGGCTCAGAAAGCAACAAGGTGAGGTCGTAGTATACTGAGGGGCCAAGGCTCTGAAATATGAAATCAACCATGCACTCACTTGAATCATTATACTCAAGTATTAAAAGCCAGCTATCTTAAATTGTTCATGCAAAGCACATTCCAAAAAAAAGAGCTTAAACAGGGTTAAACAAAATTGACCTATCAAGAGTTGGTTGCACAAAGCCGATCAAAGAATGATGAGAGCCAAGGGCTATACCCTTGAACCATTTAAAAACCCTAGTTTCATCTAGGCTCAGCGGAAAGGAGGCAATACCCAACCTAATCAGTCAATTACGAACCACCAAGGAACTCTTTCGATTCAACTTGGATCCAATCCGGGATATATCAATCATCCTTAGATTGATCCATTGAAGATAAAAAGGTCGAAACTCGAAAGTCTAAGAAAGAGCAAAGGACTACAGCTCATAAAACCAACCCAACAAAGCTTGAGCCTCCTAAGGTTGACCTGCACCAATTATAAGGGCTGACCTACAAAGGGCTGGTGAAGCCGATCTCTTATGCTTAAGCATTCTTTGTGGGCAATCCTATTCATCCTTAAGCATCAAAACTGATCATAAATACCTCATCGACCATTCAAATCTAAATGATCAATTCGAGTTTAAGGGTCATTATCACAATATGACACAAAGAACTTGAAAAAATCGAAGGACCGATCAATTTGAATTTAAAGGTTATCATTGGAAGATGATCCAAAGAACTTGAAAAAATTGGAGGAACAATTAATTTGAGTTTAAGGGCCATTATTGCAAGACGACCTAAAGAACTTGAAAGAATCAAAAGAATGGTTTATTCAAGTTTAAGGGTCGTTATTGGAAACAACGTGAAAACTTGAAAAAAAATTGGAGGATTGATTAATTCAAGTTTAAGGATCATTATTGAAAGACAACCAAAATAACTTGAAAGAATCAGTGGATTGATTAATTCAAGTTTAAGGACTATTATTGGAGGAAAACCCAAGAACTTGAAAGAATCAGAGGATTGGTTAATTCAAGTTTAAGGGCCATTATTAAAAGACGGCCTGAAAAGCTTTGAAAAAACTGAGAATTTGTTGATTCGAATTTAAGGGTTGTTATTAGGAGATGACCCTGAAGACTTGTCTTTGGAGTTAGCTAATCCAAGTTTAAAGGTCATCAGTGAAGGACAATATAAAAGACTTGAAAATTTTGGTGGGTGATACCATTTAATTCAAGTTCAAAAGTCATTAACTGAAAAATGATCTAAAAAACTTGAAAAAATGAGAAGCATACAAACAAGAACCAATGTCAAATTCCAATCCAAGTAATGGCTCCAAGGAGCTGATCTAAATCGGCAAGATGATCTCACACCTAATCGGAATACAAAACCAATTCAATATAGCTGACTTGACTACTTCCTTAGTCCAAGGTAGGATCATAACTTGGACATGGAAGTAGAGAGCAAGTAATGTAGCATAAAATAAGTGCCTAATCAATGAGTGACACATGGTAAGGGAATATACTCCTACCAGAATAACCCTATTCTCATTAAAGAATAGGAATGCTATGAACACCTATGAGTTTGATAAAATCAAAACTCTACGGTCTTCAAATCCTAGGACTCTTTTAGGATTTCCTAAATCCTAAGGGGACCAAACTTTTCGGTTATAAATAAACGTCAGGAGCCACATGTATGCAAAGCTCTCTTTCTCTCTCCTATGACTAGTCCTCGTTCTCCTGTTCTTTCAAATCCCATACAAGCTTGAGTGTCAGAGGATCCCCTTGAAGAACAACTCCAATATATTGCAAGTCTCCTCTTTGGTAGATGAGGTTATCATCAAGCGGCTTCTCGTCATCATTAACAGTTGCAGTCTAGAGACAAATTTCAGATGTCAATAACATCAAAGCTATGTTTTCCACCAACAATTACATCCTCAAATCTTGCAATTCACAAAACTCAAATTCAAAAGTGGGCAAGTTTTTCCGAACAAATACATTCTTACATCAATAGGGGCAAATGGACTAAATTAACTTGATCCAACTCCAAAGCCAGCCTAAAGATAACCCAATTCAATCTGAAAAGATATGTTAAAATCATGCTAAGGATATAAAAGTATATGGATTGGCATATTTCCTGTGAAATGATCCTATGGCACTCGGTACTGACCTGTATTATCCCAATACTTTACCGATACAGTACAGTATAGTACGGTCAATACAGGTCGATACAACAAACCTTGCTTGCAATCAACACATACAAGTACTATATCTCATCATTCTGACTGTAGTCATTAAATACTCTTCAACTTGCACCTCCATTAATCCCCTTTCCTATTTCCTTAGCATGAATAGGCCTACCCCAAGTCACAAATTATTTTTTTCAAAAAACAGAAGGATGCACACACTAAAGCTACAGAAATTGGTAAATTGTCATGCACCGGGTTCAAGCTTTTTATCCATGCACCAAATTTCTATCAAGTTTTGTCTTATCATAGTATTGCTTTCACACAAAAAGTTCATCTAGTGCAAGAGGATTCTTTTTTTAAAATGAATTTTTCATTAAATAGCATCAATGAACATGTAATTGCAGGACTTCATGCTAAATATTCCCCAAACATATGCATCTTCAATTTTTCCACATACAACCAGTATCACAACACTTTTTTATATAGACTCCATGACCATACTTCCAATGTATTTACAGTGTTCTGTTCTCAAAATTCACTCAAATGGCAAGTTTTTGTGATGCTTGGCATGGGAATACGCAAAGAGGGAAGATAGATCTTCCAAAATACAATTTTCTTGTCCTTTGTTAAGAACAGTGATAGTTCCACTTCTTCAAGAGGATTCAATTACAATAACAAAGAGTTCACTAGGTGATACAAAAATGTCTCCAAAGGATGAAGTAAACAAGAACTGCAAAGAAGACCATATTATTGATCCATCCATTGGCAGGAAAGAAGACCATATTATTGATCCATCCATTGGCAGGAAGTACTTGAACATTTCACCAATTTCTCATACGGTTGCAGGGAAATAGAGAGGAGATATTTTGGGTGAACTTGTCATGATTGTTCAAGACTATTTAGATTATTATTATGATATAATACCATGATCCTAAACCAAGATGTTGTTCAACATCCCAAATATTCTCTTCACACAAGGACCTTCTCAAGGCAAGGTATTAATGAACTACAATGTTACATATGATTGTACTGGATTACATGCACTGCTACTGAAGAATCCTAACATTGTAACTTTCAAAGAAAAATATATACCAAAATTGAATGGCTTCAGATAAATTTTGATTGAAAAGAAAACATAATAGAGACAGTTTCTGTTATCAAATTGGTAATATAATTACATCACAGCTCCCAGTCAAGGTTAGCTGTGGTGTACCTTCATGAAACGGACATAGAAGGCTGGGCGCTTCTTTGGGTCCTGGGCTTTCGCTAGAATCTTCTGATGTACCAGGACATCTTCTGCTCTATCGATATTCACATCCATTAAATAACTGAGTAAAATACAAAAAAAAAAAAAAAAAAAAAATCAGTTTCTAGGTATAAACAATTGAAGGGATGCCTCCTTATCATGCAGAAGGCAAGATGGGAAACAACAATAAACGCTATTTATGAGCATCCAGATTCAATCAAGAATAACAGGACAGCTATTGAAAAGAATAGCAGCTTCTAAAAGTAAAAAAGCAATTATGCATCACTGCTTGAGTGTTATAATTTTGGAAGGATGAATCTTGCTTTCCTACAAAAAAGAAAAATTAGAAGCATATTAACCACGCCCGGTCCGGGTGGTACTCAGACACTGGATACATTCAGAGCCAAAACCCTAAGAGCATGCTAGGCCTGCTAAAACTCATAATCAAATAATATCATCATATAAACATATCATTTAAACATATCAATATATTCTTGTAGCAAAAAGTTCACAGACATCAACTATGCAAAACATAAAGAGGTCCACGTAGTCATTCTTAGAGATAAAAAATGAAATAACTGATCTCAGATTCTGTATCAACTTGAAATAAAAGCCAAAAAAAAAAAGCGATCAAGATGCTAGCTCAGGAAGAGAAAGACAGCTGGACATCATCCGATCTCCATCTGAAGTCCGATAACCAATAAGAACTACAGTCCAATAAAACTCTCAAGACTTCCACTAAAAAGACCACAAAATCCATTCAAGAAGAAGTAAAAGGAAAACAAAGGGCATCCAGTTTCAATGCCAAATCCAAAATTAAACAAGCTAAATCCGCATCAAAAAGTTCAACCTCACCTCAGGGGCAAGCGGCTGAAGTGGGCCTCGAGCTTGTCCTTAAAGTCGGGATTGGAGACGGCCTCCTCATTCCCGCTCTCGACCAGCCGCGCGAAGATTTCGCTTTTGATGTCGTACGCCGCGATCCCACCGCCGGCACCAAGGCCAAGCCCCCTCGGCGGCGACGAGCTCTCCCCGACCTCCTCGATCGCGTCCTCTGCCCCTGCATCCATCCCAGCCGGCCCGAGACCCGGCCCCCCGTCACGGCGCGCCCATCGGAGGGGAGCCAGAGCTAGGGTTCCAGCAACGGAAGCAATGGCGACAGCGATGGTGAGGCAAAAAGAGAAACCTATGGCGGTGATTATAGGATTTGCGGCAGGGGTAGAACGGTCCTTCGAGGGGAGGAAGCGGGCGGAGAAGGCGAGTGAGAGCGCGGAAAGTTGGAATGGAGCCTTGTGGAACGCAGTGGTGATAAATATAGGAAGGGAGAAAAAGTTTGGGGTTTTATGTAAAAGGATAAGGTTCGGATAAGCGAAGGATTCGCCCGGCCGGGGGGGGCGGAAGGGATAGCGATACCGGATCCCGTCGTTATGCCGGATAGCGCGACGGGCTACCAATGGGTCCGTGATCTGCCACGTCGCCGATCAGGTGGAGCCGCATCTGATGAAATACCGGACTGGTCCGGTTTCTTCTCTAGACCGAACCAAGCCGATCTGGTTTACGACAAGTTGGGGAGAGTCAGGAAGTGGTTCGGTCTGGCCCGCAAATATTTACCGACCCCAATGCGGTCCTACCTAAGTTAATTGAGCGCGGAGTTCTGGGCCGGCATGGTGTATCGCTGGGACTTTAATAGGCTAAAATATACTTTTGATCCCCTAACTTTCACTCAAAAATTATTTTGATCCTCAAACTTTTACTTGTTATGCTTTAATTCTTCATATTTTAAAAATATTACATTCTTAGCATTTTATCACATACGATAAATTAAAATTAATGAAATAACTAACATATCACTTTGATGCAAATATACGAAGACTTTTCTCCTACTAATACATAAATTATTCGATTCATTTTTAACTAACCCTAACGAGACATTAGGGATGCAATATTTTTAAAACATGGACTAAATTATAATAATTAAAAGTTTGAGGACTAAAATAAATTTTAGATGAAAGTTTAAGGACTAAAAGTATATTTTAGGCTTTTAAATAGTTAAGGTGCGACTCAATCGAGTGCAAAACATAAGCAGCTTAAATCAATTTTAGGCTAATAATTTGGATCTAGACTCTAAGTTTGTAGACAATAATTAAAAGTTTTGTTGACATTTATGTTACAGTGTTAAAGTGTGATCAAGGATTACCCAATTATATCAAACCATGCAATTTAGGGTAAATTATACAAAATTAACCTATAATAAATATGATTCAATAGTTCAATTCGGTAGATGCATCAAACTATATTAAGCTTATGTACCAAGCCATTCTATATCATGTTGAACTGCTTAGTTTGGTTTAATATGAGATGGTTCGTTAATTAAAATTTTTTAATTTATTTGATCGATGCACTATCAAGTCAGTATAATATGCTTTATGCCAAATTGATAACAAAATGATCCTGATTTATGGCATGAAGAAGCTCAGAGTGTGATGCAAGTGCTGGAAAACTCAGAAAGATTGCAAGAGAAGACATGGATGATGGGAATATGGGATGCACCTCGCCCACTGCTTGATGTTACGTGGGATTTCAACCTTGGTGGGAACAAGGTCAATCATTTGAAAAGCCTTTTGATGGTAGATGCCTTGTACGTTTGTGACATTGGATTCCCTTTAAGAGAATTTCTCCCTTTTTTTTTCTGTTTTTCTCTTTTTTTTTTTTTTTTTGGCGCCCCCTGTGCGCACGTGTGCGTATCCACGTACATGCATGCATCCGTGCATGCACGTGTGTTCATTCATTCTGAGGTGTGCGATGGAAAGGTGGATGCATATTTGAAGCAGGATTAAAAAAAATAAAAAAAAAAAAAAAACCAAAGAGACTCATAGTGATCTTCGTCATATTTGTTTAAAAAGAAAAAAAAACAAAAAAAGTGACCTGGGTGGAAAAATTACGCAAACGAACGAGGATCAGAGCCTCGTCGGTTGGTGTTAGATGCACGTAACTTCTGGTGCAAACTATTCTGTCCCACTTGCACGTTGCACATGACTTATCTATTGGAATCTCAAGCATCCAATAAGATATAACACTTTCTTCTGTGCTGTCTAAACTTTTCCTTGCATACCAATTAATTTGTCCAACTATCTGGAACAATATACATATATATATATATCATGGTGATGGTTATGCCTTGCTCATCCAATGGCATGGCACTAGTGGACGTGGATCGCAGGATCACGGCGTTGAGTCCACAAAGATAAGTATTGTTGTCACCTTCAAGTGGGAAGCTGTCCCATCCGTTGTTTCATTAGATGAGACTAGGTTTTGCTATTGACTTTTATGCGCCAGTGATTGGGATGGCCTATAATATTTTATATGATAGGTGATGTAGCATTGCCAAAAAAATAAAATAAAATAAAATAAAATAAAATAAGAATTAAAGGTTCAAGAAATTAACCGTCTTGCTAATCTCACACGCAATGAGAGCATAAATGATGAGGCTTGTTACGTAAGAACACCGAGGACTAAGAGGAATGTGATGAAAAGATAAAATGGAGCTGATTTGCACCATTTAAGGTGCTAAAAGACATGCAAGGGATGGATGCAGGAACAAAACTTAAGTGCAATTTCTATTATTATTATTTTTTTTTTTTTACTTACAGGCATATATATATATATATATATAGCTTTAGAACTTATACAATTTCTGTTAAATGCTTAATGCACATGTCCATTGATAATTGAAGAGCTAGATATATAGCAAAGAAGTAAAGAATTATACCTAAGTGCCATCCTAAATGCAATGCATGTCAATTAACTTAAATTCAGATTGGCACATAAAAACAGATAAATAATTTTACAAAATGATGATATTTCATGATAAAGATGCACTCAATGCACAGTGAGGATGATTCAAGTTTATCTTAGTACATGAGGTCAAAGAGGATGATTGACAATGAGCTAACCTTTTATCATAAAATTAAGGTTGATTATCAACAAAGATAGTTAGCCGATCAAATCCTCCTATTTGATGGCAGGGAGAGCATATGTAAAAGAGAAGGAAGTAATAGAAGAAAAAGAAAAGTTTAGTTCAGAGTTACTTAATTTCCTGAGTACATTGAGAGCCAAAGCTTCATTACAATCCATAAACAATGGAGTGGTGTAACTAAAAAATACCTATCATAATCCTTCATAGGAAATCTAGCTCTAGCTTGACCATCAATCACGATGAAAGAGGACTTATTGAAGATATATGCATTGTGCTTTGATTAGGTTGAACCATTAATCCATAGAAATATATTTGGATTCGGTTATATATTTGTATGTGTATGCATATGTATATGAATATATGTAGTTAATTAATAAAGTTAATTAAATTCATATACTCAAGATTTATTCGAAATGTAATTAATATGCATATAAGAATGAGCTCTCACATACTTTTATTGTTTAAGCTCCAGTATCCTTCTAGTAAAGAATTGAAATTCAATTATAAAAAACTATGATCAATCCATGCCAATAAAATTTATTTATACCGTCTAATAATCCACATGGATTATGGATTAAGCTTATTTTGATATTATAACTTGCCAAATGCCAAGTCAAGGTATTAGGTTGGAGGGTGAGGAATTAATATGAATCCAATAGTTCTGTCTTTTAATTTGACTTGGTGAAACCAAATAATATTTGATAATTTGACTCTAATCCTATTGAAGCCATATAAAAAGAGAGAAGATTCAATAAGAAAGTTCTCAATTTTCAAATCCCATAAGCGTACAAAGTTCTTAACATGCTTACACTCCTGCTATGCCTAAAATAATTTGTAATAGTGGAAGCGTCCCTGACTTGCGAGATCTTTATTTTATTTCCATACTTAAATTAGTAGGAGTATAATTATCTAGCTTCCTATGGTGAACGATAAGATTATAAACAGGCTACCACTCAATTTTTGCTTCTCTTTTCTATCATCAAGAGATTATGGATTTGAATTTATGATTCTTTCCCAAAGTATTTAACTTTAAGATAAATAATTATTTTTTATATGTAGGTCAAAATTATATATATATATAATAAAATAAGATACTGAGAAACTAATGTAGCAGTGATATAGCTATAACAATCAAATGAGTATATCTCTTTTAAAATGCAATTCAAATATAAAGCTGGACTAAGGATGGCAATCGTGTATATATATATATATATATATATATATATATATATATATATATATATATATATATATATATATATATATATATATATATATATAAATAAAATAAGATACTGAGAAACTAATGTAACAGTGATATAGCTATAACAATCAAATGAGTATATCTCTTTTAAGATGCAATTCAAATATAAAGCTAGACTAAGGATGGCAATCGGGCTGGATTTGTTGATTGCAAAAGGAATTAAATATCTGTTAATATGAATTCACTAAACATGTTGAAAATCTAATTCTAATCCTAATTTTCTTAATAAATATATAATAAATAACCCAACTTGTATAAATCATCTAATAAACAAGACAAGTGGAGTTAAATAAGTTAAATGGATCTTAAACTAATTAATGGATTGAAAAAGGTTAAATGGGTTTTAAACAATTGAGTTATAACCCAACCTAACTATTAAACGATCAAAACTAGTTGTATAGCCCATGGCTCTTAACTTAAACTTGCCTTGTTTGATAAGTGGGTTGGGTTGGTTTAATTTATTTTATAATCTAAATCTCTTTGTATCAAATCTGAATTTATTTAAACTATATTTGTCATAAGTTGGATTGGCATGGTAGGTTATGAATTGCCATCCAATGGTAGTGCTAGATATAATTTTGCAAATCAAGTAAAGCTTGGGTTAACTGTCTTTTAGCACAATAACAATAATACAATTTATGCTATCTAATAACACTATTTTATCCTTTTTTTTTTTTTTTTTTAAGCTTCATAGTAGAAATGATAATGAAGTGGAGTGGGATGCAATAAGGCATGTTGGGACGGAGAGCCACTTTCTCCCCCTATCCCACCACTATTTTAAGCCTCTTTTCCATCTCTATCTCCACTAATGGAGACAAAAAATTCTTCATTCTTATCTCAATAGGGTTCGTATCTATGGCAATCTCATTTTTTAATAAGATCTTCGTTCTCATTCTCATCAAGATTTCTCATCAACTTTATTTTTGACATTAAAATATTTATCTTGTATTTTAGTTTTGACTCATTACATTTCAAAAATAAAAATAAAAATAAGTTATTAAGTTTCATATAACAAATGAAATAGATCAAATAAATTTATCATAATTCCAAATTCTATGATATATTATATCATATTTATAATATTGAAATAATATAAATATATTTAAGTAATTTAAAATATATGGAGATCCGTGAGATAGGAATAGAGAATGCCATAAGAATGATATCCAAGTATTTTTTCCCCTATTTATATATCTTTAAAGATTTTGGTGCCATGCATTTAATATTTCTTTAAAAATTTTTTAGAGGATTTTATTAATAAGTGCCCCAAAAGGGAACTTATTGATTGCCTTTTAACTTTTTTAATAAATGCTAAAGGCCTATGTTGGTTGAAAATAAAATCAAAAATGAAATATGTGAAAAACACTTTCCAAGTACTATATTTTTTTTAAAAAAATCCATCTATTAAATGAATCTAAAGTACAAATTATATTAAATTATTTATTTAATTTATAAAATCATTAAAAGTTGATACGAATACAAATATCAACTAAAATTCTTGTTAGTGAACTCTCTCCCATTTTCTTCTAAAAAAAATGAAAATTTGCTTCAAAAACCTCTCATATTAAATATAAAAGAAAGATAAATTATCTAATATAATTATTTTATTACTAAAAAGATCATGAAAAAGAAAGATATTAACTATTAGTCCAAAAAATAGTTGCATTTGAGACTAAACAAAGCAAAAAAAAAAAAAAATGTAGATGCATTTAATAGCTGAATCTTTATTTTTATAAAAAAAAGTGCTTGAGAAAATGTACTACACTTATTTCTTCCCTAATTTTATTTTCAATCAAGAAAAATATTTTAAGCATTTATTAAAAAGTTAAAAAATAATAAATAAATGTTCTTTACCAATCAATAAATTCCTCAATACATATATTATTGCTGGATTTGTTTTCAATTAAGATAGTTGCATTAAACAGCTGTTGGGAAAGTTAAAAAAAAAAAGGCAATCAATAAATGCACCTTAATGAGTGCCCAAAGGCACTTATTAACAAAAACAAAACCTTTTCCTAGTAACACTCGTTAAGGTATATTTAATGTCTTTTTATCTAATTTTTATTTAAAAAATAAGAAAGAAAGAAAAAAAACTTTTAAAAAATATTTAAAGAGACATATGTTAACGAAGCCAACGTACCATTAAAATAGGATTATTGTTAAATGCTATACATATATGGATTGCTGCCATATATTTCATCTCGAAAACGAATGTTTATCGTTCATTCATACTCTATATTTACATGAATATTTATAATTTTTTTATTATTTTTTAAATATTTTATGCATATATGATGATTATTTAATCATGCATTTCACATTATGGTACTAATCTTGTTATTACTGCATGAAATTAAAACATTAAATAAACAAGTACTGGACACATGAAATGCCAATATTATCAGAAATACTGTTTTAGTTTGTCACAGCAAATAGATAACTAAAATTAAGAGCACGTGGAAAGAAAAAGCTAAAATATATTTTTGATCCTCCAACTTCCGTTCAAAATTCATTTTGATCATCAAATATTAAATTATTATATTTTAATTTCTTATATTTTAAAAATATTATATTTCTGATACCATATTACATAAAATTAGTTAATTTTGATATAATATCTTACATGCCATGGTAAATAGAATGTCACCTAGAATATGAGAAGCCTAAATAGTAATAACCGAGAGTTTGAGGATCAAATAATTTTGAGTGAAACCTTAAAATTGAAAAGTATATTTTTATAAAAAAAGTAAATAAATAAAATTAGATTGAGCTAAATTTACAGTAAATCTTTCAAAAATTATGCAATCTATCTTGCTCAACAAAGCAAGTAATGTTTGGTGTCATGCCGGCTCCAAGTTAGCACGCCAATCATTACGAGCTGAAAAGTATTACAATTGAACACTAAATTAAAAAGCTCATAAGAGTACCAATGCACCATAAGGTGAAGGTTATACTTTTTATATTTATAAATAATTTATCAAGCAAGCGAGCGTAACTAATCTTTTTAATAACATGGGTCCTAAAGCAATTTCATTAGAGCATGGCAAAGCACAAGTTACTATAGAGGAAAAGCATTGGAATGAGTGATTCCACTTACACTTAGTTATAAGGTCGTTGGGAATGCAAAATTATTGTATTTATTTTATATTAAAAATATTAACTTAAATTTTTAGAAATATAAAATTATTATATCTAATTTATAATAATCAAATATTATAGTCAAATTATCAAGTTTAAAATTCTATTTTCGTATTTTATTATAAATATTTTTGTTTTCTAAGTGGTTGTCTTTTTTTTTGCAATCAAAAATATAAAAGTAAGAATTTTCTGTAAAATCATTTTGGAAATATTATTAGTTAAATATTATAAATATTTAATACAAATTGTATATAATGTGTATTAAAGTATTATTGAATATATATTATATAACATATAAATATTTAATAATATATTTTATATTATATATAATATTTGTAATATAAATAATGTTATTTATTCATAATATTTATATCATTAAATTATCTAAACTTATAATATAAATAATATTAAATACATATTAAAAGTTATGTAAATTAAAAAAATTTAATATACAAAAATATCATAAATATCAATAATTCTAAATTTAATATTTATATATTATGATATATAATAGTGTTTAAAATATTAAATATTATATTAATGTTAAAATTAAAATTAATATAATATAGTATAATATATTTAATATTAAATATAAATATTATATTAAATATTTATATGGAAATCAAGAGTGTAATATGAAATTACTAGACTTTAATAATCTTAAATATTTATCTTTGATATGGGAATCAGATCATCATAATTTATGATAATTTAAGATTACTAGGAATCAAATATTAGCATACAAATTATTATGTCAAAGTATTAAATTTGGGAACCTGCATGGTAAACTTATATTACCAAAATAGATTATTACCAACTAAATGCTTTTTAAAATATGACAAGAGAGAATGTCAAGTATAAAAGAAAAGTACTAAAAGATGTTTTTGCAATCAAAATCATTAAAGGTGATTTTGATGGTTCTAGTTATGGATTGGTGTCCAATTGATTCTTTCATTTACTATAGGTTGGTATCCAATTAATTTTTCTATTTGCTTTCTTTTTCTTAAAGTAAATGATATCCATCTATCATAACTACTATCAGTGGTAATGTGTTGAGCTAGAAGTAGATATGGCAATAGGATGGAGCAGGACGGGTCGAAGGCAGGGAGCCACTTTTTATCCCTATCTCTGCCACTATTTTAGCCTATCAGCTTCACCTCCATCCTTGTAGAGATCCTCATCCCTACCTACCTCCATTTTAATAAAGTCCCTATTTTCATACTCACGGAGATCCCTATCCTACCATTCCATCTTTGATACTAAAATATTTTTTTAATTTTAATTTTATTCACTATATTTTTTTTAAAAAAAATAAAGTATTGAGCTTCAGGCAACAAATGAAATGATTTAAATAAATTTATTATAATTACAAAATTTATGAGATAATTCATAATAAATATATTAAATTATAATCATAAATAGTATAATAATATAAGTTTGTGAGCATGAGCTATTACACAAGAAACAAATATATCCAACCATGAATCCTAATAAATATAAAGGAGGTGAGCGCATGTAGCTTTAAGGTATGAGACTATATTTAGAACATTAAAATAATAAAATAACATCAGAGTAATAAAAATATATAGAGTCTTCATGAGGTGGGGAGTATCCTCTTTGTCCCTACTCCATCTCCATTTAGAAATGGAAAATCATAGGGAAGGGGATGGGGGAAAAAATTAGCCTCTGGGGTCAGGACGAAGAATGTGTCCTCTACTCCATTACCATTTGGTATTAGGATAAAATATAAGTGTAGTTTGCCAGGTATTTGTCATCCGATTCTCTAAATAATAAGCCACATATATCCAACTATTTTTCTTAACAATTGATACTTTCTTGTTAAGCATTTTCTACTTAATGATAACAGCTATATATTGCTGATTAAATAATATTATTATATACATATCGTTCTTTAAGTAGGGAAATCACACGAGGAATATCTAGCGAATTTCACTTAAGTTTTGCCATATTGTATGGATGAAAAATCCATCCAGAGAGAAGTTAATAATCATGATTAAGTTTAGGGTAGGCTTGGGCCTGAATTTTGTTGGGTCATTTTGAAACAAGCATTGATCCCATAGCTGCTAAGATCAGGCCCAGCCTGTTCAAACGAAACATAGGCAAAGTTATAAGCTTGATTTCGACCTAATTAAAAATAATTGTGACAACCGAGTATGCTTACAAATAATTTTGTTTCATCCAACTTTTCATATTAGGGCGTGGATGATTCCCCCCACCCTTCCAGTTTTCTAGGAGGAATTGTGCCTACAAATAACTTAATTTTAGTAAATTGTTCCAAAATTGGTCTGCAGTAAGCCCAAGCTAAATAAACTTGGCACTGCTGGTTCGGCTAACCCATCCTACCAAAAAAAAAAATATATTAACCTGGCTTAGCATTGTGGTAAATTCTATGCTCCTTTAACCATTTGATGGTTTGATGGAAAGTCTGTTGCTACCACACTCAAAAATGAATCCAACGGTAGGTTACAACTAAGATTTAATTGAAATGATGTGAAATTATTAATTGGAATGGAGAATATAGATTTTTAACTTGGTCACATTTACTCGAGGCCGCAATCTCTGATCACTCCAAGTATAAAATAAAAAAAGGACTGCCACTTCTCGACATAAGTCCTCCATGTCCACAAGCACAAAGAACAGAAGAAAAGAGTAATCGACCTGGGTTTCATTAGCATTCCAATCGTCTCGTTGAAGATCAATAGAGAGGCGCTTAAATTCGCGGAGAGCCCAAACAAAACATTCCAAGGGACCGCACTATTTTCAGTCATCAACCGAAACATAGGAGGAGATAATAATTATTTTATAAAATAGAATGCATCTTAAATAATAATGAAATGATTTAGTATTGAGAGACATGGGGCAGCCATCCGTCTCGACATCTGGCAGCATATCCGTTTGACACTTAAAAATTTTGGTGCCAATAAACGCATCCATATCAGGATCATGCCTACCATAAAAGCATGCAATCAGAGCACCGAGCTCTTAATCTTAAGCGAAAAGTCGCAACACCGTCTCCCTAAAGGAAAGCATAGATTTTTCAAGAAAACCATTCTGAATGAAGTCCAAAATAATCATCCCCTGTAACATTAAACCCTTCTACCGCATTGCCCCCAAAGAGTAGCATCACATGTTCCATATCCTCCACGGTAGCGTACCCCAAAAATATAAAACCAAATCTCTTTTCATCCATTTCATCAAACATCTTTCAAGCTGGCTCAATTGCGAAACTTTTGCATTGAAAAGCGATCAATGAATTCTAAACACAAAAAAAAAATTCGACTTGGCTCCAAACTATATGATCATGAGGTTTGCATTATTTTTTAAATATTTGATGGATGCAAAGGTGCAAGCATGATAATATTACCTAAAAAACTCAATAGAGCCTACCTCGACGGAACCTAAATTGACTTATCTCGAACAAAATGAGATCTTTAAAGGCCTTAGAATCAGTTGGAATCAAACCTAAACCAATCCTATATTTAGAAGAGTAAAAATAGGTTTCGTATAACATGAGTTTCATCATTTCATCAATATAAAATGCAAGATTGGTAAGCTCTTCACATATCCTGTGTTTCCTAATCCAATGAAATGGGAGTAGACAATCTTATTCAATCCCAATCCCAATCCCAATTCCATCCGATGAACCAAAAGCGCCTTAAGTTTTGATCGGATTCAAAATAATTTTTTTAAAAAATTAAAAGTCTTATGATCAATGATAGCACGAGACTGGTAATATATACCTTTTATTTCAAAACCATTCCAAATACATATCTATTAATTTTTTAATTTTTTAAATATTTAAATAAGCTTTAAAAACTCACCTTTTCCACATCATCATGATGTTTCAAAGTTTTTTTAAATATTCTTAAGATATAATTTTTTAAAATAATTTAAAAAATTAGAAAAAATAAAGCGAAATGGAATCAAACTAAAGCTGCATTTATAGTATAAAGGATAAGATTAGATAATAAAAATTAATTTATTTTCTATTTAATGATGAATAAAATAATATATTAGATAGAATAATTATATATATTTTAAAAAATAATAATAATTATTATTATAAATAAATAGTAAAAAAAGAATAAAATAGTATAAAAATAAAAAAATCTTATGGTTCATGAGTTATCCCTCCTCCAATGAATTCAACAACAAAGTTTTATTCTGCTCCATCAAAACTAAACGTAGAAAAGAATCGACAAAATTCCAACCTTTTTCCGTTCCAAGTACGGCGTCGTGTCAGAAAAGCCGGGTGAAAAGTCCAGATTCCAACGCCGCTCTCGCGGACCGAGTCGTCGCCACGCGGTGCTCAGATTCTCCGGTCACGGAATCCCGATATTTATAACCAGTGGGGCCAGGTTGCCTTGTCCTCTACCATCTGCCGAGAAAAACGAGCATCTTTATCCTGACTCCAGCCTGTTGCACTAAGGAGAGGGCTGGCTGACGCGTCCAAAACACGCGGCAAGGCAAACAAGCGATGGATGCGGCCCTGCGGCCGAAATTTTTCACCCCAAGGGACCATCATCTCTCACCTTTCGTTAGAGTAGAAGTACAGTACTCGTTGGCTTTTGTTTTCCCTTCTTGCCTGGCTCTTGTTTTGGCATGGAATAAGATTTTTATGAACAGCTTCAAATAATAGCCATCCATCATGGTCTGATGAATGGTTAAATACTCTGTAATTCATGTTTCATCATTCTTGACAGCATGCCAGTGGAGCCGTCGTCACCCATCGTAGATAAATTATTATTTTGTACATCAATTTATATGAATAATATAATGAATAATACACCCGGGTTTGAATTAATCATAAAAAAATTTCTTATATGTAATTTTAATCTCAAAATTTATTTCAATTTTTAAATTATTAATTAGTATAATTTAATTTCTGATGTTGTAAGAATGTTGCATTCCAGCATTAATAGTTATGATTTATATTAGGTATAAATATCATATTTATTAGCAAATAAATACATAGTAAATATCAAAATTATTAATATATAAAGTAATAATTATCATTATATAAACTAAAAGTTTAAAAAATGAATATTATATTAATTATTCTTTCATCTCTTTATCTTTGGTGCGTATGACATAAATCAGGGATGGTCTTATAAATAAAAAAATTATTATATTAATATTAATAAATTGGATTGTAGTATTTAAATGCTTGCTTAATATGTTTTTATGAAAAATTTTGTAGAAAAAAGTGTTTTGCTGGAAAAAAAAAATGTAAAAAAATAAATATCATTTTATTTATGATATTTATTTTTTTAAAGAAAGTAAAAAAAAAAATGTATGCACATCGCACATAATTTCTTTTTTTTTAATGGAATGTAAAAAAAAAAAATTTATTTTTTTTAATGAAATGATTTTTAAGTGCTCGTTTGATATTTTTATTTTTTAAAAAAATTATACCGTAGCTTTAATTTTATAAGCCGCACGCTTATAAAAAATTATAATTTTTCGACTTGAAAGAAGGGTCGTCGACTCCATCTAGCCATTGGCGATATTATTGGAGCCCGATTCGCCACTTTACTTCACTCTTAAGCTACTTTTTCTTTATAACCCAACCGAACCGAACTCGAAAGCTCGCTCCACCCCTCCACTCGCGCCGCCTTCGCTCGCTCTCCGCTTCGCCCGGAAAGAGCGGGACGGGAAGAGAGAAGAGAGGAGCCTTCGTGTGTGAGATAACTTCCCCTCTCTCTCCGTGCCCTCTTCCGAGCTGCCAAATTATCCTTATATTCGCTCTGAATTTCTCATTTTTTTGATGAATTTTGGTGCCCCTTAGTTGATCTTTCGTTCTGACTGTTTCCAACCCCGATGCCCTAGGGTTCGATCCAGTCCCACGAGAAATCCGCTCGGAGCTAGGGCTTCTGCGTTCCATTTTTTTACGGATCGAAGCAGTCATCGTGGGGAGCGTGGGGAAGGGGTCCATGGATCTGGAGGAGAAGGTGGAGCCGCTGCCGATGGAGTTCGATCCGAAGGAGATCTCGGGTCCCGTGGTGTCTGAGCCGAATGGAGTCTCGAAGGAGGGGAACGGGAAGTTCCGGGAGATCGTGCTTGGCAGGAATGTGCACACAATGTGCTTCGCCATCAACGAGCCGGAGGCGGACGACGAGGTCACTGGTGAGAGGGAGGCTTATATGGCCAGCGTCCTGGCGAGATACAGGAAATCCCTCTTAGAAAGGACCAAACACCATTTAGGTATGATAAACGTTTCTTTCTAAAAAAAAGTTTACCGTCTGAGATTGTTGCGTCTTTCGATCCATGCACTACCAGATGTAGTTCTGCTTTAATCGAAGCTGTTCGCAAATTTTGCATGTCAAATTTGGAAGTATGCTGAGATAGAAGATTTTGTTTCACTTTAAGCTAAGCTTTTTTTATAGAATCTCCGTGAAAGATCGCATTTTAGTTGCATCTTGTTTTCTTCTCTGGCAACTAAGGTAATACAGGATCTTTTTCTTTAAGCACCCAGATCACACTGCTGGTAATGCTACATTCGGGTACTTCGATTGGGGATGTATGATATTGGACTTTGTTCACCACCAGTAGAGGCACTTTAATTGGGGATATGTGCAGGATCCTTTTCTCCAAGAGGGCAAAATCTTCTCCAATCTTTTCAACCAGTGTCTCTGTGAGAGCTGGATATTGGAATGCTCCCAAGTAAAACCAAGAAAGTAAAAGAAATAGTTCAACCCAGCATTTGATTAGTCTAACCAAGTAACAAGTTCCACCATGATTACTTAATACATTTTAATGCTATTCGTCTTGCGTCTTGTGCCTCTGGAACACTTTGAAGCATTCATAGTTTAGGCACATGTTTATGTCACAAAATGTCTTGTATTCCTTGTATCCAGACGTATCACTATCCTGAATGTGGTAAGATCCTCCAACTTCTTGCTTTCTTTACATCCTTGGCCTATATGTTCCAAGCTTTGAACCGTCTTCACGCTGACTGTTGCGAAGATAAACCCATTGGAAAAGTCTTGCAGCCAACTCTTGATTCAGTCAAGTGAATGATATTGAAAAAGAAGATACTTAAGTTTACTTTCCTGTAATTGTGCACTGATCTGTAGTGGTAAGCTTTCAATTATAGAGGTTTGCAGCTGTAAGAGCCTTTAATTCTTATCTATGAATGCTTTGATCTTATCCCTACAATTTTTCTTTCAGAATATAAAAAGAATCTTTATGCCATTGCATCACAATGATTGGTATTTATATGACAGCTGTAACTAGGCAATTATTGGAAAATGCTATTTAGTTCATTCTCCACTTCTATCATTTTGTCAGATTGGCAGTATATATTGCTGCAAGTGGCCAAAAAGCATCTGGCATCAATATCTTGCAGGCCAAACTCACCTTATTATCATTTTTCATGAACTCAGTCTTCTTTAGTGTTATATTTCAAAATTTAGCTCATAGGGCGTCCATTATATGCTAAAACATGTCAGTAGTGTAGCATAGAAATGGCTAAATTCTTCCATTTTATGTCTGATAATGGTTCTATTTTAGGTTATCCCTACAATTTGGACTTTGATTATGGTGCTCTGGGCCAGCTGCAACATTTTTCCATCAACAATCTAGGTGATCCGTTCATTGAAAGCAACTATGGCGTCCATTCCAGGCAGTTCGAAGTGGGAGTATTAGATTGGTTTGCTCGTCTTTGGGAATTAGAAAAGAATGAATACTGGGGTTACATCACAAATTGTGGTACCGAAGGGAATCTGCATGGTATTCTTGTCGGGTGAGTAACCTTACAGTTTGATGTCTAGGAAATGATTTAGTAACACAAATGATGTGCACAGAACCCCACCCCCCCTGCAAAAATGGGTGCGCACACACAAAAAAAAAAAAAAAAAGAAAAAAAGAAAGAAAGAGGTGGAGCTTTCCCATTGCTCCTCTCTCCTGCAGCCTGTATGGCATCAATACAAGAATGAGCAATGTGTAGGCAACACATCAGTTTTATGACATTGTGCGAGATTCTGGTATTCTTCTTTGGAAAGATGAAATATAAAATAATCTGGTTATTTGAATTTTAACACCGCTACGCTCTTTGCAATTGGCTGCAGGAGGGAAGTTTTTCCAGATGGGATCTTATATGCCTCAAGAGAATCTCACTACTCGGTTTTTAAAGCAGCAAGGATGTATCGGATGGAATGCGTAAAGGTTGACACTCAGGTCTCGGGTGAGATTGATTGCAAAGACTTCAGAAATAAACTACTCCAAAATAAGGAAAAACCAGCCATTGTCAATGTCAACATTGGTAAAATACCCTCCATATTTTCTTTTTCTTGCTTCCATGCTAGTTTTTTTCTTGGCTTTCTAATTTTTATTCTCTGCAGGAACAACCGTGAAGGGAGCAGTTGATGATCTTGATCTGGTTATACAAACTCTAGAAGAGAGTGGGTTTAAAGAAAGATTCTATATTCATTGCGATGGTGCTCTCTTTGGGCTCATGATGCCATTTGTTAAGCGGGTATGGTCCTTTTTACTTTATTAACTCATGCCTATCGGTATTCATTATGATGGTGCTCTCTTTGGGCTCATGGTGCCATTTGTTGTGCGGTTATGGTCCTTTTTACTTTGTTAACTCATGCCTACTTACTGATACCTAGATCCTGCTGACCTCTGTAATGTTTTTTTTTTTTTTAATCTCTTTTGGAATCATTGTTGCGATGAATTCTTAAATTTTGAAATACATGCTTGGCGTGGTATTCAAATTCCTAATATGGGCTATAAATAACTTTTGTGTTGGACAGGCACCTAAAGTAACATTTAAAAAGCCTATTGGAAGCGTTAGCGTGTCTGGCCACAAGTTTGTTGGATGTCCCATGCCTTGTGGCGTGCAGATAACCAGACTGAAGCACATCAACGTCCTTTCGAGTAACGTCGAGTATCTTGCTTCCAGGGATGCGACCATCATGGGCAGTCGTAATGGCCATGCCCCAATCTTCCTCTGGTATACCCTGAACAGAAAAGGTTACAGAGGATTTCAGAAAGAAGTCCAGAAGTGCTTGAGGAATGCTCACTATCTAAAAGATCGCCTTAACGCAGCAGGAGTTGGTGCCATGCTCAATGAGCTCAGTAGCACTGTTGTATTTGAGAGGCCAAAAGATGAGGAGTTTGTCCGCCGCTGGCAGCTTGCTTGTGAGGGAAATATTGCGCATGTGGTGGTCATGCCCAACGTCACGATTGAGAAGCTTGATACTTTCTTGGACGAACTGGTTCAGAAACGTTCTTGCTGGTACGAGGATGGGAAGACGCCGTCTCCCTGTATTGCAGCAGACATTGGTGATGAGAACTGTCTCTGTTCTCTGCATAAGAAGTGACGGATTATTGTATTAGAGGCTTGTTGTTTTTGTTGTTTGATGTGGTGAAACTTGTATTTCTTGTTGCTTCTTGTAGTAGGAAATAATTTTTGGTAATCATGGAGGAAATGTTTTCAATCTTTTCCAATATCCTTCTTTTAGTAGCAAACACCAAGGACAGGTAAGGAGTTTACGGTTTTTGTTTCTCAAATTTATATTACTCATTGAAAGGAGATCATATTGTTTGATCTCAATTTCCCTCTTATGGTGGTGCTAAGCCAGAAAAAAACTATTTTGAGTATGAGCAAGTGTTGATGGATATAGGTACTTACAGAGTTTTCTCCCTGCAACTGAGGATCCATGCACTAATCTAAATTTCTAAATAATCAAAAACAGGGATTTGTAGAATGACACCTACCTCAGCGGGTGGGTTTTAAAATGGGGTTTTTGGGCTCCTCAGATCTCCACTTAAATTTCCAGGGAACAAGTAATTTTAATTTTGAAATTTTCGAATCTCCATTCCAAATGAGATTCTTTCTAAAACTCACATGTTACTTAGAGATTTTGGCATCTGCAATTGTGGTTCGATTCACAGATATCAACTTTGGCTGAAGGGTTGGACGCCTGCAACAAGACTTGTCACCAGCGGCCGCCGGATGGAAGCAAGTGAGCATTTGATCGACTTCGGTTTATTTTCCAACTTTTTTTTTTTTTTTTTTTTTTTGAGTTTTACATTCTATTAATACATCGAACTTCTCAGTATTTTCAAAGCCTTTTGTATTGCAGAAATTAGAGAATTAAGACCACCATTCCTCTGATTTCATTCCCTTGTACATATCAACCTAGTCTAGTGTTAGTTCCAGCTGTTTGTAGGATGCGTTTCTAGTTTGTAGTCTTGGGCATTCAATACCCATAAAACAAGGGGTTTTGGGCCTTCAATCTTCAGATCCTTTTTTTTTTTTTCTCTTTTCTTCTGAAAAGTTATGGCTTTATCATGCCAAAACCGTGAGACACAACCTACCAGAAAAATAAACCTTTAACCCTGATATCCATTTATCTTAAAAAAAAAAAGAGAGAAAAAAAATAAAAAAGAAGAGAGCACCTTTTCTACATTTAAAAGCTGATAAAAAGGATATCTCACTCCTTGTCTGCACCGAAACATGGTAAGGACCAGATGAATGTAATACGCCAAAGGCTAGACACATAAAATCAATGTATCCAAGATCTCTCTTTCAGGACTTCCCTCTCTGTGTCATGTGCAACGAAACGATGCCAAAGACGATATAGGCATGTAGGTGACATGGAGCTTTCTTTTCTCTTGATGAAGGGAACTTGTTCAACATCACGTTGGCTTCGGCTTTTGAGATAAAGCTCTGGTCGTTTGTCACGAGTCACCTTTCATACCATGGAGTTCACCACAGGGAAAATGATGGCTTCCTTGCAACCACCAATCCAACATCTTGGTGGCCAAATCATATATAAATTATGAGGGACATAAGATCGAAGAAGCTAAGAACCAGTTGTTAGCGTCGCTTGCTTTCATCCTATGAATAGCATTTATCATGGACAGACTCAAGCTCAAAATTATCGCCGGCCTCCGCATGCTCGAAGTCCAAACGCTTGAAAGTGTGACTGCAGCACTCAGATGGCTGCGAATTCGCAGAAGAAATCTCAGTAGAAACTAGTGACAGAGGGTAGCAACAAGAAATCACAGTAGAAACTGGTGCCAGAGGATTGCACCTGTGATCATATCAACAATGATGGCTTTCATAATTTAGTGTCAGTATCTTGCAAGATGAGAATAACTGGGGCAAATATTTTAAGGTTGGAACTATAGTTAGCAAGAGTCAGTCACAATAATGGTAAGGAGAGGCACATTAAATACTAGAAGAAAAACCTTTAAGACTAGGCATGTGATGTGATCATCAAGCACATAAAGGAATAGTTGTTGAACCATGGATACATGTAACCAGCCTTTTCTCTTCGTAAGAAGCCTTCGTTGTGTTCTGGTGAATTCTACACCTCCAACCTTTGCTACTGCATGCTCTGACTGTTAAAGCTTGTCCTGGCTCCCCAAAATCATTAATCACTCTAAAACGACAGCTAAATATATATGTAGTACGAAATCCAGTCAATATTTCAACGGGCACTGATTGTATTTAATAGCTCTCGATTATTAATGAAAGCAATAGCATACCAGCTCTCCTGTTCTATACGTCAATAACTTCCATAAATATTGGTTCATCTAAAAACAAGAGGACCCGAATCTTTTAAAACATACTTCCAGTCAAAGATGTTGGTTACCAATATTATTATAATTAACATACAAAGAACTACAATTCCCTAGAAGACATGCATTAGTATACATGAAATATGCTTCACCTAGCTGAATTCCATTTGGAGATACAGTCACAAAGTAGCAGAAAATGCAACTACTGATTGATTATGTCCTCAAAGGAAGTCCATCGAGTCATCCAGAGAGAGACCGCTCATTGATGGGCAATTTGAAGAACTCTGAGATGGAGATGGATGGCGATGCTGAACCTGACGTCCACTCAGGTGAGGCAACTGTTGCGAGTGAGAGATATAGGGTGGAACAGTCTGCTGAAGTCCTCCACTGAAGCAATTCCCATTGATGTTTGGAAGCTGTCCAGTTGCTATCTTGAGCCGCTGCACTTCTTCCCTCAAAGCCTCATTCAAAGCTGTACAAGAACCAAAAAGCCTTATACAATCACTAACATAAATGTGTTAGGAATTCCACATATTCAGTGTTCTTGTCTTTGAGTAGCAGATAACAAGTTGTTTTCCTTGAAGAGCCCCTGCCAGAATAACTGATCACAATTTGTGAATCTGAGAACAGTTTCAACAAGATTGCATTGTGAAATTATGACAATCTTGCCATCCTTCTACCGAACATTATTGGCTCTAGAATTCAACAATGTTAGGGAAGAAGATTTTGCACACGTTTTGCAAACAACTTGCACCGCTGCAGTTTTTGCTGGTTGGTAAAAGCAATATTTTTTAAAAAACATAAAAAAAATTATCCAAGCAAAACTACTGCAGTTCTGTCCATATTGTCTGACTGGTAGATGAAACTAAAGATAATGGACAAGTTCACGTACAATGTAGCCTATCACCTAATTCCCCTAAATGCTGAGATTATGGGAAGAGTTAAAGTGTCTTATAAAAATATAACTCTTATTTATCATGAGTATTTTGGAATCTAGTTGTTAACATTTAACAACATCTTTAACCATGAAAAATGAAGTAAACACAAACATCAAAAACTTGAGCTTAAATCAGCAGAGGACAATCAGAGACATACCATCACGAAGTTGAGCCTGTTGCTCCATGGCCTGCAACCGCAACTTGAGTTCCCGGTTCTCTGCTGTCAAACCAGTAGTGTCCCTCTGGGATATTATAAAAACTAGGAGTTAAGTCATGGTACCAATGGTGAAGAAGTACACATGTTAAGTTCTTAAGGAAAGCTTGAAGGTCAGTAAGGAATATAAATAAAAAATAGACACTACAGAAATTCTTCATTACTGTGGAAAAGCAAATTGTTTATTCTCAACAAGAAAGTATCTAATAATAAAAAAAACCTTTAGCAAAAGTTTTCGATCTCATAAGGATATAAAGTAACATAATATATATATATATATATATATATATTGACCATTCTGCAGTATATCTGGTTATATTTGGACAGATAAAAGTATAAGATTAGCCAAAAGTTGTCTGAATCAAAATGCCAATGCCTTTAAAACTAAATAGATCGAAACTTTGACTTATCAAGTCAAGGAAAAACTTCCCCAGATAGTAATGGTGGCATCATTGATAAATTACATCTAAACAAAGGCATGATGATGAACAAGAAACCATCAATCAACAACAACAAGAACAACAACAATAAACCATCAATAGAAATCAGAAATTGGATTCATGACTCTTCAATGGTACCCTGTTCTCACTTTTTTTTTTCACTGTTCAATCATTCCACTTCACCACATTCTAAAGTTGCTGATATAAATTATAGCGGAGAAGCCTTCAAGAAGTATCCCCAATATATTTTACAATGATCCTGATTCCTTAGTAGCAGTAACTGAGGGTCCAACAATATTATCCATGGACCTGCTGAAGATTTGGTCCAAACACTTCCTAGATGCTTCACAAAAAAGACCCTTTAGTTTACTGAAAACACTATCTTTGGCGTAGTTTGATCTTTAAATCATTCTTTTTTGTCCAAAATTACCTCTTTAGGATTTTTCTAACATTATATCCAAAAATCTTTGCTATTTAATACCAATGTTATGATGAGTTTGCATTTCAAAATGACTTTTTGGCTCGCAAATTGTGCCTATACTGTGTAGCAATATGCAGACTAGTGATTGCGAGTATATATGAACTGAAAAGCACAAATTTCGGTTTTCAGGCCTGTGAAACTTCTCATTGATGGAAATCAAATATTTGCATCTCCAGATATTTTTCTTGCATGATATAATGGGGAAAATGATCTCATTTCCTCGTCCAATTAATTCCTAATTTGCTTGCACACCCCTTTTATTTCCTCAATTTACCTTTAGATCCGATCAAACCTAACATAGATCTAATCCATGTCTTCTTTACCAACTGCCCATCCTCATCTATTCTGTAACCATAAAGCAACTAAAATTACCAAAACAATGAACCGGCTTAATGTCAATTCCTCCAATCTAACCACCAAGCCTATACCAAGCCGACTAGAAGTTTCACTTTCTTGAAGCACCTTGACCATATTATCTATCACAATGAAGCAGTATTGTAAAATAACATCTGTACAACTTTCTTGTCCAACGCTTGTTTCTAGGATTACTCTAACTCTAGCAAGAGCTTGGAATCTCCCTATATCATGGGTCCAAATTTTTCCATTTAGCTTCACAATCGTTGGTCCCCAGTTCATGGTGCATATTTTCCGAAGTGACACCATTTTAAGTCCATGGCCTTTTATACTTCACTTGCCTTGCTCTCAACTCTTTCTTCTACATCCTTTTTTTTTATAAAAAAAAAAGTGGCAGCATTATCATTCTACCCTTCCTTACCACCATCAAATAGAGAATGGCCACCAGAGCCTACATATATACTAATATAAATACACATACAAATACATCATGATGGTAGATTGTCAAAAGGAAAAGGAGAGAAGAAAACAAAGGCAAAAAGCTGATTCAATTCAGGTCCTTAACATGACATGACAGGTCACAAGAGCTGCAATTCAAATCATTCCCTAATTACACAACTAAAACACTGAGAAAGGAACAATATCAGCCATCTACCATTACAGGCACATAGCAATGCTCATAAAAATTATTAAAAAAGTCTTAACTTCAACATTAGGAATCTTTTAACCAGGTTCTCCTTGTGCTTTGAGCATCTTACTTGGTTTGAACCAATAGTTTTGGTACTGGTGTCGTATGCTTCAAAATTTGTCCTTTGGCAGATAGTCCTAAATGCTTCTATTTCATAAAGCATTCACCTTTATTTATCCATAATCTAGATATGATAAATTTTCTTATGATTAGTTCCCTTTTAATACAAACTGTTAACATCAAGCCCATCTTTTCGTACTGTATATCACCCAGTCCATCTTGTAGTCAACAACTCTGGAATTCCTGATTATATGATGAGGAAATTAACCTCTAATTTTTTGTCAAAAAATTCGATTTTAAACCGTCTTCTAATATCCCTTCAAAGTCACTATAAAAACAAGATAATATGCTTTCAAAGGAAAAGATCTCTTTGGGAACATGATGCATGTGCTCATATGCCATGTGCATGCCCATTCAAATCCTGAATCAAAAAGACAATATGCTATACCACTAGTGCATATCACACACTATATTTTATCCTGATCTAAACACAAAAGAACTAGGTCCATCATTTTTCAGTATTACATCAAAGATAAAATTTACATGAACTTTAGTTGCAAGCATACCATAACACAAACCGATGCTTATCACGCATGCACTACTTATGCAACTAAACCCACATATGAACCATTCAGCCTGACTTAATACTTCATTAACGTAAATATGCTTGACATTATTTGGACATTTGTTGGGTGATCCCAGCAATTGACATCAGGTAAAGCAATACTCCCTAATCCCAACAAACAAACATAGTAACTATTAAAATCTAACAAATAAAATTAAGGGCTAGAGTGGAAATCTATGTGAAGAACAGATACTAATATAATAAGAAAAGAATGTAATGAATGATTTCATTCTACATGCTTGCTCTTCTTTATGTGTATGTGCATAAGGCCCCCACCAGACTTTGTTTAAGCTTGTTTAGCTGATCAGGTCAGTTTCAATCAGTTCAAAATATTCCCTTAAAATTTCTCACACAATAATCAGAATAATACAGTTCAATCAATTATAAAATTCTTATACCATCACATCTTTCTAGAGAAAATTTACAATAATTCAGATCCACTATTGGAAATGGTAATATACTAATGAGGTATGAAACAGACTTGGAAGTTGACAAGGAATATTTGCCTTTAACTACTACAACGATTCCAGCAAAAAAAAAAAAAGGAAAAAAAAAAAATCTGATCTGCTGACAACAGACTACTGAAAAACAGGGCTACCAGCAATACAAGACCTTGGAGAAGGCATGTGGCACTATGTAGAAAATTCTACCCACTCAAGGTTCAAAACGTATCATGCTGAAAGCCCAGGAATGGCCAAAGTTGTTATACCGAAAATCAGAACCAATATCAAATCCACCTCTAACCAACCCCCATATTAACATTTGCAATTCAGCAACAGTAATTTCAAAATAAAACAATACAGATACAACCAGCATCCATCTATTAAAGATAAGGAAAAAAGGGTATAAAGCCCATTTGATAGTAACATATTAGTGTTTGCTTTTGAAATCACTTGAGAGGGGTCTGTTTGTGTAACCTTGCATTACAAATATTAACTAACATAAATAGTAAATAAACGAAGGACATTATGAGGCATGAAATTTGTAAGTGATGCTTGACGCTATGTAAATAGAAAGGTTAAGGTTCAGACTAGGTGCGTCTAAAAGAATGCAATGAAGAAGACCCTGACCTTAATCCACATAAAGGAACTTGATGTATTGTGGAAATTTACACCACCATGTTGCAGAAAGGAGATCAAATGGCTAGCAAAGCCAAATGGTATTAAAAACAACAATCAAATTGTACCAAGACTTCCATACCAAACCAGGAATCAACTAAGAACAGTTAACTATACATTATTCAAGCAGTTATGATATTACATAATTTTAGCGCTGCAATGCCAGCACTCAAAAAGCATCAAGTTCAATAACTTATTCTCAAAGCCACCTTGGCAAGCTCCAAGACAGATACACTTGGCACTTGCAACAGATACAAAAAGGATGGACTATAAATAACTATTCCCAAATGTAGCAGAATAATATCAGGTTGGAATATTGTAGCTGGAACTAACAATCCTTGATGAAATACAGATCAAACAAGATGCACACACATCATACAGGAAGCAAACCTGGCTCTACCAAATCAATCAAGTATTTTCTCAAGAAGGTAGATTTGGTTATATTTCAATATCTCCAAGCTTAGATCCGATCATCTTTTCCACCCTTTGATCCATAACAGTTCACGAATCCCAAAGATAGAAAAGATGAAAAAGATAAGATGGTTTCAAAATTTGAATGGATCTAAGGGTGAGAAAGGTGAACAGGTCCTAAACTTAGCTACATTCAAATGTAGCAAAGTCTATCTCTTACTCAAGACCCACATTAAAATAATTTAGCTTAGATAAACATGAGAATGGAGAAAGATAAGCAAAACCAAATGAATTATTGTTATCTAAATGAACAATAAACTGCTGTAGGCAGTTCCACTCCTACCTGTAAAAGTGTCAGCTGTGCTGAGAGAGTGGTTGCCTCTGTCTGAAGTGTCTGCACCTTCCGTTCAAGTTCACTAGTGTACCGAATCTTCCTCTCTTTTGATCTGGCAGCAGATTGCCTATTTGCAAGAATCCTATAGAAGGTAATCTCTACTTTAGAAATGCAGAATAAAAATAAAATCGACTAGTCCACTTTAAAGTATAGAACCTCTTCATTTTTTCAGTACATAACACACAATCAACATTCTTTTCGACCATGCAATGTTCGCAAACTTTTCATTTTCATGGAACAAGAAGGAAGCTAAAGTTATCGATTTTTTAAAAACGAAGAACGAGGCAAGAATCCAAGAGAACAAAGATAGCGTATCTTAATTTAATAATACTCAGAAATGCCATCTCAGAAAGAAGAGAATATCAACGAAAAAACACCAAAAAGAGAGGACTTTGGGAGGTTGGGAGGACCATTTTGACAAAAATCCCAAAAGCGCGGGATTCTGGACCGTTGAATTTATTTCACGAATCAGAACAGCGGAAGCCCTCGCAATTCGCAAAGATTTAAGGAGGAAATTAATTTGATATAAAGAAGATAAATAAAAAATTTAGCAAAAAAAAACCCCTCAAAGACTCCTTCAAGGAAACCACACCAGGATGGAGCTTGACATTAGAGAATCCTAATGGCAAACTTAATCCACAGAATTCCCGAATATTAGATATAAATTATAAGGATGACGAGTGCTAATACGAAGGTAATCGACAGATTATGACTAATAAAACCCCAACAAATCGAATTAGACTCGATCCAAGTCTAAGAATAGAAGCTCCCGAAATTCTAACATCCGGAAATCTCGTGGAATTCAGAGGGGAGAAGAAAAGAAGGTAGAGGGAAAAAAAATCGAGCCTTTTCGCCCTCTTGGGGTCGATCAGGGCCAGCTCGGCAAGCTTATCCGGCGCCATCGCTTTCTTGGCGTAATCTGACGACGCCGAAGCCAAGTCCCCCTCGAACAGCGAGGTGGCCCCGTCCATCGATCCACTCCGTCGGTGAAGCCCCCTCCTATCCTGCACCCCGCCACCGCCACCACCACCAACAGCGGCGGAGGCGGCCGGCGCCCCCTGGAACGCCAGTCCCTCAAAAAACGCGGCATCGACAGAGAGGCTCCTGAGGTGAGCACCCCCAACGGGCTTCGCCGCCCTCGCCTGCTCCACCGCCGGCGGATCCGACCTCCCAGAGTCGACAGGCGGCGGGCCGCCGCCTACAGAGACGGCGCCGCCGGCGGAGAGGCTGTCATCGGAGAGGGAAGGGAAGTCGATGTCGGAGATGCTGAAGTCGGGGTCGGAGTCAAAGAGGAGGTCGTCGGGTAGGCGGAGGAAGGTCTCGGAGTGGGCTCGCCGGTGGCCGCCGCCGGCGCCGCCGACGCCGTGGGGTTTTGGGGGGATCGGGCCGAAGCGGGGGTTCGGCGGAGGAGGTCCGGTCAGGTCCATCGTGAGGGTCCACGGAACTAGCGGCGGACGAGAGACGAGGAGGAGGAGGACGAGGTGGTGGTGGATATGATGGGGGCTGGAGGTAGCCCTCCTCTTGATGGACTTATTTGGGGACGGCCGCGTCGAATCGAGTAAAAAAGAGAGAAAGGTAAGACGGAAAAATTAAAAAAATATAACGGAAAAAATCTTCTTTTATTTTTTTTCTTTTTGGTGGTCAGTGGCTCAGTCAAGTGTATCAGCATCACGGTGGATTTTGCTGTCCATGTTGCTGGCTGATTACCGTTTGATTGAAAATTGACGGTGATGGATGGTGAACTCGTGTGGATGTAATAGTGGAGGGGGTTGGCAAAAGTCAAGACGGTGAGGGACAACGCGTACGTAGACTTTTATGACAAATGTCGGCAGGAAGCTACCTGTAATTTCCCCCACATGGTCAGGTACGAGATCCCTCCTCGCAATTACACCGTTATACTTACTCGAACGGATCGATCGTCAACAAAACCGCTATGACGAGTCCAAACGGCTAACAGCCCTGTCATGTACCCTCCGAGTACATTTGGTTCATGGGTAAAATGAGTATCAGATTTCATTCCAAAGTTCATAAATATATTATTCTGATTCTTATACCTACGTTTGATTTATATAAAAATTAAAATAAAATTAATATTTCATTTTTTATTATTTATAATTGACTCATATTGCAAAAGAAATAGATTTTAATATAATTTCAATGTAAATAAAAGATGTGACATATGATGTGCAGCGATAAGTTTAAAATATTTCTATCGATTTTTAAACTGTGATTGTAGCCTCGCCATCCTTAGCGAGGCACAATAAATAGAATGGCATGGAGGATCTTAGGGATATTGACCACCTGATAGATTCCATCAAGTTTAAGGTAAAGCTGAATGTACATAAAATAATAAGAATCAAAATTTCTCTTTCACTAAAAATTTCAGTTGAAAAGTCTTAACCTTCTGATTATTTAGTGTCACCGCTTCCTTAGGCACCGTATTCATTGCTCCTTTGGATAGTTAAGATTGGACTTCGAAGAATAGTAGTTTTGTGTAGGAATGAAAGTGACTCTCAAAGGAGTTAGATGAATGCCAATTCTGCTAAATATGTACTTGATGGAACAGCAATGAGAACGAAGACTTCGCGAATCAAATGCAAGAAAACGAAATGGGGTTTTCATTTCCATTTCTCATCGTACCCATGAACTAAACATGTTCTGGAATGTATAATTTTAATGTAAGAACTTTTTAGGATCGCATATATAAAATTTTAGAACATCAATATAATAATAAAATAAGATTTTATTATTGTATTTCACCATGAACTAAATCTTCTTCTTGCTTCTCCTTTAGGTGGTGCTCCTGATAAGAAAAACTAATCGAAATATCTAAGAAGAGAAGAAGACATAGCTTATTTATAGAGAAACCCTAATAGACCCTTCCATTATGGGTCATTATTGGGTTTTAGGCCCACACAAACCGCCAACCATATTAATCAATAAAAAGTGTGCTCAAGTCCAAATCAAATGGATCATAATTTTAAACTATAGTAAGATCATCCAGCTTGTATTATTAGACTAAATTTGTTCAGCCAGTTTTACAAAATTAAAATCACAATAATTAATGGTAGCCTACATATGGAACATTCTTCCACTTGAGCAACATTAATTATAGTTGATCAAGTTTTAAAAACATTTGTTTGTTTAAAAAATGATACTTAGGCTGAACAATTAAACTTAGTATGGCCATAAATTTTAAAAACATTTGGTCCTCTGACACAACACCTTAGAAAATAATTCGGTCCCATGAAATCTACCAACACTACATATGACAGTCGTTGTGCCCTTTATTGAGATAGGACCAATCCACGATTACAAATGCTAATAACTTCCACTAATATGGATCATGATGTGGTAGTATAGTAAAATAATAGCATGCCAAATGTGATTCTATAAGTGTTATTCTCTCTATAGTCCAACAAATAATTTGTCATAAAACTTTATGCTCCAACTGAAGCTAAAAAAATCCCATACGACATTTGTAATATGTCCAGCATATCTCTTATAAAATATCTCAAGGTTTTCTTTATGATTTCACCAAGAGACATACCTAACACTCAAGACTAATACTAAGTCTCAAGTTTTTAATAGCATGATATGCTATATATCAATAATGTGCACATATAAATAAAAGCAATATGCTATCAATAAAATAATGATGATTATTATATATCAAACAAATGTACCTAGAAAACAAAATAGGTTCCTTGATAACATATGTAATAAATCAACTTGTGAGAGTTCAATAAACACAATCCATTCCCACTAATCAAGTACATAAAAAAATCTTGAAACATCCATATTATTAACATATTTCATACCCAAATGGGTTAATCACTTGGCCAACAAATTAATAACCATACCTTTTTGTACTAATGTACTTGACGATAATGACTCCTTTCTTTATTAATTTTTTGATTATAAGATATTTAATCTCTATATATATGGATCCATTAGTATTTTATTGTTCTTTGAAAAGAACATAATATAATTGTTACCATAGTAATTTTTTTTTGATCATAGATCAAATAAATAACAGTAAGCCTTGAAATCAAATCATTTAGCTATATAGCTAGCGTTGCAGCTTTATAGCATGCAACACATATAGCCTGAGTAACACAAGAAGCCATGAGTGTCTTTCAACACTCATACAAAATATGACTCCTTTAGCTAATGTAAAATTATAGCCTATAGTAGTTTTATATCTATAAAGCAACTAGCAACATCTGAATCTAAGTAATTAACTACTCAAGATTATCATCTTCCTATAGACTAGCATAAAACCTTTTGTTCTTATCAAGAACCTTATCATTATTTTAGCAGCATTTCAATGTTCAAACCAATGTTTGACAAATATTTGCTAAAAATACGTACTGCATAAGCAATGTCTAGTGCAGACCTATGTATATAATAAACTATCAATTATACTAATATAAGGTACATTCTTCATTGACTCTCTCTCAAAATTATTTCGGAGTTCCAGTTCAAGCTGAATATATTACCTTTCACAATAGGTGCACCCCCTAACTTACAATTTTGTATATTAAATCTACTAGGTATATAATAAACATAGGTTCTTTGAGAGAGTTCTAACATACCATGAGATATATCCTTATCGATCTCAATTCCAAGAGCAAAAGACACGATACCAAAATCTTTAAATTAAAAATCTTAGACAACAACTGCTTAGTCTTATATAGCAAACCAAAATTATTATTGATAGGCCAAATATCATCTACACAAAATACAAGGAAGAAGAATCTACTCCCACTGATCTAGTGGTATAGACACCGATTAATCTTATTCTCTAAGACTATTTAAAGGTTATTTTATATCTATCCATTAAACTTCAAATCAAAATGAGCCATTATTGTTATAATGGTCCTATAAGAATTCTTTAGAAGAAATGGATTAGAGAGCGTTATTATAATCATCTAAAATAATAAATCTCCTTTGCTTAGTAGAACTCCTTACAAATGCCTCTACAATGGTCTTTTCCTAATAAGACATTTCAACAGAAGCAAGAGTAAGGAGAAAGGGTTTAGCTTCTATTGTTTATAATCTACTATCTTTTATAGGTATAGGCATAACACCTTTATGCAATAATGGCAAAGGAATCTTAACACATCTATTAGGCTTTCTTATTGATAGTCTGGCAACTTATAAGCAACATCAAGTTCAAATTTAGTTATCATGAGCTTCACACTCTCAGTGCCATATGTAGGACGATCAAATTTGCATTTCTTAAAATGCTTTTGGTACCCAATAAAACAACAATGGGTAGTCAAAGGATCAGTCTTTTTTCAAAAGAATTATAAATCTTTAACTTTAGGAAGATAACCCTAAGTACAAAAGTAGTTCAAACTAGGCTTTCTTCTTGTCTATAACTCAAAAAGTATTTGGAAACAAGCTTACTAAATACTTTATCGAGCATACTCAAAACAATCTTAATAGCCTTATCCCAAAACAAATTCAGGAAAGTTAAACTTAATTATCATAAATCTCATCATATCTTTAAAGTTGCAATTATGTTGTTTAGCTATACCATTCTAATCAACACTACCAAACATGGTATACTGGGCTACAATCCTATTTTTCTGTAAGTATTTGGCAAACTGTCGCCATATTTGCTGCTCATCTTTGCCTTAATACTTATTATGATTAGACTTTACAACTTTAGATGACCTTTTCTAATTGTTTTTAAACCTTAATTTTGAAGATCTTTATATTTCTCTTTGATCAGATAGAGATAATTATGAAGAAAGAAGTTATCAATAAAATACTTATAACCATATAAAATGAGCTTCAGATGTCTACTAATATCAATATGCTAATCTCAAGCAAGTCAGAACTATGAGTTGTGCCATTATTTATATACTTGTTTGGCTTACCCCTAATGTAATCAATAGTAGTCTCCATTTCTTCAAAAATAAGAGAGTAAAATTATCATTATTTGTAAATTTGCTATCTCTTTCACTCGAAGTAAATTATAAGAATATCCTAGCCTTCGAGAAAACTATCCCCTTTGAGCAGATAGATCCTCTAAATTAGTACACCCTCTAACAATGCTTCATATCTATCCACTAAAATCACAACACATAATAACCCCCTTTGGTGGGTGCTTGTATGCTATAACCTAGGATCTCGTAATGCATGGAGCAAACTATGAGAATAACCTATCCTTCAAGAAAATTATCCCCTTTAGACAGACAGATCCTTTAAACTAATGCACCCTCTAACACAATGTTTCATATCTAGCCCCTAAGATTACAATGCACAATAATCCCCCCCTTTGGGCAAGCAATTATATGCTGTGACCTAAGATCTCATAACACAGACGTAGAAAGAAATTCCATAAGCCTTAATAGGTGAACCACTTTTGCAACCAAGCACTCACATCGACTTACAAAATTCTTTCAAAATAAGATATCCAATATACCTATAACAACATGCATACGTAACTAAATGTATGTCAGTGACTTATTAACATGAGAGTACGCAAACTATTTATACCTTCTCAGATCATAAAATAATATTTGATTACATTTATATCATATGTCTTAAATTTAACAAACATTAGTTATATTTTATGCACATATTCTTTATATAGAGCACATAAATCATGTACTATAAATTAAGCAAGAAATATACATTGTATTGAACTTGCATGAAGCCAAAAATAATTTACAATCAATATCATATGTGGAGGCGCACGTCGTGGTGACGGGTAGAAGTAAAGGCCATAGGGCTTTGTTGGATACCATAATTTTTTTAATTGGTTTGCGAGGTTAATCCAGGCACTGCCCATTAACCACAACTCACCCACTGTGCACAGCCAGCGGTGAAAGTCCATTGAGGAAGAGGTAGGGATGGTCGTGAAAGTCATTGGCCCTAAGCCTGGACGAAGCGACGGGATCGAAGAGGAGGGTGGTAAAGTCGTTGGGTTTCCATGGGAGCCACAATTATTCAACCCCTTCATACTATCACGATTATCCCAAAGTTAAACAATATAATTATTAGATTGCAAATAGGACTGAGGGTAAACAACCAAGAAACCCTAATCTACTACAATCTAAAATCCTGACAAAAGTAAAAATAATAATGAGACGACAAGAATTGGGTTCTAAATCCATATATGCCTGCTCTGATACCATATGCAGAATTTTTTAAAAATCACATATATAAAATTCAAGAACACCAATATAATAATAAAATAATATTTTATTATCGTACCATATTTTGTCATGATTTATGCAAGAAAATTTGAAAGCACTCATCGTGCAAACGCTTATATCTTCCTCTTCTTGCTCCTTCCTTAGATAGTATTCTTGATAAAAAAAACCAATTGCAACATCTAAGGAGAGAAGAGTAGATCTAACCTATTTATAAAGAAACCCTAATAAGCTCTTCCATTATGTGTCACTATTGGGTTACAAGCCCACACAAACAATCAATCACATCAATCATAAAAAATACGCTTAAATTCAAATCAAATGGGTTATAATTTTAAATAATAGCATGCTCACTTGGCTTGTATCATTGGACAAAATTGGTTCAGTCAGTTTTATAAAATTAAAACTATAATAATTAATAATAATCCATGCACGAAAAATTTTCAACATTTAAATGTTTAGTATTTACACAGCAACGTTTATTAAAACGGCAGTGAGAGCTAGCAAAAAATAACGGCGTCATTTAGACGCCGTTAACGTTTGTTAGATCTGAAAACACGACAGCTCGGTGGATGTACGGGCGATAGAGCAGGCGTTGCGTATCTTTGACTATATATTCTATCGGTTGCTGGGTGGACCGGGACGACATCCGCCGGCGTAAAGTATTGGAATCTTTCGATCCCCTTCGGTCCCTTCGTTTCGTCCGCACGCGAGGATGTCTTCTGGCTGGGTCCCATACAAGTTTCTACGCGGGATTCAGATCTGTGGTCCGATATCGCGTCGTCAGATGATCGTACGGACTAGGTGGTTTGCGCGTTAAACGGCTCGCGCAGAGGAGATGGATCGCTTACGTACGCTGTGTCCGCGTCGGAGCGGAGCGCGGGGCGAATTTGCTGCCCGTGGTAAAACAGCTTTCAGCGATCTCAGCGGATCCGAAGCCGACGTTTGCTTACACCGGCGAGGGATGAACGAACGTTGCCCGAGACCTTCTCTGGACCACCGCCGGCGTTCCCGCCTTGGGGAGAGAATGGATATCGGGTTCGGACGCTATCCAGTTCGGAGTCGAAATGGTGAGATCTAGACCCGTTGTTCACAATTATTTCTATACTGCATGTTGGTTATGAAAGACTTATTATTTCTTGTATTCCGTTGACTCCGCATCATGATAAGTTGTTCTATAATCATATTTCAAATGCTAAAATATGTTTTTGATCCTCAACTTTCATTTGGGCCTCCTTTGGTGAGTTATAAAGTGGTTTTAGAACTGTATTAACATGAAAAAATATTTTTCTACAGTACAGCCATAGGAAAAGAAATTCTTTTGATAAGCATGCTTTAGAGTTACACAAAAAGTGATTCTTTTGGCATTCTCTTGACAAGAATGTTTTGCATTGGTTATGTTTAAATCAATAACCAAACATGAGCGCATTCAATGTCTTCCGAAAAAAACACGTGTTCTTAGAAAAAAACATGGCAATCAAATATAACTTTAATCTTCAAACTTTCAATAGTTACAGTTCAATCTCTCATGTTTTAAAAATACTAAATTTTTATTGTTATGCCATATTAATGTGTCATACAGATATAAATATATAGATCGCCACTTATTCTGTATGGTAAGTTACGGATATTCAAGTAAAAGTCTATATGTTTGCCTCAAAGTAACACATCAATTATTTCATCAAATTTATTTAATTCTATGTAATGGGATGCCAAAAATATAATATTGTAAAATATGAGAGCATAAATTATAGCAGTTGAAAGTTTGAGAATCAAAATAAATCTTGAGTGAAAATTAGAGGATTAAAAGTATATTTATGTCTATTTGAAATCTCATATCACACCATGATATTTCTTTCAATTATTTGTTGAGTTCCTGTAAGATAAGTGTGGAAAAAGGGATGGTAATTCGTTATGCCTTGACCGTTGGATAAACTAGGTTCATTATACCAGCGTTATAACGTAGAAACATATCATTGCTCAAGGGTCCCATCTTTCTTGTCCATATCCGCTGGTTGGGGCTCACACACACATCATCAATTAACATCACAAGATGGTGAGGGTTTAAAGTTGTGGAAAAGTATTTGGATCGATTAGAGCGATGTTTAAGCATTGCATCCTTGGCGACGGCATCGTTGGTACAGAAGTCACCTAAAGGTAGATAGTACTTAAAGATTCCTTTCATAATGCGTACGGAGGTAGGTGTAATAGGGAATGTTTCTAAGGTGCCTCCATCATCATGTTTCTTTTCACTTATGAAGAATTTTCTTGAATAATAGTCTGAGTTGGCTTACATTGTATGGCCTAAAAAATTTTCATCCTTGTCGTAGGCATAAAGTTCTGCATTAAAGCTTGGGAACTGCATCATCCTCTCACACAACCATGGATGTCAGACTAAGATTGGCTGACTGTCTGACTGGTGAACCGATAAATTAAACATTTGATTGAATTGGTTCTTTAATAAATTTATTGTATAATTAACTCGGTCAAAATGAAATTATTCGACTGTTTTTATTGATCCAATGACCCTAGTCAAAAAAGTTAGAATAATTATTCATACCTTTTAAAATTATCTTTAAATTAATATAATTAAATATTAATGCTAATTTGTAGGAGCTCTTTTATATTTTGAGCTTAAATCTTTTTTTTTTTTTTTTTTGATATATATCCCTTGCATCTCTCTTTTTTTTTAAACCAATTTAGAGAATTACAAGTATTTTTTAAAAATTAAGATTTATTAAAGTATTAGCGTAGATATTATATTTTATAATGGTTTAAATAACTTAATTTTAAGTGCTTAAATTTTAAGGCTACCAAATTAGCTGAATTTTACATGAAAATTTATTTTTATTTATTGTTATTGATCATATTTTTTTAATTTTAATTGTATTTTAATTGCTCATATGGTTTGATGTTGATCCATTAGTTGAATCATTGATCCAATAACCATACAATGCTTTTAGTATACCCTCTTTCCAAGTTGCTTCTGGTCTAACAATGGGTTTGGCGATCTTAAACTGGTCTGGGGGCAGTTCATAACCGAAGTCAAATGCAATGGTTTAGTCAATGGATTCACATCAACCATCAAGTCCTATGGCATATCTAAGTTAGCATTGACATCTGCATTCCTGTTATCTAATTTCTCGTTTCGTTTTGCTAATATTTCACCTAACTTTCCTTTGGTCAACGGAGATTAATCGATTTGCAGAGAAGAAACGACCCTGATCATTGTTCACGTGCACTGAAATAAATTTGTTTTTGAGTATGCTTTGCCTAATGACACCATCACGTAGTGGGCATAATTGATGGCCTGTGGGCTTGGGAGCTTGAGCTAGGCCTAGTTGAGTTTGAAGTTTCAACCATGGTAATCTAGAACGTGATCTAAGCTCAAATTCTAAGATTTAATCTCTCTCTCTCTCTCTCTCTCTCTCTCTCTCTTTCTACGAAGCCATCCAAGGAGGAGCCCAAAATAGCCAACATAACCTAAAAGCTATTATTATTATTATCATTAAGAAAAAGACATCAAAGATGGGACAGAGCCTAGGATTGGTACTTAGGTTAGGATGAGCTAGAGCCCAAATTGATCTATGTTAGATTTGAATTAGTTCTTTCGCATGGAAGAATGTCGGTTGTTCATTCGCACGGTTAACCTCTTGATCATCTATCTCATACTTTTGAATTTATGTGGACTAATATGGAAAGGCATCTAGTTGATGAACATTAGATGAATCCAATTTATTCCATTTCAAAGGATTTTAATATTTTTCGTGTCCATCAAAGCGAGGCAGGGAGAGACATAGAGAGAGTGAAATAATGGCTCATATCCTATAATTTTTATATAAATATATGGTTATTTATAAATATTCTATTTTTTAGTAAAAAATAAAAGAGTAAAAGAATAAAGATAATAACCTATGTCTCATTACCATTATACAAAGATACAATTATATATAAATATCCTTATTATTCGATGGAGAAGTAAAAGAGAAAGAATGAGGCTATAAAGATATAAAGAATGAGGCTTATATTTTATTATCTTGATATAAAGATATGACTACTTATAAATATCTCTATTCTTTAGTGAAAAAATAAAGCAGTAAAAGAATTACGATAATAATCCATATCCCATTATCTTTATCCAAATATATAGTTACTTATAAATATCCTTACTCTTTAGTGAAGAAATAAAAGAGTAAAAAGAATGAGGATAATAACTCATATCCTATTATCTTTATACAAACATATGATTACTTATAAATATCTTTGTTATCCGTAAAGAAGTAAAAGAATAAAAGAATGAGGATAATGAACTGTTAGGCCATATCCCATTATCTTATATGTTATCCCTATTATTCGGTAAACAAGTAAAATAATAAAAGAATGAGAATAATGAGCTGTTGGCCCATATCTCATTATCTTTATATATTATTCTTGTTATTTGGTAAATAAGTAAAAGAGTAAAAGAATAAATATAATAAGCTATTGATCCATATTTTATTATCTTTATGTGCTACTTATAAATATCCATGTTATTTAATCAAAAAATAAAAGAGTAAGAATAATGATCAATATCTCATTATCTTTATGCAAATATACAATTACTTATAAATATTTCTGTTCTTTACTAAAGAAGCAAAAGAGTAAAAGAATATAAATAATGGCCACATCTCATTATCTTTATACAAATATATGATCAATTATAAATATCAATATTTTTTAGTGAATAAGTAAAAAAATAAAAAAATAAGGATATTGATCCATATCCCATTATCTTTATATAAATATACAGTTACTCATAAATATTCATATTCTTTGATGAAGTAAAAGGGTAAAATAATAAAAATAATGGCTTGTATCTTATTATATTTATATAAATATACAATTACTTACAAATGTTTCTATTCTTTAGTGAAGAAGCCAATGAGTAAAAGAGAAGTGATGAATAAATGACAACCTTTTTCTCTCTACGTTTATGAAATTGTGTTCAGGGATGAATGATAGGAGTGAGCCATGATCGCTTGGAAGGAGAAGAGAAGAAAAAATAGATTAAAAAGAATGAAAACTTGATCAGAGAACATCCTTCCTCTATCTCTGCAACTCTCTTCATTATGCTTGAATAGATGCGGAAAACATTAGACTCTTTATAATGAAGTTCATCGAATCTGTCTCATGTCTATCAAATAAATGTCTTCCTCCATTAGTTTGAGTATTAAAGCAAGAGATAGGCGATTGAATAATTAGCCAAAAAACCTAATCTGATCCTAGATGTTTTTAGCCGCCCTTCGCTTTTGTTGTGCTATTGACTACAGCGAAGGTACAAGGAGTAAAGATTATACAATAACTAAAACACTGACAGTCGCTATTTAAGGGTTTCACTATCATTAGGTTTTGCATCGCTCATTTCAAATCGATCACTTCTATCAGTATTCCATTTCCATCGCCATTGTGGTACTGGGCCGAATCACCCATTGGCTATAACCTTCTAAAGCCCTTTGAAATCTAGATATGATGGATTTTGATGGCTATATCTAGATTTTGATGGCTTTCCACCATCAACATAAAAGTACGGGAGGTTGAATTAAGATCATTTGAAAAAATTTCTTATCAAGAGAGGGTCTATTTGTCTTTTGATGGGCCACCGAACATAAAAGTACGGGAGGTTGAATTAAGATCATTTGAAAAAATTTCTTATCAAGAGAGGGTCTATTTGTCTTTTGATGGGCCACCGATGAAAAAGATGGATTAAAAAAAAACCCCATCTTCCTTCTAAACCCAAACCACATTCATATCTCTAGGACACTGGTTGAGCCAAGGTCTAACTTGGATTCAGCACAGTTTACAAAAGGTTGCTTATTGGTTGGGTGTTGCTATGATACCTCAAATTTAGTCTCACTGGATGGGAAAGAAAGTGTTATGTGCTTATAATTCAAGTCTACTTGCTATTAATTAACTTTCACTCAAATTTTTGGGCCACATGGTTTTAGCCTGCTAATAGGTTAATTGGACTAGCAAGTGAGCTTGGGCATTACAGTTGCTCACCTTCACCTTAATTCAATATTTTATGACTAAGTCCAACTCGAAATATTATCGGTTAAACTCTGGCATGGAGTTAACCATGTAATGGTGAACTTAAGTTTATTATAAGTATACCATAATGTTAGAGGCAATATGCAAGCCAAATTAGGTCAAGGCGGAGCTATTGGTTTGCAAATTGTTGGTCCGAGCTGAGCCTTGTTCAACTACGCCTCTTTTTATTTTATAAGTCCAAGGTCAGTCCAATAATTATCTACCATCTTATTGACTTGCAAGTGTAGAGCCTAGCGTGTGGAATCTGCTCACCCCTTTCCACAATCTGGATTACAAGAATAGCAGCAAAATTTTCTCAAGAAGAATATCACGTGCACACAGGGGAGGCGTCAATAACGACTGATTGGGTGGCGATCTTCGTTAAGGCTTCACAGCAGAAAGAGTCAATCCGGACTAAGCCTGACTTTGACTAAAATAAAAAAGACTTTTTGTGCAGCCCCGAGCGGAAACCTTGACTTCGCTGTCGACTTTTTCTCCCCTTTGGAACCGTTCTTCCCTTTTACTTGTTAAGCTTTAGAAAAAAATCACAGCAAAATCCTGCCTCAAATTTGATCAATTTTCACGTTAACTCAAAAAATAAAAATAAAAATAAAGATCTAAAACTTTCATTTTATATATAAAAATTTATTCCATTCATCTATCCCTTAACATCGTTAGGCTAACGAGTAAAATGTTAAATTTATTCTTATAAAATCATGATTATTTTAATTTTAATCATGTTAACTTTAAAAAATAATTTTATTATTATTCAGAAAAATTACTACCATATGATCACCATGCGCTAATACTTTACAACAGAGATGGATGAAAAGGATCTTTGTTTACCAAAATAAAAATTTAGCTTTTTTTTTTTTTTTTTTTTTCTTTCAAAGCTAATATGCAAAACGTTCGAGCTAGAAGAAATTTTGTTGAAATTTCTGCTAAGGCTCGCCCCCACCCTTTACCACATATCCATCTGGTCCATCTGGTCCCATCTTATCTAAATTAGAGGCCAAGATGTACAAGCTGTTACTCACAGGCTAAGACTTATTGAACCCTCATCCTTTGAGTAAAGTGGCAACGATCATCTAATCTGAAGCAAAATTTCTAAGATAGACAAATAATCATCCTGTTCCACGCCTCTTTAAAATCCCGTTTTAAGTCTATAACGGTGGCAAGGCATTTTCGTTTGTTAGAGAGAAGGCCGCCTTCAAAATCTTTGCATAAGAACTTTTGTGTGAGGGCCATTGTAAGCCCAAGCCCGTCCAAAGCCCAATTAACATGTTAGTAGTTTTGATTCTCGTGTGGCTTTAAAAATCTGAATTCAAGTTAATTGATAACAAATAAATTTAAATTATAAATTTCTTAAGCTATTTTTCTATCAGATATGAGATTTTTTTTTATTTTTTTATTTTTTTTATGTAGCTACCAGTTCCTGCAAGGCATTGTAATCTTTTTCCTTCGTCACAAGATGCTTTTATTGCATGCTATAAGTTAGTACTGGGCCCGGATCTAGTCTAAATAAGGTTGTTGGTACCGCAAAAATAATCGTAAGCTATGATGGGATTCTCTCCACCATTGTCCTCCCCTATAGGGCTACCAACTTTCATGCATTTAGATCAACTCTGATACTACTCGTAAACATGACAAACTCATCTACTGAGATGATTAATATGTTAGCGGGCCGAATCTATATTGTTTTAAAAACTCGAATCCAAATTAATTAGTAGCAGATGAACTTAAGTTATAAATTTTTTTAATTTTTTTTTCACTCAAATTAATATTTTTTTATTTATTTATTTATTTTTTAATGTCGTTGCGAACTTCTTAAGGATATTACAGCTTATTTTTTCCCCCAAAGTACTTTAGCTAAACAATTTTGTTGATTTGCGTATTTTATCAAACTCAAAGAAAGTGCCTCTTGCGTGCAACACCCAGATAAGCTTTGTTTGAAGCACCATGGGAGTGAGAAATAAATCACTGCAACACCCAGATGAGCTTTGTTTGAAGCACCATGGGAGTGAGAAATAAATCATTGCATATTAATAACTACATGTGCACTTGGAAAATAATCATGTAACATTATTATTATTATATTTGCATGCACCAAATTGTTGAGATGGACATCGGATGAGGGAAGAGGCCCTCACTTTAGACTGTGAATCCCCACCTTTTTGCATGATAGCGAGAAGGTCGAGATCATGCACTCTATGGTCATGTTATAACAACAACTTATCCAATTAATTTTGTAACAATATAAATGCACCTTATCTAATGACTATAACAAATACAAGTCATCCAGTGTCATGGTTGTGGGTGTTTGAGGAAATTCTGAAAACCTTTGGTTCTACAAACCATAATAGATATGAAGTGAAACAAGCAAAGCTTATTTTTTATCGACTCAACTTTTTGAATATTCAAATACAAATATAATTACACCACCCCAAAATCAATATTATCTTAAACTTTTACCCTTTACCCTGCTTGCCAATGATTCCAGATTAAGGATTCAAATCTTGAAAATATTGGTGCATGTGTGTATAGTAATAGATTGATGGTGTGAATCATTACACAGGTGACTACCTTTCTTTGGCTTTTCTATTTACATTGAATGCCCATATCTAATGCCCTAAGCCCATCTATTAGTTCAATTAACTTGTTAGTGGACCGAACTTATATAGCCCTAAAAATTTGAGTGGAAGTTGATTGAGTTATAAGCACTTCAAACTTTTTTTTTTCATCCGATATCAAACTATTTTTAGGATATCACAATCTTTTCCCTTATAATGTAAAAATTTGAGTGGAAGTTAATTGAGTTATAAGCACTTCAAACTTTTTTTTTTTTTCATCCGATATCGGATATTTTTAAGATATTATAATCTTTTCCCTTATAATGCGATGTTTACATCGCACGCCATAAGCTAACTAAAATCTATCCTATTACAAGTTAGCCAGAATCTATCCCAAGTTAGGTCATTGGTGTTGTAAGGATAGTTCTACACCATATCGGAACTCTATCATCATCCCATAAGTAATCATTTTTTCCTTCCTATCAACTTTCGCATACTCAAATCAGCTCTAATACCATTTGTAATGCCCCAAGCTCATTTGCTAGTCTAATTAATTTGTTAATAACCTTGAGTGAAAGTTAATTGAGTTATAAGCATTTCAAACATTTCTTTTTCATTAGATGTGAGACTACTTTTGAGGTATTACACCTTATGTTCTAGTATTAAAACCATAAAGTAGGCAACTTTGAATCAAAAATTATGCACGAGACCTTCCTCAACAAATAGTATTTCGTAGGTCCAGTACTCCAACACAAAGCCTTGCCAAAAAAGATCAAACACGGAGAGTTCCAACAGTACTATCATCCCTTCATTGAAATCCTTGATAAGCACCTCTATATTTATTACTCGTAAGCATGTTGGTGACCTGCCATGCCTTCAATGGACATTTTGTGCTTCATGTTCTTGTACTCAGATAGCTCACTTCACATGTTCCATTTGACAATCGCCTCACGTTCACCATGCCTTGCTTCAAATAAACCAACACCAACCCTCCATTTAAGGGTTGGCCGGGTTGGCCAATGTGTTGAGACTGCAATGCTAAATGGGTTGAATTCAAGAAGCACAACATGGAACCTTCCATGACCCAATGTTACCTCTACCAAATATCATCCTAACATCCACGCAACAGTTTGAGAGAACTCTTCCATGTTAAAGTTTGGTATAGAGCACTAGTACTCACTCTCGGCCACTCAGATAAGGAGAGGTGACAAACGAGGGAGACGTTGGCCCAAAAAAGAAGGAATCAACTTGAGCACTAACCCAATGAGGACAGGACCAAAGGAGCCATGGCTAGAAAACACCCAATTTCGATTACATAAATTTTGGTACGTGGCAGTCGTGTGGAATGCATACTCCCCGTCCATTTACTAATCTCCTCTCTCTCCATGCACTCTTTTGACCAAGTGCTCATCTATTCAGCAATCCATGAACGCTCGGATAAACAAAGAAAAGAAGCCTTTATGACAGCAAAGGATAAAAAGAAGGAAAACAATGGGAATCCATATTCTTTAGGCCCGGGATCCGAATATTTTCCTTTGTTGTTTTGCCCAAAAGATGTTGAACAAATTGCAGTCCGATCATTTGCTTGTGGAAAAGGAAACATGATCGATAACTCGACATCAAATTTAGAATGCCACAATTACGTTAAAGGTAAAGCAATAACATTCTTTTAAGTGAAAAAAAAAAAAAAGTAAATGAATGACAATCTAGTCGCACTAAAAATTACTACTTGATTTGCTTAGCCATTGGTGCGCTGATCTCATCATTAGAATGTGATGTTCTTCGTGAACCACCTTTCTTAAATTTACTAGTTTTTCTTTAGATTATTTTTGGATGAAACATTTTAAAACTTTCTAAAGTTTTGAAATGCAGCACTTTAAAATGCAATATTTTAAAATTACAGAATTTATAAATTTCTTATTTAGATCATTCCTCTTGAAAATAGAATTTTATCTAAGAATTATAAAGTTTTCTATAAATATTATTTTATAATATTTATATAATTTTATATAAATATTTTAATATTCTTATGTAAATATTAAATATTTATGCAATAAATATTTAATATTTATTTCAATAATACATATGAATATTTATTATTTCAATATTAATATTGTATTGTTAATATTAAAATATTTTTTATTAATATTATTTTATATATTAATAATATTTATAAAATATTGACATATAATACTATATTTATTATTTTTTTATTTAAAAATTTATTTAATAATAAAATAAAATATTTATAAATAATATTACATATGTTTCTAATTAAATTTATATTTTTATTATAAATATTTTATTATGAAAAATAAATTTATTTTATAAAATTTTTATAAATATTTATAATTAAAAATAATATTTAAATGCATAAATTATAAATTAAACATTAATTTAATTACATAAATATTTCAATTTAATAATATTTATATTAGCAATATATATTATTTTATTCATGTAATATTTATTTATTAATAAATAAATTATATTTATTGTAATAGATATTTAATAAATATATAAAAGGAATCAAATAAAATAAAATTATAAAATTATTTAAAATAAATATTTAGTATAAAACTAAAATAAATATTTTTGTGAATAAAATTTTTTAATATTTATGTAAATATTTTGGTATGCAAAAAAAATTAAATATTTTGACTACTTTTAAGTGGATTTTCAGAAGGAATTTGTAAATGAGACCTCTAAAGGTAGAATTTATAAATGACCACTTTGAGGGATTTATAAATTTTATAAAATTTTAGAAATTTCTTCCTACAGTAGTCAAATAAGAAATTTTGATTTTAAGATTTTAAAATCCTCAATTCAAATAAAATTTCTCTTAAAAAACCTCCACCCAAATACATCCTTAATGAAAACGGATAAAGGTATGAGTTTTAAGGGTTTTTAGGTGTCTGCCTACTTGCTTAAGTGTTCTTAGATAGAAGGTGTGACTTCTGGGAGTTATTCTAGTATCTATTCAGGTGATCATAGAAAATAGACAGAGGGAACCAGAATGATCTCTCTTTCCCATCTATCTGCCGCAAATTATTCTTCTCAGAGAAAAATCCATTATGGTGGCACAATTTATTGCCAGTCCCTCCTTTTCATTATGAGATTCCGTGCATCTGTTTCATTGCAGATCCCAAAAGCATACTTAAGGCTGAATTCGATGGCATGTCAAGAAGAAAAATATGAAATGGCTCAGGGGCACCAAAATCTTATGTGTAACTCTCTTATTGAGCAAAAGAAAAGAGTGGCAAATAAGCTACCAAACTTTTTGTTGGGAGTGAGCCATTTGTGTTACTCTTCCACTACTCGAAAGGTAAGAAAGGGGAGCAATTGCTAAATGGCAGACAAAAAAGAGGACTTGATTTCAAGTTTCATTATAACTCTCGCTAATGGCTCCACCTTGGCATACCACCAACCATTATATAACATCTACCAGGGCGCGCGTTTCCCACACTCCCTCACCCACCCTTGTCACAACCCCCGTTCTTCCTCCTTGTTACCGCCTATATCTCTTCATGGCCCCCAAAGACACCAATCTGACAACGGACGACATCGAGAGCCCCGAACCAAAGGGTGATGGCACCGACTACTCGCAGAGGGGTCAGTGGCTGCGAGCTGCCGTCCTCGGGGCCAGTGATGGGCTGGTCTCCACCGCCTCGTTGATGATGGGAGTCGGAGCCGTGAAGGACGACGCAAAGGCGATGGTGCTCTCCGGCTTCGCAGGCCTCGTGGCCGGCGCATGCAGCATGGCTATCGGAGAATTCGTGTCGGTGTGGTCTCAGTTGGACATCGAGGTGGCCCAGATGAAGAGAGAGCGAATGGCCAAGGGTGGAGGAGAGGGCGGTGACAAGGTGGACCAGGACGGGCTGCCGAGCCCGGTGCAGGCGGCCGTGGCCTCGGCCCTGGCGTTCTCGCTGGGGGCGATGGTGCCGCTGCTGGCGGCTGGGTTTATAAGCAGGCATAAGGTGAGGATGGGGATGGTGGCGGCAGCCGCGAGCGTGGCGTTGGTGGTGTTTGGGTGTGTCGGGGCGGCGCTGGGCCGGGCTCCGGTGGGGAGGGCTGCGGCGAGGGTGTTGATAGGAGGGTGGATGGCCATGGCTGTGACCTTTGGACTCATGAAGCTTTTCGGGTCCACAGTGCTGTAAAGACTGTTAACGACGGTAGGGGTGAAAGTTGACCGGATCCCTTCCCATATTGCCATCTATCTGGATCTGAATGCAAATCCGAACAACTGTATGCATTAATAAATCGATCATAAATTTTAACTATACAAAATATATCCATATTTACGTCTATACTTTTTAATATCTGTTTTATATTTATATCAATTTAAATTAAATTATAAATATAAATTTTTATATTTATTTAATATTCATACACACATATGTCAAATAAAAATTGACGTAGATAAAGATGCACTAATATCGAATCTATTTACAGCCCTAAATGTGGCAGTGGCTTATATATTGGATTTAATAATCATGTACTAGAGATTAAAATACTCAATTTCAAATCAAATCTCATATAATAATGTATAAAAGTGCACTTTCTTCTCAAGAGTATAACCGTATCCTTATTTGTAGCATCGGTTCTTCCTCTCTCTTATTCTGTTTTATGTTGTTGTTCAATAAAGTTGGCAATCTTCCAACTCTTTACATAGGAGTTAGAATTAAATTAGAACAAGAGCAGAGATCAGGTTATAAAATAAAATAACTATTAGGCACTAAGAAGCCTAAATAATCAGATCTTACACTTTCATACCACTTACTTATATGTATTAATCATTAAGATGAGCCTAGTTCAATACTTTATGAATGACATACTTTATTCCAGCTTATACTAGTCATTTATTATATTTAATCTATTTTTTATAAATATAAAAATATGCAATCAATGATAGTCTATATTAAATTTAAAATCTTACATTATATATTGTTAGATATCCTTCATCACTCCAAGTGGCTTTGTTTCCTTAAGTGCATGGAAAGAACAATATGCATTTAATTGTGTGTATTTTTATACATGTAAGGTTTGTTTTTTAGACTTGCATCATTACTCAAGAAGTCCTTTACTCTTTATACAAGGCTCATCCCAATAGGTCTCTAATGGCAATAAAATTAGATATGGAGCGGGCTTATAATAGAATATACTGGGATTATCTAAATTATGTACTTCATCATCCGCACTTCCCTAAGGTACTAATTGGTTGGATTGAAAGATGCATTAGATATCCTTCCTACGCAGTTTTAGTTAATGATTCCTCACTTCTTTTTTAACATCTCAGTTGGGACCATGGCAAGGTTGTTTATTATCTCCATATTTATTTAGTCTATACTTTGAAATGTTATCCCATGGTTTGCACCTAGCAATGGATAGAAATTGATGCATGGGTACAATCCCAAAAGGGAGAGGCCTATGTTGAGCCACTTACTTTTTAAAGATGATTGTTTGCTTTTCTTAAAGGCTTATCATGAACACCTTAAGTAGGTTATAGGAAATTGCTATGCCAAGTCAGGTCAAGTAGTGAATAAGTCAATAGTGCTATTTAGTCCAAAATTAACAGAAAGTTGACAATTAAATTAACTATCATTCTCAAAATTAGCAAAGTTAATGACTTTGTGCTGTACTTGAGGGTCCTTATCAAGGGCACCAGATTAGAAAAAGCTAAGGCTCTATTACTAAATGATAGAATCATATTCAAATTGGATTCTTAGAAGTAGAAGGCTCTCTCATTTGCAAGTCAATACACTTATAAAATCTATCTTCTACTCTATGCCTCTTTATATTATCTCTCGTATGGCTGTTCCGCATAGTTTTCTAGTCTTGTTTCAAAAAACTATTCAAAGTTTTTTGTGATGCCATCATTAGGGAAGTAAAGCTATTCACACTATAGCTTAGGATAGCATTTGTAAAGACAAGAATATGGGTGGACTAGATAATCCTGAGATTCCTAAGTGGTGGATCGCACTACAAAACAAAGTAGTAGACAGATTAATTCTAATTAAAATTGTTCACTTGCTCAAATAGTCAATATAAAGTATTGCTTTCAAGGAGATTGATGGTCTTATAAACCCCCTTGGAGCTGCTCCTCGATATAGAAAGTTGTGCACCAAGCTTCTAGAGGCATAACAGATGGGTTTCTTTAGTCTATTAGGTCTGGAGGATCAATTAATATTGTAACTGAGCTATGATTCTCTACAACTCTTAACAAGTGCCCTATTGAATTTCATACATCTCTCCATTGTGAATAAATTTATACTGTTCAATGGGGCATAGAATCGGAAGCTTTTACAATGCTGCTTTCCCCATGTTTATTTAAGGAGATTATTCGGACTCAATAATTTGTCCATGCCACCAAGATATACCAAGATATACCATGTTGGGGCTTGAGATTTAATCAAAGAATTATAGTAAAGTAGGTATATCAAAAACTAACTACTACCATTAGAGATGTGCATAGTACTGATATCAGCAAAATATAAAAACTCTGAACACATAAGAGAGTTCTTTGTTTTATATGGAAGCAATTCATAGGAGGCATTTCAGCTCTCTCCTTGTTTGCTAGCAAAATTAGATCATGCAGCCTAATATGTAAAGTCATCTATTCTTTTAACATGCAAAGTCTCATGAGCTATAGAATGGCGTTCCTAGCCCACAACAGGTCAGATCTATATCTCAAGTATATGATTTTCTTATTAAGAAGCCTACAACTTTCTTCCAACTATTTCTTCAATCTTTTCTTGTCTACTTATTTTGACTCATTTGGAAGAGAAGAAATGAAGAATTATTTCAGGGGAAAATATTTCATCTAATTCATATTTCTAGATAACTTTTAATATATATGCAGAATTTATCCATTCCATCAAAAAGTTTTCATTCAACTTCTCTAGCATCTAGGGTAGAATTGATTAGTCTTAAGGATCACACCTACAAAAAATTGTTTTATGACTGCCCCCACCATAAGGTATCTTAAGATCAACTTTGATTACTCGGTTCATCCTAGCTCTGTAGGAGCCAGATTTATCATTCGCAATCATTTTGGTCATCCTTTGTTTATCATTGCCTCAAAAATCAATCCCCTTTATTAAAGTGACAGTTGCTTGGTATGGGCTAAGAATATGCATATCATACTGCATTGATGTACTCAACTCATTAGCAGAAGGTATTATTGTGGAAAGAGACTCAGCAATAGTAAACTCTTAGTTCAGTGGCATCTCTGCGACCTGCCATCCATGGCTACGATATATTCAGTCCAGTATTTTAACGTTACCCAATTTTTCTTATAAGCATGTCTACCGAGAAGCCAACTAATTAGCAGATTATCTTGCTAATCTAGCAATTTTGGTAACACAAGCCACATATTAGTCTTCTCAACTTCCTAATGACTTTTATCATCTATTGGAAGCTGATGCTAGAAGCACATGCTTTGTAAGGCTGTAGGAGCCTTCTTCTATCGAAAAAACAAAAAAAAAAACTTACATCCAAAGAGATTATAACTGACATCAATGTAAAGCTTAAGATATATCTATTATAGAAAAACTTATGGGGTGGACGTTGGGAGGAGGGGGGGGGGAGTTAACAGTGAGCCGAATGTGATGAAATAGAATCATTTTAAAAACTAGAACGTAAAGGTAGAGGATTCATTGCTTGGATTCAATAATGTGAGGCTGGGCTTCACACCATCCTCACTTCGTACGCACTAACAATCAGAGGATCTATGGGAATTCATTCTAGACCACACATTCTACAAAATAAATATAAAATAAAACAATAAAAATATAATGATAAATGTAAGAATAGAGGGTGCTATAAAAAATTACATAATGTAGGAATAGAAAAATATAAGAAAACTATAAGATAATTAAGAAAGGAGATAAAAAGATAGCACAAAAGGTTAGATATAAGGCATACGAAGAATTATATCGCAAGTTAGAAATTAAAATAGAGAGAAAGATATATATATATATATATAGGATTACAAGATTAAAAGAAAAAAAATTTGAAATGTGATTTGAGCTAAATATATTAAAGATAATGATCAAAAAGTTTTAGTTAAAAAGGAAGGAATAAAAGAAAGATAGAGAAATTATTTTAATAAATTATTTGATAAAAATTGTGTCAATAGTTTAAGATATCTTAATAGTTTTATTGAGGATAAAATTATAATATATACTCGTAAAATTAAGATATCAAGGTAAAAAAAGCTATGAAAAATATGAAAATGAGAAGAGTAGGGGAACCTAATAAGATTTTTATCAAGATTTGAAAATATTTAAATAATGTGGAGTAATTTGAGTAATAAATAATAAGATTTTAGGAACTAAGAAGATGCTTAATGAACAAAAGAAGGATATAATACCAATTTATAAGAATAAAGGAGATATTTAAAATTACTCTATCATATATTAAACTCATAATTCATACTACGAAATTTTGAGAGAGGATAATTAAGCATAGGTTGAGATAAACTATAAAAATATTAGAAAATCAATTTAGTTTCATGCCCCAAAGGTTGATTATAGTAGCTATTTTCCTTCTTAAAAGGTTATTGGACAAGTATAGAGAAAAAAGATGAGATATTTATATGATTTTTATTGATTTAGAAAAAGTATATGATAAAGTCTTTAAAAAAAATTTATGATGGATCTTAGAAAAGAAAGGAGTATTTGTTAGATATATTAATATAATAAAAGATATGTATGATAAAATACTTGTTAGTGCAAAAACTACTGATGGTAATACTAGCGAATTCTTTATTACAATATATTTACATTAGGGATCTGCTCTTAATCTTGATCTTTTTGCTTTAGTTAGGAATGAACTTACTATACATATTTAAGATGATATTCTTTGGTGTATCTTATTTACAAATGATATAATACTGGTAGATAAAATTAAGACTGAAGTTAATCATAAATTAAATTATAAAGAAATGTATTAGAATTTAAAAGTTTTAGGTTGAGTAAGATAAGATAGAATACATAAAATAAAATTTTAAAATAATTAGAAATAGAGATGAATGTAGAGTAAAAATTAAGAACCATAAAATTCTTAAAAGTGATTATTTTTTATACTTACAATCGATTATTCAAAAAGGAGAGATTGAAGATATTTATAAGATTAAAACTAAAATGGAGAAGTGAAACTTGAATATGATGTGATCGTAAAGTATCTATCGAATTTTAAAAAAATAGTTGATAAGATAGTCATAAGACTGACTATGCTTTATGGTAGGAATGTTAAACAGTTAGAAATTTCATATATACAAGATGAATATGGCTGAAATAAAAATCTTGAAATAGATGTACGATATTATAAAAAAAGATAGAATAAAAAAAAATTATTCATAAAAAAAAAGGTGAAGAAAGTACCAATTGGGAGGATGATTTAGATGGTTTGGATATGTGCAAAGTAGACTTAGAGATGCATTTATATGAAAGAATGATTTGATATATGTAGAAAGGAAAAAAAATAGGGATAAACTAAAAATTACCTAAATAATAATAATAATAAAATAAAAATCTTTGCATCTTACAAAAAAATATGATTCAAAATCAAGCAACATGGAGAAAAAGATCCATGCAATCGATTTCAACTAATTTGAAATGAAGGCTTTGCTGCTGTTGTTTAAAATTGTAAAAATAATAAAATCATCTAGCAGCCATGTTCTCCTATTTAATCTAGATCATACTGGATCAAGAAGTAATCGCCCATCTGAGTTAGGTCTAACAGGGGTGAATGAGAGAGGCCAGGAGAAAACCAGCTTATCATGGAATTTATCCCTTCTTGGTGCCTAAATTTGAACTATAAGAGTTAGGTTCGGGCCCCAAATTAGAGGCTTAATTGATCAGGAAGGGGTTGCCAAACAGCACCAACCATATTGGACCAATTGTAGACACGACACGGGAGCTAGACGTAAGCAAGAATTTGAACAATCAAGTACAAACAACAGCATTTAAAACTCTAAAAGATTTCTTCTGTCTCAGTCATATGGTGATTCATCATATTTTTGAGTGAAAAAGTTATATCTTAAAAGAATTTTTCTCTAGATGCCATATAGGATGAATTTTGACGCAATGATATAAAGTTATTCCACTATGGCCTGAAGATGATAGATTTAAAAGAGAAACATAAAAAGAGACCAACGCACTGAGCTGCCCTTTTATATCATAAAAGCTACCACATAAAACTAATGAGTTTGAAACTACTTTGTTTAATCTTGTTTAACATAAATATCTTGTATACAAAAACTTTGCAAAACAAATATCCCAAGTGCTCCTAATGTTTTAGAAATTGATTTATGAACAGGCTGTACTCTCTATAATTTTCTATATGTAACATCTGTCCAACCAAGAAGCTGCTATTTCTATATGCACTCCCTCTCGAGAATCCTATGAAACGAGGCACTTCATCATTACTTCACTATATTAGATAAACAAATCAAAATAACTAAAAATAATAGTATATTAAAGGTATCAAGTCAGTCATAAAATGTGCTTCCAAGCCACTGACTTTAAATTACACTTATCAGCACAAGAACATTAGCGTTAAGAAAAAATGTACATCTCAATACTATTATATACGTATTTACATAAGCTATTTAAAAAAACAGTGCCAAAAATACCTCAAAGTTGTACACTAAGATTCAACTTCCTTGGTAACATGAACAACTACAGATATGTACACGAAGGAATTGAGATGGTTAGCATCATGAAGAATCTCCACCTGCAGACTTGTCTTTACAATTGTCATCCAGTGATTGAGATCCACCTTGTTCAAGTAATAGTTCTTTTATCTCCTTGTAAATGCTCAGCTCCTCTAGTGCATCTGCCTTGGTCCTTGGCTTGAATAGCCCTGAAGCAGTGATTCCTGCACTTGAAGCAGGGCTTTCAGATTTTCCAGCTTCCATGGCTTTGTTATGCTGGATCTTCATGTTCCAAGATTCATCTCTGAAGACTCGAGAAGATCTGACCGAGTTGGAAAGATCTTGCCGCAGAGGTGGGGCAGTCTTAAGCATCCACACAAGTGAACCTACAACAGCATCTGGAGACCTTTGGACTGGTACCAGGTCTCTGGATTCCAAATTCTCACTTGCTTGATCTTTGCTTTCAGAAAGTACAACCCTAAAAAAAGGGAAAAGCGGAGAAGTTTCATAACCTGTATGTAAAAGAGTGTTCATGCATGTGATTTATAGGTTGCCTTTGAAAGCGCAATTTGTGCATTAATCTACATCAAGATCTGCAGTTTTTGCACCAAATTTTGATTCATAAAACCGCTTAGTGAGGAGAATGTTCCAGACAAAATATCACCCAAATAAGGTGATAGCGTGCAGGGTTTGGGGGGTGGGGGAGGGGGAAGGTGGTGTGGTTGGAGAATACCATTCACCCGATCCTATCTTATACAAGAAATATGCTTGCACTGGGTTTGGAAGTCGGAGTCAGGCAACAGACATCCTGGAATGCATAATATTTGAGGTGAAAAAATCTTATACATGAAAAAATGGTTCTTCAACATTGCTACCTCAAACTTCAAAATAAATTATCAACTTTAACATCCTTTTTGATGCTTTATATGATAATCAAATGAGTGATCAAGTGATAAACATAGGACAGGCTGAACAAAGACACAAATAAGTTGATATTTACATCTTCTAATGTATAAAATAGTTGTCCAATATTGCTGCATCAAACTTCAAAATACATTATCAACCTTAACATCCTTCTTCGTGCTTTATATGATAATCAAATGAGTTATCAAAGTGGTTATCATAGGGTAGGTTGAACACAGAAGTTGATAATTACATCTTCTAATGTATGTATATTTACGCAAGGAGGGTCAACTGTTGAAGTTATCTTCCTTCTAAGACAAGACTATGAGATTAGAGAAATGGAACTGGCTTCTAGAAAGCTTTACACCGGAGGAGCTATCTAGTCCATGCTCCAAAGCAAGCCTTGCCAAACAGGTACAATGATAGGAGGAGGCATGACAAGTGTGGGACAGAAAACAGCTGGAAGACAAGTAACATTTAAATTTTCATAGGACCTTATCAAATTGGTCCCACCATTTTGGCATACAAATTAAATTTCTGCAATCAAAACCTTCGACTTATCCATGCTGTATAGGCTCATGCCTAAATCTTTCCGAACAACCCAATCTTACTTAGGGCTGCTTCCTTTATCAGTAAGTTTTTGTTAAATCCTTTGTCACAGGCCTCTTTCCAAGTTTTTTCATTAAGGCCTCACTCCTTTTTCCCTACCTTAATTTTCAGACCCTTTCATAAAGCGAACCTCCTTTAACCTCAGCTGCACATGGCCTGACAAATTTACTTGGCAAACAGCCAATCACTTTCCCTGATAGACACATCTTCGACCCTACCCTTCCTCCCGCACACTTGTCTCAGCATTTTGATTTACAAAAGTCAAATTTATTTGAATGTATCCTTTCCATTGCTTAACATTCTGATCCATAGAACATTTGAAGTCTTCATGTTATTGGGAAAGACCTACTCTGCCTCTTAAAGGTAGTCGTAGAATGTATGGAAGTGATTGCTACACTCCACATTCATTGCATATATGATGCAGATTATTTCATTAACATCACTTCAAATATATGAAAAGAAAAAAAAAAATAAAAGTAATGAATCCAGTAAAACTAAATCTCAAATGATGAAGCTGTAATGTTTCAGAGTGTTTTATGATCATCACCTGTATCTTTATGATAATATTGCAAGATGAGCTGTTCCGTGGACTGAATGTTGGGTAATAACTAAGGCATATGCATGCAAGCATACTGCAAATCAGGTTGTTAAGGATGGATGCTCGATGAAATCAAGAAGAATGAAACTAGAAACACGTGGATTATATACAGAACAGAGAAGTCACTTCAATCAAGGATGGTGATGAAAAGTTGTTAGAGACATGGTTTCTTCCTCAGACGAAAATGAGATGCAGATTGACATTGAGCTGTGTTTTAAGCTACCTTGTCAAATCAAATCCTTAAATCACCAAGCCACATCACGTTGCCTTCCCCATCTCTTTCTTAACACAATCCTCATGCCTTACCGAATCACCCTCAAAACTCTGTTGTAAATGACATAAAATTTAAGTCAGTTCTCCACCACTTATCAATTGGAGCAACTTCCTTTTCCCAGGAACAAAGTCATATCTCACTCTATACTTCAGAGCATACTAATCATATCAGCATTCTCAGATTCATTGTGCTCATCTCATGCGGTCATGGCCAGTATCCTGAAACATTTATAACTATGGCCCTTGTTAACATAATGATGTCTATTCAAAATTCCCTCAAGTATTTAAAGGCATGCATCCATCACATAAAAGCACAAAAGCACCTCTATGCTACATTCACTAAGTTTAATTCTATCAATTATGTCTTCATCTATCTCTCCATCATGTTGTATACTAAAGATTAAAAAAAGAGATCATAATGTTGTTTCCCTAAGCTATTAATTTTAACAATGATCAAGTAGAACTGACAAATTTGGTGAAATGCACAAATGAAGGACAGAGTGATTTCATTCGTAAAGGGCCATGCTATTGCATGCAAACAATTAATTGTTAAATAAAAAAAGGGATCTTAGAATGAAAGGCCTGTCAATAAGGGGGAGTATCGGTAAGTGCCTCCACTGCCACCAAAAACAAGGCTGAAGATTCCTGATTCCTGTCATGTGAAGACACGAGAATATTGGATAATGAAAAGAGAAATGCCTGATAAACTCAACAAATAGGAGAATACTCAGATAGAAACAGGGTAGACTAACTAGGACGGTCAAACTTGCATGAGTTCAGCCAGGGTGAATTTTAACATAACCTGGAAAAAAAAGTTGCAAAGGATATGTGGGAGATATTATTCAATCAGATTAATCCATGTGCATTGAATGGACAAGTACAACTCAGAAAGCCAACCAGTCATGAATAAGAAAAATCTTGTTGATGATAATCACGGTTATAGTTCCAACGAGAATGAGACCTGACTGTAGTACCTGTCAGTACAAATTAAGAACTAACCAATGATCCAGATATAGAGTTGGAGAGTTAATGCTGTAATTTTGATCGTTGATCACTTATGAGTTGTACATAAATAAATAATATAAGAAGATTGTCTATTTTGTGAGAAAATATTTACCTTGTGATATTACTACTGTAATATGCACAATAATAACTAGAAACTCATTACCACTTTGGTACAAACAAGTTCGAACTCGGCAAGTCTCCGCATTGTCATAATACAAATAAGGTTTCAGCATAAATAAAAACAATTTCACAAACCCATCCAAAGATAAATATTAGAATTTGTCAGTCATCTACAATGGTAAGACAAGCAGAAAATGTGAAATAAGGGGTTCGATTGTAGCCACTTGGTATAATGATTAATAACATTAAAAGAAAAAACTGTATTGGAACTCACATAATGTGAAATATAAAAGGTGTCTTTTATATAGAAGTCCAAAGCAAGTTTTGTCGTACGAGTGTGTACTGCATCGTACCATACTCGTACTGAACTGAGACTCAGTACGAGTGGCATATCAAGTTTTGATACAACCTGGACATGCCAGAACAGTGCTATTATGGTACGTCCAATACCAAGATTACAAACCTTGGTCCAAAGTTTATACAATTTCAATTAATGTACCTCATGCAACATTGGTGAATGCAAAACCCATTAGCAAAAATTATCAGTAAACATCAAGCGAATACATGCATCAAAGACATTGCATTTCAATCTAACCTTTTCAAGCCATAAGAAGTCACTATCCAAAACAAAGTATGCAAAAACATTGTCATAAGAAAACACCGGAAAAAAGATGGATAAACTAAAGGGAGCTAATGATCATTAGAGAGCATAGAAACCAGGAGTACAACGAACTCATCTATGAGTTAACTCGTAGAGTTTCATGAAGAGTTTCTGTTGGTAACAAAAGGAACTAGCGAAAACAAAAGGAATTTAAACCCGAAACTTCAAAAAGTTTAGCACCAGCAAATGCTACAGTACAAGCTCTTTCAAATTGATTTGTTTCTCTAACAAGAAAGGGTAAATCCCAACTAACCTCAAAGAAGATGCAAGAAAACCTTTTTTTTCTTAACTGCCTCTCGCCTACCCTAGTAGATATCTACTTTAAAAACCAGGAAGATGAGATGGTCCATCCAAAGGATCCATACCTACACCTTTGGTTATACGATTTTGCATTATTTTATCCAAGAAAAATTTGTTTGCTGGAATTTTATCTACTTTCACCTTGTTAGCTGAGATTGTTAAAACTCTCTCCTCAAGTGCATGGACTGCATCATCAATATCCCACTCAACATACTTTTAGCATATAAAAACAAAAGGAAAAATGGCATTTTCAAGATTGGCAGATGAAATCACCGTGTAGAAATATTATTACATAGAAAGTAGGATTTTATGCTTATCTAGCAATTCAAGAATTAACCTTTTCAGCAAGGTTGGTAGAACTGAACCAAACCCATTCAGCCAGTTAGGGCCGAACCAAATCAAACGGGCCAAAAATTGGATCAAAAACAGCATTCGGTTCGCTTTTGCCTCCGAACTAGTCCGAACTATTTCGAACCATCTTGTTTGGGCTGGTTCAAGTGTGAAATGGCTTAGGGGGTGGGATGTAGCTCCTGTAAGCTCACTTAAAAAGAAAGAGGAAGGCTAAAAGCCTCTCGCGAGCTGTCATCCTTTCTTCTATCTCTTATTTGCATTCGAAATTAATTAAGTAAATGTCATTCTCTCTCCTCTTTTCTTTTCATTCACTTAAGATTTCTTATAAATATAAGAAAAATACCCCTATTTGAATATAAAAAATATTAAAAAAAATAAATTCCTTAAAAATAAAAAATCATCTCTCCTTCTCAAGACGAAAATTAAAAAATTTTAGGAAATCCTAGTTTAGCAATATTAAGTTAGGGTATTTTTACTCCCGATAAAAATCCTAAAAATCAATTTAACTTAGAAATGAGCAAATAAAAAACCAAAAAAATTATCTTAGAATATAATTTGTAAGATTTTAATCAATACTTGAACGAACTTATAAGGTTTTTAAACCTAAACAGGATCATAATAATAGTGAACCTTACACAGACCGATGCTGACTTGATTCATAGTTTATTAAAATAATAAAATTAAAACTTTTCATAAAATTTTAAGGTTAAAAAGTATTTTTTTAGAATCCGAACTATGATGTGTCACTAGATTGGACTAGAACATCATAATTTCAACCTTAAGAAATACGTTATTTAATTTTATTATTTTAATAAGCTATGCATCAAGTCGGCATAGGCCAATGTGATGTTCACTGTTACTATGATCTTATTTAAGTCTAAAAACTTTGTAAGTTCGACCAAGTGTTGATCAAAGCCTTACAAATTATATTTTAAAATAATTTTTTTTAGTATTTTATTTTCTCATCGTTTCTAAATTAAGTTGATTTTCTGAGATTTTTGTTCGAAGTAGAAGTATCCTAACTTGATATTTGCTAAACTGAAATTTTCTAAAATTCTCTGAATTTGTTCTTGAGAGGAAGAGATGACTTTTACTTGTTAACGAATTTGATTTTTCTGATATTTTGTTAAATTCAATGGGGTTATTTTCCTTATTTCGTAAAAAATCTTAAAATATAGAAAGGAAAGAGGAGAGAGGATGGCATTTACTTAAATAATTTTGAATATAAATAAGAAAGAGGAAAAAGGATGAGAGTTCATGGGAGGCTTTTAGCCTTGTATATCACATAAAAAAAATGAAAAACTATGAAAAAAATAAAATTAAAAAAATGGAATACCGACCCGAACTTTCGATACACTGTCGATTCAATTTAGTTCGGTACCAAACCGAACCAGTTCGGTACCAATTTGGTACCGGTACCCAATTCCGCCAACCTTACTTGTGGGCTTATCCTACTTCTATGTTGATTTGCTTGAAGGATTCAGAATGCAAGGTGACTGCCTCGTAAAAATGGTCCCATAGATCTTCCAACATGATAGCACAAGACTAAAGAAGGGGGAAGATCAAGCAAAACCAGTTGTCATGACATTAACCTTATGGATAGTTTGGTTCACAAGAGATGAAGTTCTTGGCAAATAATTATCCAATATTAACACATTAGAAGGGATCTATTCTTGTGCTATGGAGTTCTACCAAGTTGTTCCCTTATCAAGACTCAAGAGAGGTTACAGATGCAAGGAGACAAATCAGCCATCACAGTATCATACCACAGTTATACAGGTGATATTGACAAATCCCACTGAAGGAATGGTGCAAGATAAATCTTGGAAGCTAGAAGCACAAGCAAGAGCAGGATATGATAGAAGGAATGATAGTTGTTCACAGTTGAAAATATCACAATGTACTGGAGCAATGGAACAAGAGAGTGCAGTTCAAGAAAGTATTTTAGATTAAGTTAGAAGTTTGCTTCTAGCATAGCAAAAGGTTATCATACTAAATTAACGGAAGGCAGAAGTTATTTGCATTAAAAAAACAAAAAACTATGGGGAAAAGAACTAAGGCCAAATAGGATTAGATTGAAAAATGATTTGGTGGGAGTCATACAGTACCCCAAAACCTGAGCCTGTTGCCCAAGTAAGCTCATCCTGATGCTATGCATGATGTATATCTCAAGGTATAACTTTCTAGAACTCCAACACATGGCGCACCTTCTGCATGGCAACTAAGCATATCAGTATTAGATTTAACCATAATGCCTTCGACTCATTGACTCCTATCCTCAACAAATTAGGTTATCTAATTTAAGAACATACCAGGACAATAATTTGTAGGAAAGTGAAACATTTCCCTAGACATCATTCATATATGTGAAAATAAAAAAGAAATGAAGTCTAGAATGGAATTCCATATTGAGGGGCTGGCCTAGGAAAGAATCAATCAGGCCATAAATCCATTAAAGACTAATGGAGACTGCCACAATATTTGAAGGGAGTTCATGCTGTACAAGTTGTGTTTTCTCCTATATTCTTCTCTTTGTATCTTCTGTCAGAACTTTCAGTCCAAAGCTTAAGAGCATTGAAGAAATGTGAAACACAAGATTTAAAGTGGTCCACTTTCACACCAATGTTTAATCAAGCAAATTTGTTTCAACTCAATGAAATTCAGAGCTAAGACTCTACAACACTTACCACCAATTTGTTTCAGGTTGAAAACCTAGTAGCTGAAATTTTCTACCCAAGGGGGCACACCCATTTCAGAATCCTCCCAGAATCTGAAACCCAAGGCCTGCTTCCTTGCTATAAGTATTTCTAATATATTCACTTACCTGCACTCCACTTGTCATCGCTCTTGATTTTGGCAACCAAGATCTAAAATAATTTAATATTTTCCCTCTCTTTCAGATATAGACAATCGCGTAAGCTTATGCTTTAACCAACCTAAACAAAGCTAAATTGGCTCTAAAGCTTCTGTTTAGTGTTACAAACATCATATTTGATAGAATCAAATTAAACTGATGCCAAGCTAGCATCCTGTTACAAGGGTACATGATCTTCAGACCACATTATCGGCACCTATGATGATCAGACAATGTTAAAAGGGCATGGCTAGCAGAGCCTCTAACTATGCCGTCCGACAAAACCTCAAACAAGACTAAACAATAAGCACTCACATGCATATCTCTGCACCAAAAGTATGGCTCATGGCATGTGGAGCAGTCTGATCCGCTGACTAACTTTGCCATCACAACAAGATACGTCACCGCAACATGGGCAACCTCCAACACTAGGACTAAAGCTCACCTATAAAAAGAAACCTCACCCAAAGGTAAGGAGGTTTTTTCCTTCTTTCTTGTTTCCCTCTCTCCTCTAGACCTCGCATGACTATAAGCTCTAGAACCTCGCATTATTTTCAATCTTCTTAGAACAAGGCTACAAAGCCCACCCTTGGCCTCCTCAATCCTTCTCCCTCACTGCCTTGAGCGTCGAATTACCTTAGCCAGGCAACTTCCGGTACCCCTTATGTCTCCTTTTGTCCTCGCAGGAGCATCAACCCAATTATGGAGCTTCACAGGGCTGAGCAGATCAGGCTTCACGTCAGTTTCCAACTCATCATCCCTGTTGGTGCTCAGGGTTGCTCAGTAGGATTTTGGCACCATCAATATTAAAGAGCTTAATGTCATACGTGTGACAATCGCCAAATAATTCATTTTCACAAAGCATCTACATTTTCAAGTTGATTGCAGTAGAATGAATAATTTGGTCATCAAAATACATAATTAACATGCATCTGGCATTTTGACTAGTAAAGTTCAAACTAATGTATACAAACAATTAGGATTTCAAAAGAGTATATTGATAGCCCTACTATGTTGGATTGCAGTGCTGACTCTGAATCACATGCAAGTCAAGCTAATGGAATAACCTAAGCTAATAGAGGGTATGACATGGTATCTTATGACCACAGACTGATTATGATCATGAGGTCTATGGTTAAGATAACCACCAACCAACTGGTCCTGACCAACCATGTGAAGATTAATGTGGTTGAGAGATCACAAAGTGAATGAATGGTGTCCGATAACAAGTATAAACTGCATATAACTACATCTGCATTTGCATTTACAAAGGAACTTCACCATAATGCAGCACAACGGATGCAACAAATATTTGCACAATATATGATTTAATTTCAGATTTTCTGAACACAAAACAAAACCATTTTCCCTACATTTTGATGGAAAAAGGTAACAAACTAAAAGACTCATAACACATATGTTTAGTATGATATGTGGAAGAAATCAACTACTTTTGGTAACTGAAGTTTCCAAGCAGCATGATGCAGCATCCAGAAAAGCTGAAGTTGGATCATCAATAAGCAAAGACAAAGGTTTGCCAACCATATGCATGTCACTAGCATAATAACCATCCAGTGAAGAATCAAAGCAAGAAAACATCCTCTTGCCTCAGAAAGAATAATAATATATCCTATAAAAATCAAGTGAATCATAGATAAGCACAAACAAAACAAATACTTGGTCTAGCTTGATAACTATAATGTTTACAACAATGTATAGCAAATTAGGACACATTTTTGCATCATGTTTCAAACATCAAATGATCGGTCACATTAGCAACAAAATTTCCAGCAATGGAAGAGTACCTGTCGTATGACTCTGTTATATCTTCATCATCAACAAATGGATAAGGAAAAAGAGGATCATCAAACTCATCCAAGAGAGACAGCCTACTAGAACTTCTAGAAAATGGGATGCATGGTGAACTGCACTTAAATCCAGGTAAGGTTCCAACTTCATCTTTCCCCAAAGATAACGCCTACAACGGAAACACCAGAACTTCATTTGAGAGCCAAAAATAAGATTGCCATATTTTTCTTCCAATTACAATATTTAAAGTTTTAAAAATTAAATCCAAATTTCCTAGGTTAAGGTGAAATACAAGATATTACCTTTGCCAGAGACATGCCAGTCTTGAATTCCCTTAACCTTGATGGTCCCTCCTTGGTTTGTAGCCTACTTTCAGGGGAAGAAGTCTGAGATGCGGAGGTGGTGGTAATTTGAGCTCTGAGAATATCAGTTTGAGGAGAACACCCAGGCCTTGTAGGTTTAGGAGAAGATGGAGGCAGGGCCTGATTAAGCAAGCCACTATTTCTTCCATGTCTAGGTGAAGGAATACTGATCGGAAGACTCTTGGAACATAGAAGAGCATTTGGTAAAAGACCACCAGGAAAATGGGTAGGTTTAGAAGGGGAAGACATAGGTGAAAATGGAGATGATGACAAGTAATCTTCAAGACTCGTATTTTTTTTATGAGATACTGAAGCATTGTGCGGGACTGAGATTGCTGAAGGACACTGATCATGCAGCTGATGAGGAGGGAGACGTGCATTTGGATTATAATGCATAGCTTGAGAATCAGAGTACATAGGTGATGGAGAAGGAGATTCTGAAGGCATGTCTCCATGGTCATTGCCCCAACCATGTTGCCTCGTAGATGAAACAAATTGAGGTGCTGATCCTGCAAGTGGGAGTGATTGGAACCTCCTAACAGGATCGGTTGTTGGACTACCAACATAATCCATTATAAACTGTGTAGACAAAGGTGTAGAAGGCTCTGAACTCACGTCTTCCAATGTTGGAAGATATGAGACAGTCAGACTCAGCCTACCACATGGGGTGTCAATTGGCACAAAACTGAATTGGTTCATCCCAGCATCCTCTGCCCTTTGTCTGCACATGTTGGGAGAAGCAAATCTGTGGGAAAGGCTAAGTGAGTGGATTCGGCCTGAGGAGTTGAGCTCACGAAAAAGTTTATACGCAGGTAACAGCTTAACAAACACATACAAAGACCGAAGCATTATAGTCGTTCCGTTGTATGTTTTCTTGTACCAAGTTGGGATTTCAGAGGAGTGAGAAGACACACCGCAACTTTTCCTACTAGCTGAGTACATTTCCTTTCCAAAGCTGCTGTTCTTTCGACTCTCATACTGTATAACCCATCTCTCTACAATCTTCTCACTTCTAGTTTCAAGCTCATCCTGCCTGGGACTCACTGGGAACCTATCCTTCCCTGAGAGATTCCGAAGGAGGCACCCACCCGGAGACAGGCGGGTAACATCTGAGGCCGATGACCGACGGACCAAGAGCACATCAATGACCAATGGCTCAAGATTGCTCTGCCGCCAGAGGTCAAAATTCTCAAGTGCTGCTGGGCAGTCCCGTAAAGCCAAATTGAACCATTTATCCCTTGGCAGGCTACTTGATGAGGAGGAAGAGGAGGAAGGCGACGAGGCAAAATGGTCCACACTATAATTACGAGAGGAGACGTAAGGCGACCTCGACTCGAGAATGATATGAAGGCTCTTGGCAAAGAATTCGGTGATCACTTGCTCGATTATCGAAGGTTCAGTGTAGGAATTGCATGAAGACGAAGCCATACCGTACCGGAGATTTAAAAACGGCTTCGACTCTGTGAAATCTATAAATTTCGAATTTGATCCCTTTGGGGACAAGGAATTCGATCATTCCAAGTAGAACTAAACGCAAAATCGATGCTTTTCAACTAATTTTGGAGCTCTTGCAGCGAGAAATCGAAAGAAAAGTGTGATTGCATAGATTTTTCACGATTATCGGTTCAAAAATCTAGGGTTTTAGAAAGGACCACACTGTTGATTCCACAGTAGGAGCTAGAATCCCCAAAAAAAACTGATGACTCTACTCAAATCAAACCCTATGAAGTCTCGAGGGATAAAAAACGGAGCAGACGAATTTGATCAAGCGACAAAAAATAATCAAAGAACACGCGCTCAAGAACCCTAAAATTAACCAAAAGGGTCAAAAAAATAAAAAGGCGGAATCAGGGGGCAACTAGCAACAAATTGGAGAAAATTTCCGCTATCTCCAAGGAAAAAAATCGAGCGAAAAAGCCTACCTCGAAGAACTCTACATGGTTCGGTGTTTGAAATCTCGGAGCCGTTGAAATCGAGGGTTTTATGGATTGATTTCTTTTTTCCAGAATTGGAAAACCCATGGCTGATGGATCCGGGAGTAGAAGGCGCAGGTGAGCTCCGATGATGTCGGATACGCCACGGGCGATTTACAACAACTACGGATGAGCCACGGCGGCGATTCAGAGGTGGTGGAGACGAGGCAGCGAGAAGCGAGCGAGAGAGGACTTTGAGTTGGAGAACTCCCGTTCCTCCTTAATGCTTAAGCGAAGAAGGGTTTATTAGTATCACGTAATGAAGCTGGTTGATTGATTCTTTTAGCTAAATGGTGCAAATGATTTTATAAATTAGAGGGTATTAAATGAAACAAAGGATTTATTTTGACCTATAATTAGTATGTGACCATATTTAGATAAACCATTTAAAATTTAAAATTTAAATGTGCATGTGCTTTGCTTTGAAAACGTGGATTGCCGGTTTGGATGGCTTACAGATATCTTTACACACAAAAATAATAAAAATAATAATTTCTAGAAATAGGTAAAAATAGAGTTAATGATGGATTGGATCAGAATTTTTTTTTAAAAAAAAAGTTAAATTATACTATAATTTTTTTATAAAAAAAATTAAAATTAATTTAAATATTTTTTTAATATATGATACAAGTAAAAAGGCCATTAATCATAGAATGATATATTAAATTTTTTTGCATCATTTCAAGATGAGATTTCGATAAGGATAAATTCAGTATTGGGCTCTAAATTAGAACTCAAGCCTTTCATGGAGGAAGAGAAAGGGGGCTTCCACTTGCCATTTCAAGATGAGATTTCATTTTTTAAAAAAATAATTATAATTTATTAGATCCTAGTAAATATCTCTTAATGTCATCATTAACATTTTACTTCCATGAAGGCAAGATTCATTACATAGCATAACTAAAAATTGGCAATGAAGTATATTTGGGCAAAGCGGATGTAATTAAATATGTTTTTTATTTAATTTAGCTTAGCCAAAAGCTATGCAAGGGGCTAATCTTACCCAATTGGCAATCCCTTACAAAAAATAGGTATTGCTAGTATCTTTATTGTTATATTCTCTCCTACTTTTGTCTATCTATTCACTCATTCATTTTGGTAAAATAGACTCAAACGGTGAGCTACAAAGCAAGGGCACCCCCCACCCCTGGTCGCCATTTACCTTTACACCCTAAAAAAGTCTCTAATTTAACCATTAGGAATATATTTGGTTGCTGGTTAAATAATGAACAAGGGGAAGTTATGAGTTCAACCAGCTATACACCAGTAAAAAAGTGGTCAATAAAATTATTTGGCCAAACAATGAACCTATTCCTTCATTTTTTACTTCTAAGAGTCATTTTCTATTATTTTCTTTTACTATTGCTTATTTTCCTCAGCCAAACCTATGTATTAGGTGGCTATTTAGGGAGTGGTTACAAATGGTTAAATCTATCCATCCCTTAGTTAGCTATTCAGCATCCAAGCAGAGACTTTAATAATGTGGTAAGTTAACACTTTTTAATATACTATTTAGAGTGCAATAAAAAATCATAAATCTATTTAAGGATGCATTAGTTTTCCCTAGCACATAACATTGCAACATTTTGAAGTCTATATATAAAATCCAACTCAAGAATTGATAAATAATTGTACAGACATTTAGAGACCTATCAAAAGTTTTCCCTTAAGGCACTTTATAGTGCATGTTAAGACCATCTCTTACTAGGTCTTTATATGAACCCTTGCAACTAAGGTGCACACCATCAATTAACCATATATTTTATCCAAGGAACTTCTCTCAACAAACTTACTCTATATGAGAGTAAATAGTCATTACTTCATCCAAGGATATATTAACCATTTCTCCTGGCCAATAATGAAGTTTGCAATTTATTTGTAATCAGTATATGAGAATAATAATCTAAGGACAGACAAATAATTACGCATCTAGTCAAGGATATTTTAGTAGTTTTCTCTCAACACAGTAAATGGGTAGTACGAATGTTTCAATATCTACATTTTAAGTAAGATTTGTAGTTTAGAGACCGGCAAATAGTTATACATATACCTAGAGATCTCTTTGTAATATTTTCATCAACACTTCATGCAATAACAAATCATTTGTGATCTATGGATTTCTTATCTTAGGAACTAATAAATAACTATATGTTCGTTCGAGGACTATAAACATTTTTTCTTGATATAATTAATTAATTTGTTGGCTCATACATAATTACATTTCCATTAAGTTATTTTTTAATAATTTCTTTCTTTGAGATAATCAGCATACAAAATGAAAATAGTTGCTTGTAACTTAGGTATTGCTAAGTAGTAGTTTTCTAGGAGTCCGCACTTCATAAAAAGTGCATATAATTTATAGACTCTTAATTGAATAATTATTAAATTATTTTACATTCAATTAGAAGCCTTTTAATTTATTATTACAATGGCAAGTTTGCTCATGAAGAGCACATGAAGTGTGAGCACCATCATATTGTAATTTTATGAAGAAAACATTTTTCTTTCATTTCCTCCTATTAATTTGGATCTATTTCCCTTGATCTTTTTACTGTCTAATTAAAAATATATCCATATATGGAGAGAGAGAGAATTGGACTTGACTAAACTCGTATGTAGCCAAGCCCAAATTCATGTGCCCTTTTTATCCTTGGATCTACACGAATCATGAATCGCAAAGATGGAAAAAATGAAAAATGTAGGGTCGCTTCGAAATTCATATGAATCTAAAAGTAGAAAGGATGATCAGCGTGTAGCCAAGTCTAACTCTATATACACACACATATAAAGAGAGAGTCATAGACTTGGCTACACTCATGTGTATCTAAACCTAAATCCAATTATTTTTCCTATCCTTAGATATACATGGATCTCAAAGCCAAAAGATCATTCATTAACCACCATTATATTTTTTTAAAAAACAATCCGATGAAATAAACAGAAACGTGTCAAAAGTAAACAGAAATAGGAAACAATAAAGACAAACATGATGAAAGTAACTATTAATTATTTCAAGGGCAACGATAAATACTTATCCCACAAAATAAACACTAATATATTTAGAATAAACAGCTTTTCTAAACCAATAAATATTTAGTTTAAGTGGTAAACAAAATTCTGAGGAATAAATAGAAATTATTTTACGCATAGTGTATTATAAAAAATGAGATGCATTTATAGATATGAAACAGGCGCAACATGTAGCCAACGCTTACTCGCCACATGTTCAACCTTCAAATGCCTCATGCCTTGGAGTGCACAAAACACGGCATTCCCCATCCAATAGCTTTTGTTTATATTTGTAGTATTTTTATTTATCATTCAAATTAGATGTTTATTAGTTCAAGCTAGCTATTTATTCTAAATATATCGGTATTTATTTTATGATATAAGTAGCTACCATCGGTCTTCAAAATAATTAGTATTTATTTTCATCCTGTTTCTGTTAACTTTTGACATGTTTCTATTTATTTCGTCATAAATTAAAAAAAAAAAAAGCATATAATGCTGATTAACGAATGACTTTTTGGCTTTAAGCTTTGTGTGGATTTAAGAATGAGTAAGATAACTGATTTGAGCTTGGCTATACATAAAAACAGTCAAGTCTAGCTTTATATATATATATATATATATATTCACTTTAGTAGTTGTAATAGCATCTTGGATTTTTATTTATTGTGAAGTATCATTCCCTCGAGGTGTGACATTTGTTCTACTCTTTTTCTTATATATCTTGTTGACATCATCTATGTCTTTAATAAATTTGTTTCTCTACATGATTTTTTTTTTTTTACTCGGTGCATCAAATTTACATTGATTTAGAAAGTTTGTAGCTTGATGATCAACAAGTTGACTTTGCAAAAAGATTGGTGCAGGATATGTTGCATCTTGCGGAATGTAAGCATATTGATCACTAAACTTTGAATTTGTAAATATACTTAAATTTATTAGCATGGTGGACGGTTCTCAGTTTGGAGGATGCTTTGCTATGAGGCATGGATCACTTTTCTGGCCATTGAAGGAGTTCATCTTGAAATTTAATTCCTGAAGATTTTCTCAATACCCCTGTTTTATGAACTTCTTAGTAACCTTTCTATTACTCCTAATAGAAGGGATAGAAGTACTATGGTAGGTTGCCTTGATGTAGATTATGAGTCCTTAACAAATTTATGAAACCAACTCAGGTCATGCAAGAGCTGTAAATCATAAAGCTAGTTTCTTGTTCAATTTATAGGGATGCAGAGTAAAGCAACGACCTTAAATCAATCATAATTCCAAAACTTGGTCAGGACATGGTAGAGCACCAAAATATATATTGTTTTTCTCTAGAAAAAAAGATCATAGATTTAGATGCAGATGGCTTTACCCATATGAAGGAGTGAAAACTTGAGTGAAACCATCATCTAAAATTTACTGTATGTGAACAACTGCAAAAATATTAGCCTTGTGTTCTTAAATTCTGCATTAACTTCTAGAGGAGGCCCTTTATTACATGTTTTTTTTTTTTATGATAATTAGATTAGTGTTAGGCCAGTACAAATGCAGATGGTGTAAGGAGGATTAGAAATTGAGAGTTTGAAAAGCTTTAAAACAAAAATAAGTATGCGGAATGCATTTGGTGAATATTTTTGTTCTCTTATAACTTTCAGCCTTTCTAACAACTTTGGCAGCATTAAAATTATTTATGAAATGCTCTTTCTAACCATAAGACAGTAGAATGCATAGTATTTCAAGTTCTTCACAAGAGGTTTTTGCATATTTCTTATACTGAACCTTACTTGTTGGAGCACTAAAAGTAAACATCAGTTGCTTGATTATTTACTAAAGTTGAACTGTATTATGTTCTATTTTGCATGAATTACATATTCCTCCCTTCTCTGTTCCTTTAATCTAGTATGGGAATATTTAAACTATCTCTCTCGCCTTCATTCTAGTTTTCCATGTAAGAACTAAACACATCGAGATTGACTATCACTATGGCCAAGAAATGATTTACATAAGCTCTTAGATGTCCAATTCATCTCTTCTATAAATCAAGTCACTGACATCTTCACCAAAAGTCTTCACTCCAATAGCATTTGGTTTTTATAGTCCAACCTTCACATTCAACTGAATGCTCAACTTGATGGGGGATAATAATTTGAATCCAAAATGTGGTGGTAATTTTTCTCCTTATTTTCTCCTAAAATCAGTCTCGTATCCCTTGAAATTATTCTTGGACATTTCTACATATATTCAGTACACACTCAAACAAATCCTAACCGATTAAGTAGGATTTTAGCCACATCTATTTCTCTCATTCACCCAATGGTTCTAATATGGGTCTCAGCCTTTGAAATACCAACTTCTTCAAATTATATAATTCTTCTATCCGTATTCATGGATCTACTCTTCTATAATCCTTTTGTCCATATTCAGCACTTCATTATCCAGACTGTTTTCTTTGGTCTATACTTGTTGAGAAAATAAACTTGTATTGGTTATGTTTGGTTATTTTTATATAGTACTTTACTTTGGTGTGTGGTTAAGTTTGCTGTTAATTAAGTGGTGGATACTGAAGAGTCATCCTTTTGTATTCCTATAAATATTAATATAAATAGATCGCAAAAGATAGGGTTGTGTCTTTTGGTTTTACCCCTCTCTGCTTTCTCTGTTTTTCCTTATCTCCAACATTGTGGTATCAGAGCCACGGACAATTGAATCATGATGCATGGTATGTTTCCCTTTTAGTTTCCAAAACTGACCAAGGAGAACTATGACAATTGGTGCATTAGAATGAAAGTCTTGCTGGGATCGCAAGATGTATGGAAGATTGTAGAGAAGGGATGTGACCCACTAGAGAATGAGGAAACCATGTCGGCTGCACAGAGAGATGCCTTTCTGAAGGCTAAAAAGAAAGACCAGCAAGCACTTACTCTTATTTATATGTGTTTGGATGAGAGCATGTTCGAAAAGGTTGCTACTGCCATAACTGCAAAAGAAGCATGGGAGATTCTCCAAAATTCCTTCAAAGGGAAAGATAAAGTGATTAAAGTGCGCCCGCAGACCATGAGAGGTGAGTATGAAAATCTGAAGATGAAGGATTCTGAATCTATTGAAGAGTATTTCAATAGAGTGTTGGCTATTGTTAATCAATTAAAGAGATATGGAGAGGCGATGAAAGATGTTCGGGTGATTGAAAAAATTCTTCGATCTTTGATTTCAAAATTTGATTATGTTGTGGCTGCCATTGAAGAGTCGAAGGATCTGGAGTCAATGACTGTAGATCAACTTTTGGGTTCGTTGCAAGCCCATAAAGAGAGACTGAAGAAAAGGAAAGAACCTATAGCCCAAGTACTGCAGGCAAAACTGACTTTGAATGAAAAGGAAGATACACAACAATAATTTGTTCGAGGCCGCGGTAGAGGTAGAGCAAGTGTAAAAGGCCTTGGTCGAGGCTGGTCTCATGGCAGTCGAGGAAGAGGCAAAGGTGGAAGATCCACTTCTCATGAAAAGGAATCATAATTTCATCATCAGAGTACAAGAGGTCATGGAAGAGGCACTTGGTATAGAAGAGGTGGTAGTAGAAGATTTAATGTATGGTGCTACAATTGTCAGAGATTTGGGCACTATGCATCTGAATGTAGAAGTAATTCAGTCAAAGAAGAAATGGCAAATTGTGTTGAGGTAGACGAAGATGAGGAGTCTTCCCTATTACTTGCCTGTAATGAAGATGATGGAGAGAGGAATCAAGATGCTTGGTATCTTGACTCGGGAGCCAGCAATCACATGTCTGGTAATAAAAATTTATTTTGCAAACTTGATGAATCTGTTAAAGGGAGCATTTCCTTCGGTGATCAAACTAAAGTTCCAATCATGGGCAAAGGAGATATTCTTATTAAATTGAAGAATGGAGATCACCAATTTGTTTCTCATGTTTATTATGTTCCAGCTTTAAAAACAAATATTTTGAGTATTGGGCAACTTTTGGAGAAGGGGTATGAGATAGAGATGAGTAAGAATGGTTTGGTGATGAGAAATGAAAAAGGGAGGATGATTGCAAAAGTGCCATTGTCTAAGAACAAAATGTTTAAGTTGAAACTCAATGCAGGTTGTGCAAAGTGCTTGAAGGCTTCAACAATTGATTCTTCCTGGCTATGGCATCTCAAGATAGGTCACTTGAATTTTGGTGGATTGGAATTGCTGTCCAAAAAAGGGTTAGTGCATGGTTTGCCTTTCATTAGTCATCCCAATCAGATTTGTGAAGGATGTATGTATGGTAAGCAGTCCAAGAAAAGTTTTCCAAAGGAGTCTTTCTCTCGAGCCTCATAGCCACTTGGCTTGGTGCATGCTGATATATGTGGTCCTCTGGAACCAATTTCTTATGGTAAGAACAGGTATTTCCTATTGTTTATTGATGATTATACTTGCAAAACTTGGGTTTATTTCTTAAAGGAAAAATCTGAAGCATTTGAAGTCTTCAAGAAATTCAAGGCTCGGGTTGAGAAGGAAAGTGGCTATTCGATTAAAGCCACGAACTGATCGAGGAGGGGAGTTCACCTCAAACAAATTTAATCAGTTTTGCGAGTATCTTGGTGTTCAACATTCATTGACTGTTCCAAGGTCACCCCAGCAAAATGGTGTTGTGGAATGAAAAAATAGAACCATTCTCAACATGGCTCGTAGCATGTTGAAGAGCAAGAGGATGCCGAAGGAGTTTTGGGCTGAAGCAGTAGCATGTGCAGTGTATGTGAACAATCGAAGTCCTGCAAAGAAATTAAAGCGAATGACTCCACAAGAAGCATGGAGTGGAAGGAGACCAAATATTTCTCATCTGATGATGTTTGGCAGTATTGGTTATATCCATGTTCCTGATGAGAGAAGAAGCAAATTGGATGATAAAAGTGAGAAGCTTGTATTTGTTGGGTATGCAGAAAATTCAAAGGGTTACAAACTTTACAATACTCAGAATGGAAAGATTGTCATTAGTAGAGATATCGAGTTCGATGAAGAAGGCTCTTGGGAGTGGGATGTTCCTCAAGATGAAAACTATAATTTTCTTCCTCTATTTGATGATGTTTTGGGAGCAGATCAGTCTCAGGATCATGTTGTTGTTGCTGTTACACCGGAGACTCCTTCTCGCACAGCTCCAACAAACCAAGCAAATTTGTCCCCTCAAAGCTCCTTCGAGAGGCCACTCGGTATTCGAAGTTTGGCTGAAATTTATGAGGTTACCGAGGAAATCAATGATTCCACTATGTTCTGTTTATTTGCAGATATTGAGCCATTGTCTTTTGAGGAAGCTGTCCAAGATGAAAGATGGAGATTGGCTATGGATGAAGAACTGAAAGCCATTAAAAGGAATGATACTTGGCAGTTGACACCACTTCCGGAGGGAAAACAACCTGTAGCAGCAAAGTGGATTTACAAAGTGAAGAAAAATGCTAACGGAGAGGTGCAAAAGTACAAAGCTCGGCTTGTGGCAAAGGGATTCTCTTAAAGGGCTGGAATTGATTATGATGAAGTCTTTGCTCCCGTGGCTCGTATGGAAACCATTCGGTTAATCATTTCATTGGCAGCTCAACAAAGATGCAAGATCTTTCAAATGGATGTAAAATCAGCCTTCTTGAATGGCACTTTGGAAGAAGAGGTTTATCTGGAGCAACCTTTGGGTTACATAGTTCAAGGACAAGAAGACAAGGTGTTGAAGTTGAAGAAAGCTCTATACTGCCTTAAACAAGCTCCAAGGGCCTGGTACACCTGTATTGATGAGTATTTTTAAAAAAATGATTTTTCAAGATGTCCATATGAACATGCTTTGTATGTGAAAGTGAACAACGACGGAGATGTTATGTATGTTTGTTTATATGTTGATGATTTAATTTTCATAGGAAATAATCCACTGTTGTTTGAGGAGTTCAAAAAGAAGATGACTGAAGAATTTGAGATAATTGATTTGGGGCTTATGTCCTATTATCTTGGAATTCAGGTGAAGCAGAGTGAAGAAGGGATTTTTCTTTCTCAACAAACTTATGCTGAAGAAATCTTGAAAGAGTTCAAGATGGAGAGGATCAATTCAGTTACTACACCTGTGGAATATGGAATCAAGTTCTTAAAGTTTGATAGTACTGAAAAAGTGAATCCACTTCTATTTCGAAGGTTGGTTGGAAAGCTGTGATTTTTAACGTGTACAAGGCCAGATATTTTGTATGGAGTTGGTGTCATTAGTCGCTATATGGAAGCTCCAACTTTGACTCACATGAAGGCAGCCAAAAGGATTCTTCGGTATATTAAAGGAACATTGGAATATGGCCTATTTTATACTGATACTGCAGCAAATGATTTCAGATTGGTTGGGTTTAGTGACAGTGATTGGGGAGGAGATATTGATGATCGGAAAAGCACCAGCGGATTTGTTTTCTTCATGGGTACATCTGTGTTTGCTTGGAGCTTAAAGAAACAGCCTATTGTCACTCTCTCAACTTGTGAAGCTGAATACGTTGTAGCTACTGCTTGTGTTTGTCATGCTATTTGGTTGAGGAAGCTACTAAAAATGCTGAGATTTGAGCAAGATGGAGCTAATGATATTTTTGTTGATAATAAATCAGCTATTGCTTTGGGAAAGAATCCAATTTTTCATGATAGAAGCAAGCATATAGACATCAAGTACCATTTCATCGGAGAAAGCATTGGGAAGAAGGAGATTCAGCTCAAGCATGTGACATCTAAAGACCAAGTTGCTGACATTTGTACTAAAGCTCTGAAGTTGGAAGATTTCTGCAGATTGAGAGCTGCACTTGGAGTTGGTAAAGAATAAATTACAAGTTTAAGAGGGGGTATTGAGAAAATATATTTGTGTTGGTTATGTTTGGTTATTTTTATATAGTACTTTACTTTGATGTGTGGTTAAGTTTGTTGTTAATTAAGTGGTGGATACTGAAGAGGCATCCTTTTGTATTCCTATAAATATTAATATGAATAGATCACAAAAGGTAGGGCTGTGTCTTTTGGGTTTACCCCTCTATTTTCTCTGTTTTTCCTCATCTCCAACAATACTATGCAAACAATGTTAAATGTTCTCCTCTGTATGTCCCACTGCTAAGCTTCACATGCTAATATTGATTTGAACTGAATCCCTGAAGTGTTGTTGCACATCCTTAACATCCTTCTTTCTACTGTACTGGCTTTGTGCTTCCTCTGTACTACCAGCATTCTGATCCACATGACAACGCTGACCTTACAATGGAGGAATAATAAAGTTTTTTTTCTTGAATTCCTGATGCCATTTAATGTTTTTATCTTACTGTGGCAGCATCTTGACTTTGTTCTGTTTAGAGGACTTCCAAGGATTAGAGATGGGATTGTTTATGAGCAGTAAAGATGACAGATTTTCTAGTTGAAATGATGTTTGCTGGTGTAATGAATTTTATCCTAGACATTTCAGTGTGCATCTGTTAGTTCAAAGTCCCCTTTACTCACCCAAAAGAATAAAGAGTTAAAATGGCAGAACTGGTGTGATCAAAAGGCTATCTATAGCCAGTTAGATATTTTGACATTAAAATTATTAAAAAAAAAAAAAAAGGTGATATCGAACCATTCTTTAAAAAGGAATTTTAAGATTATATTATTTGAAATAGCTTTAATCGATAAATTATGAATTTCTTGGCGTCATTGTCTCAAAAGCCACCAATATAGGATGGTATGACAGGTACCATTTTATTCCAGCATGATACTGACACAGGAACATGCATCTAGTCACCAAAATAGAGTCCGTATCAATAAGCCAGTACTGGTTCGTATCAGTTTATACTGATGCGTACTGATAGTGGAATATCGATTGTGCCTATTGGTACCATGATCTTTTAAATTTTTAAAGGTATTAATTTTGTTATACACCATTGATGCCATATCGTATCAATGCCATCCCTTTCTAATGGAGAAATGGTGTGAAGTTTGATATCATTCCAATGGAAGAATGGCATGGGCTTGGTGTCAATATATGACAAGAATTCCATTGTAGTATTTTGAAAGGTTGAGAAAACATTTGAAGAGCATTATGTGATGAAGAAAGTTCTTTTCTTCTCAAATTTAGAGACCTGAAGGTGCTTAATTCAAAGTTCAGTACCATATTTAAACTCAATTCAAAGAATAGGAACTGTTTCATTTTCTGTAATTTTTGCTGCACGAGCTCTTCAAAATATATCCTCATTGTACTTTTATGTGGATTCAATCATAGGTAATGTAATATCAAAAAAATAATCCTATATTTAATGGGAAAAAAAAGTTTGAATTTGGTACCAATCAATTTATATTCGAGTTTATAAAGTCACATGATTACAGCCTACTAATAGGTTATTTAAGCCAGCCTGATATCAAAATTGATTTGAGCGTGCAAAATTTGGTCGGCAAAAAAAACAAAAGAGACTACTCATGAGATGGTGAAAGAATCCCGCTATAGTGTGAAGTCATTTTTACAACACCAACAATTCGATTTGAAATAGATTTTGGCTACCTTATGGACAGATTTTAAGTTCGGACCATGATGTGGATCCATCGTTACAGCACTAATGATTTATAGTGTGAAGTCACATTTACAGCACCAATAATTTGATTCAGATTAGGTTTTAAATTGAATTTAATAATTTATTTTATATGTTAACATTTGAATCCAATCCATCAACAGATCCAGACCACAAAATCTTTAACGAAGATCTCTGCGATCTGATCCAAAATCCTAAAAGATGTACTTAAGCAACGCATGCCACAAGTGTCTCCACTAAGAGCAAATGGATCAAATCCATACATACATGGTGCCGAAAAGGTGCTTCATATACGAGACAAGGAACCAATTCTCTTCTGACAGATGGCCCTGAAGTAAACTTTATTTCTTACACCAAGTGTATCTTTTTTGTATATAATAATTGCATGATTGTGATATCTGGAGATAGCTTTAAACGATCTGCAAATCATTCCATCTGAAACCCTAGTGCATTTTTCTTTGTTCTTTATTTTACTTTATTTATACTGAACGAGATATTGGGTGGCCGTTGCCGTAATTTTGAGCCACACATGGCAGGCTGGAGCCCACACCCCAATCTTCAAGCATAATCCGAGATTAGTGGGGTTTTTAAATATATTACATTAGATTAATGGGGATAAGATCTCAAGGGATATATGGCTCACGCGTGGATGTCTACACCTGGATCAGTGGAACGCATCGAAAAAGAGCAACGGAAGAGGGAGTGATTTGAGGAGAAAAGACTCGCTCAACAACAGCCGTAATGGAAAGTAATAACACACTCATCCTAGTGTTTTTATCTTGCATAGATAAAGCTTCTTTCATGTATGATGTCGCTTCCATCACTATCGTGATATTAAAACACTAGGGTTGACAAGAGGTTTCCTCGAAGGATCGATCAACCGTTCCAATCCTCAATGGATTGTGAGGTGGAGCACCCATATAATATCTCGAGCAAATGAAGCTATTGATTAGGCCTCATATTGGATATTTAATTAAATATATCATCACTTAAATATAAATTCTAATTTTAAATTATGTAAGTTTCTAAGATTCTTAAGTGACATAATTAATTAATTAATTGGGATGGTAGGAGTTGATTTATTTAATAAAATATTAAAAATAACTATACTTTAATGAATGACTTAAATGACTCTAAAAATAACGAAAAAGTATCGTAGCAAGCTACTTAAGATAAGTATATTTTATATTTTATATTATTACAAGTGTTTTTTTTAACAACATTCATTTATCTTAAATGTTCTCTTTTCCTTTATGCACCTTTGGATGGAGTTAAAAAATTTTTTACTCGGCAAAAGCTCCTCTTCTTTTTTTTTTCAATTAACAAATATCCAGACTATTTCAGTTTTAATAAAATTTGTAAATCTAAATGTTTTTACCACTTTCATCTTAATGTAGTATCATACATCAGAAATGATGTCACATTCTTTTGATGCCAAATGGTATTATCTCTTGATCCTAATTCTTTACCTTTTAAATTATCTGGCAAGAATTAGAGAATATATGAAATCCAAATAATCCACATCAAAAATCTAGATCATTCAATCAAAATCAATATTGTTCTAGTTTAATGCATGGGCTGCAAGTACATTACATCCATTTGAACAAGAAGTTAGAGCATGCATTACATTTAGAAAGCAAGGGAGCATGCTAATAATTTATTACTTGCAAAATACTTTGAATGCAAACTAGTATAATTAGGAAACTAAAGTGGTTTGGTTCTCACTCCTATACAAATGACTAAATTACAAGTTAAGTTACGGCTACTCTTAGAGTATTTCTAAACTTAATCTAAAATGATTTCTGAATCTAGGTTTTGGAGTCTTTTGCAAATGCTATTTTTCCCTATAATTATAATGTACTACTAATCATAACTGCATCGAAGAATCATTCAGAATCTTCAATAACTTCTTGTTCAATTTTGAAAATTGCTGAAATTATTTTTTTTTTTTTATAATAACTCCTCGCTAGTTTTATAGTTTAAATAATTACTCTTTTGTTTTCTTACATATTCTTCTCTCGATTAAGATCGGTGTTAGTGGATAAGCATTGGAGCCTTTTTTTTGCTCTTCTTGGCTTAATTGATTAAAGGCTAATAGCTTCACTCATCCTGATCTGAGGGCATTTATTGGTAAGTTTTCGGTCTAATAGCTAGCTTCTCGTTTCATGCTTCAGAAGGCTAAAATATGTTATCAAAGTTACACAGCTTGCTCTAGCAAGCTCCTGCCATGGAAAATGTAGAATGACTGTTAAATGAGTTCATAATATATATTTCATTCCAAATTCTTAACATAAATTCATAGCCTTGCCTCAAAAGAAAAAAAAAAAAAAAAAACACTCAGCTTAATTTTGTCCAACCAAATCCAGCCAGCCTAAATCCATGGAAGCAACCATTCTCATGGTAAGACTAGCAAAAGGAATCATGCTCAACTAATTATCATGGCAAGCCTAATAAAAAGAAGCTAAAGAGCTTCATGCGGTGAACTGTGGACTGAGTTCCCATTGGAGAGAGGACTCCAATTCGGTTAAAGCTTTCCCTTACACTTTCCAACTAAGTCCCATGTAGGACTGGCTCAACCTACCAACCATATCATAACACGTGCACAACTGTCGCGATCTACAAGGATGATTCGTGGCACATGGCATTGTCTCCTGCGTCAAAAGTAGTGGAGGGCCAACGGGCAAAACAATAGGGGATGGGCTTTCGGTGGAGGCTGTAAACTATGAATTGTGATAACTCTTGTAGTGCGTTTAATAATACCTCTCTTTTAGCTTCGGTGCAAGGTTGATGCCCTCGAAAAAAAGTTAGTTTTCTAACATATAATATCTTAAACTAAGATACGCTGTGCCCAAGCCTTGTTTCTTTTACAAACTGCTAGGTTTTCTGACGCATGGTATCTTAAACTAAGATATTCTGTAAAAAGAATTCCAAACTGGATCCAGTTGGTTGGAATCATAAGCGACAAATAGACGAATGCATGAATATGTAAGCACTCATCTCCGCAATACAAATTAAGTTTAATTTTGATACTTTGGTATAATTAACATATATCAAATTCTGTATCAATATCATACAACAACAATGTTACTATGCTCATGAGTTGAATCTATTCTATCAAGATTCAGTATGCATCCGGTATTCATACGGCACTACCAATGTAAAAGGATAAGCATCGATATGACGTAAAGAGTGTATCCAACAATCTGAAAGATATCTTTCAAAGATACTTACTTACCATGCATGTTATTTTTTATTTAAATAAATAAAAATAATAATTTTTATATTTTTAAATATGTAAAAAAAAAATTTTGGCATAATCATCGATATGACGTAAAGAATATATCCAACAATTTGGATGGTATCTTTCAAAGGCACTCACACGATCACTTGCCCTTTGGGGCCGCAAATGCAATGCACACGTGAAATTTCTTTTATTCACTCCAAATGCAATGCACATGTGGAAATTCTTTTATTTAAATAAATAAATATATATATATATATATATTAATGTTCCTTGGTGCTATGCAAAAGATGGCATAGGTATCCCTGAAGGTACAAGTTACCATCCACCTATAAAGCAATCCCAAAGGCAAGCCACCTTTATCGACCGCCTCTATTGGTACCCCTTTCGAAGAAGCCCACCAGAAGAACTCTCCTCCAAACCAACTCACAAATCCTACAACCATGTCCTCTACTTCCCCCACTTCTCCAACCATCATCCGTTCTTTGGTTATAGACATCTATTCTAGGAGGCTACTACTCCACACTCTCTATAAACAGCCCACACAACTCAGCCCATCATTGTCCAGTCCGGCCGGTTCCGAGCCGGATTCCGGCACGGCGGGGAGTAGCTTTGATGCCAACGTCGTCATGATCCTCGCCGTCCTCCTCTGCGCTTTGATATGTGCACTGGGTCTCAATTCCATCGTCCGGTGCGCACTTCGGTGCTCGAACATGGCGGTCGAGCCCGAACCCAACCCCAACCCGGTGTCCCGGTTCGCCCAGACCGGGCTTAGGAGGAAGGCCCTCCGAGCCCTGCCCACCCTGGTCTACTCGGCCGGGCTCAAGCTCCACGGAGCCAGCCCGGAGTGTGCCATCTGTCTCTCCGATTTCGCGCTCGGGGAGAGGATCCGCGTCCTGCCCAAGTGTGACCACGGGTTCCACGTTAGGTGCATCGACCGGTGGCTTCTGGCCCGGTCGTCGTGCCCGACCTGCCGGCGATGTTTGTTCGGTTCGAGCCCAAAGGCCTCCAGCTGCGCCGAGGTGAGCCGGCCGGATCCAGCACCGGTTCAGTCGGTCCTAGTGCCACTGGAACCAGAAGGTTTGATTACTAATTATGAATCATAGCAAGGGATTGTTAAATAGAGTATTATTTTTTCTTTGAGCAAATCAGGGCTGCTGAATGCTTGAATTTACTTCAGTGCGTCAATAGTAGATCCTGGGCCACTGAAAAGTTGAGTGTATGTTCAGTAAAAGAATATATATATATATATATAAAGATGAGAGTGTTGTGCTTGCTTTTTAAATGATTTGCCACTGGTCTTCTTTTCCATACTGTGTGCTGTTTTACCATCTTGTTTTGTTTAAAATATACTTGAAAAATAAAGAGTAAGAGAAAATGAGTGGGTGCACCATGATATTTTAGCACCATGTTCCTATACTTGGCTGCGTTGGATGTGCATCAGAAATATAACATGAGACTCTGCGAGCTAGCAGCCAGCTACATTATCTTCACTCAAGAAATAAATCAATTCATAGTCGTGGATCCAGTGTTGCGGATTCAAGTGAAATTTAAAGGTTACTAAAGAAGAGTGAAGATCAAACTGAAAGCTCTTCCTAGCAACAAAGTATATTGCCTCAACACCAGAAATGTGGTACTGCAAAGCCTATGGATGTTGAGAAAATCTAGAATGATGCTCCATTGGCCCTACTTTCCATGACAAACTCAGCATCATAAGAGAAAAAGATCTTGGCGCCCACAAGGTCTGGTACTGGTAATGACGGTGTAAGTGTTTAGTTGAATTCTAGCTGTCAGATAAGAGTGGCAACAAAGAGAAAACTCCTGGGGTCTTTTGAGCCAATGAAGTTGGAGATGAATGGCAATAATCTGAAATGAAGCCCACTAAGCTCCTAAGAGTATCTAGTTAAGGTGGCATCTGAAAAGGATGTCTGAAATCTCTTGCGCCAAACTATAGCTCAAGTAGATTCCCTAGATCTTTCCGATGGTGCCTCTTTTTCCATGGTGGATGCCACTCGTTAGAATGGTTGGGGATGACGTGAGAAGGACCACCGGCCAACCTCAGATGCTTGAGTTGAAGAATGACGCAGCACCGCGTTCCACGCTGGCTCAAATCTAATCAATTAATGCTTTTTTTAACTTTACTTTCTTTCCTTTCATCTATTTTATTTTTAAAGCAGAGCATGCTTTGCAACATGTAAAGTTTACTAAATTTCATAACTCCCACGTGTGTTTGGAGACTGAAAGAAGAGGACGCAAGGAGACTCATTTGCTCATCATTAACGAGACCAATTCTTGGTGCCAAAAGCTGCTCCACGAACATGAAATCTTGTTAAAATAACTCAAACCTTGAAAAAAAGCAATCAATCAGGTCTGCTAAAGGCTTTGTTTGTTGGACTAGACGAATGTCAGAGCTAGGAACATCTAAAATGGCCAAAGATCATGCATCAGGTGAAAGGTTCGCCCCTCAAACACATTCCATCGATTCATGTAGTGTAACAAATTCCAATAAAGCTGATCCAGAGCATGTCACTGTGTATTGGCGCACAAGATGGCGCCATCGAGATAGCTCAAAGGCCACACAAACTTCTATGTGCTGGTCGAGAGATAACATTCATCAGCTTAGGGGATTGGTTCTTCATTTGATATGGGAATCTTCGACAGAAAAGAACACAGCCTCTAATTAAAGCTATGCAGTGGCACCACTGAAAAGTTGATATACGGGAGAAAGCTACCATGAAGCGAGCTACGTGTTCAATGCGACTACCACAGAACATGCTACCTCCACCAACTGAAACGATGCTACCTAAAAATCAATGGCCCCAAAATATGACAAAAGGGATGCATCCACACCATTTCCAGGCGGAACTTAGGTGCAGCTACGATTCTCCTCATCTTTAGACATGTCGAGCGTTAGTCTGAGAGAACTAGAAGAGAGATAGAAATGGTACTATAGCGAGGCACTGCACCTAAGTTTCATACCACACCTCCCTCGCATGCTTATCCATCTATCCTTAAAACAATTGACCCCTGAAGTCATTCTTGATAAATCTGATTGATCATGTGGCTCATAAACCAAATTAATGAATGAATTCACGTTGTTAGAATCATAACGACGTGCAAGTAACGGTCATAACAACATGCTCATTGATTCATGTGATCCATGAATTTTATTGGATTAAGTCTATCCAAAAGTGACTTTTATTCCCTCGGTTGGTGCTGGCGCCACTCTCAGACAAGATTTGACAAGACTTCATCTTTAAGGGAATTCTCCCTAAAGTGGCGCAGCCCCACGCGCATGAGAGTACTTTAGCGGCAAGAGCAATCTGATCCTTATCTGTGCAGGGCCGGAACCTGGCACCCTAGCATCAAATGTGACCTTTGGCATTCACCTTTCATTTCCTGCAGGACATAAAATGCATGGCCAATTCTTGGCCTTGCAATTAATCTTTCTATGCAATTATTTCATCACTTAATTCACCAATCAAAGTACAATTAGTATATGTGATTGCAAGCATGTCAAGATCCACATCAAGGTAAATACAAACATAGCTACCAACTTTAGAAAGCTAGGAATTTCAACTTGCACTTTTCAGTGCCATTAATATCACCCTGTGAAACACTTCCACAATGATAATAAGAAGCTGATGACATTAGGTCATGTTTGGTTGCTTGGCCAGGGAATGGAAATGAAAATGAACAAAGTGAAGGTGCTAATGATTCTGAATATGATGAAACTTAGATGCCATTCCCTACATCTATGCCATCCGGTTCTCCACCTACCAATAGACGCATGTACATTTTTTTGACAGCTGTAAACCTCTTACCATATGCACATCCATTAGTAAGTAGAGAATCCGATGGTATGGATGCAGGGTACCGCACCTAAATTTTGTCCTTCTAAATATCTCAAGATAAAATCAGCAAGTCCAGTTCACACCTGTTTTATGGATCCTGCCTTCACCACATTGGGATTAATGAAGTTTCAAACAGAGAAGCTTATGTGACGACTGAAGAATTACAAAGCAAATAACCAGGTGGCGAAATGTCTCTTGCCCTACTCTTTTTTTTTCTTTTGCAATGAACACAATATTCAGGATTTTTCTTTCATAGATAATGTATTTTTAAGGTTGGCATAACACATCAATGTGCATCTCCACAGCCACCAATGACAGTGAAAGTTGACATCTAAGCAGTTTAATATAGGGTCCATCGTTAGAGGTAACAACTGACTGACAAAATATCCTATTGAGCAAGAATAGGACCGTGCAAACAAGCATAGTTCAGGCATGTCATGGCCAGTAGATGAATTTATTAGAGGTTGATGAACAAATAAGTAGCACAAAGAACATCGTCCACCAAAAGTAGCATCATTTGATCATTTTAGTTGATCAAAAAGCTTCTCTGCAACCTGCATTTCAAGTGGAAATATTCAACATCAATCACTCTCACTCTGTGACTTAAAATGCATAATGAAGTTAGCACATTGTATTTTGTTGTGTTAGGCATTTTCTTTTTCAATCTTAGAACATTAACTAATAATTATAATATGTGAAAGCTAGAAAATTTTACTCACACATTTATCAACACATTTCCAATAGTCAAAGTATTGACCAGTGCAGTGCTTGTGCCCAGTTTCATCATCTTGGATTCTCTTGACACACTCCTGTATACCATGACAGTAATTAAAACTGTAATTCAACACAAAATTGTGTTAAATGGAAATAAGCAAAGGGAAAAAGATTCACAACTACATAACTCCGAAGAAAATTGCTATTGAATCACAGGATCCGTAAAATCCTAGAAATGGCAGAGAGCAAGGGAATTTTAACCCTTATGCCACAAAGGAAATACTGATGCTGGCCTCAAAAATCAGATGTAAGCATGAATTCTTGAAATCATAAAAAGATTTAAACTATAACACCAGCTTTTGTCTGAGAAAGGCTTTGGAGAGAGGAAGAAGGCAGGTGCATTGGAATTGTCTGACCAGCTTTCCTTCACATATGGTGGGTCAGTCAACCAATGGGTCTCAGGTTATAAGAAGGGAAATGGTTGCACCTGCAACCATATTATTAGTACAAATAGCATGCAAGTGTAAAGAGATAACAATATTAAGAATCTTTCATCTACCATGTAATCTATATACCACAATATTCAATCATTAAAATTCTTAAAATTACACTAGAAAATACATCCAATTTCAGTTAAATAAATGACATCAACATTCAAAGGGACAGATCTATTTACATTGTTTTCACTTTAAGATCACAGTCCAGTTAACGATAAATGTCTTTAGATTAATAACTATAATTGAGCTTTCCACTATTTCAGTTTATAGTCAGAATAGATGCACTAAAAGAATATACATATAAAAAAAAGAAAACAAAAAGCTGAATCTACCAAAGAATAAATTACAGGCCATGAAGCATCTCAAAACCAGGGAACTAGTGAAGTTCCCATCTAGTGGAAATCAATGGTAGGTTGATGCTGGAAGAAGCCGAGAGCTCCCCTGATTAAGGAGATTAATAGCATATGCAGTAAATCATTAAAAGTTATGAGCATTAAGGTTGGGATTGCTGGATACAGATTTCATTAACAATGACGAAGAAAAATGAGCACTGAAGCAGGCAAAGGCAATAAGAAGCTCACGAGGAAAATTATGGCTGCAAAATTTACAGCCAGAATAACCTACCTTCCCCGACATCAAATCAAATTGAAGCTAATGAAAACAACAATAGACCTGGATCATTGCTAGGGAACACAACCAGAAAATAAAAGAAATCTGAGAAACAATTTGACCAGGTCACAACTGATATCTAAACCAATTCTGATCCACACCAACAACTACGGTAGCAAGTGACTATGGCTCTTACATCCAATGGTAGGGAGATAAAGAATGCCATTTCCTATACAGGTAAGTGATTGCAAATAGCAAGGCTTGATACTGTCCTACATTGAGAATTAGGCCCTAAAGATGAGAGCTTCTGTTTTTGCTTTATTGGTTTTGGGGGCAAAATGACAGCAAGGAACAACCGTCACAAATTTTGGCCTGACCACACCCAATTTGAGTAGGATTCGAGTCACGCAACATGACAGATTTAAGACGGGCATCACAGTACGAATATTAAGCAGGCAAGATTTAGCACAAGAAGCCTGATGCCTGTCAGTTCACTGCTTATCAAGTTCTGCGATGTAATAATAAGACACATTCTGTGATATAATAACAAAACACATATTTACAAATTGTGGCACTACAGGCACCATGAACGAACGACAAAACTCGCCATCTCATTCTATGCATCATGAGCAACTTCCAGTCAAAAAATATCAGCAAAGAGATAATAGTCAGTTAAGGCCAGATAGATCATTTAATGGCAATTGAAATGGAACACACTGTAGCAAGGATATATAGTTTTTTTTAAAAGCCTGCTCTTTCCATCTCCATTTCTTCTCCATGTGTGTTTGTCTCCCGCCCTTCTGTTATTTCTGATTTTTCTCTGTTTTTTACTTCTTCAGTATCCCCCCTCAAGTTGGCAAAATCAAATCACTATACAACCCTCATATGATCATTTAGTGGCAACACGCATAAGTAGATCAAACTTCAGGTAATTTTCATATAAATTCTATGCAAATTTGAATTTCTATCAATAATTATGAATGTGATTTGTGCTTCTTTCATTTTTTCTTATATCTGTTGCTCTTAGGGTTTCATTCCCAGGTCACTTGGATGGCCAAAGAAAAGCATTGTTCAACTACCATGCAAAAGCTTCATCAAATGAAAGGATAGAGTCAGGCCACACATTCCAAACTGATGTCCAGAAAGAATTCAGTGGTGTCGACCAGCTGATGGAAACATTCCAACCTGCTGTCCAGAAAGAATTCAGCAGTGTCAACCAGCTGATGGTTTGGGTTGGATTCTGGGTAAGCACATAAAAATTTGTACATGAAGTTGGCTTACCTGTTACTTGTCACTGGTAATCAAGGAGCAACACATTTGGGGTTGGGCACGTTAATTATGGTTATTCAAGAATTAGATGAAAAAGCTAAAGTGTAAAGACCTTCTTTTCGAAATAGATGGCAAATTAGGTTAACTTGAAAATTGAGTTATTGATTATCCTTAATATGTTTTTATAGGGCACCTAAGAACATCAATGGGTTACTCTCTCCTTCAAGGGAAAAGATAATTATATCCAAACAGAATAAACAATTTGGAAATGATAAGCATCTTTTAGTACTTTAAAAATGATATTTTCCAAAATATGAAATGGATAGAAGCTCCTGAGTTTTTAAGATGAAAAGATAAACATAGAATGAACAAATCTCAAGATATGCCATCACCAATGGCTCATGTAGTTACTAATGGCTCATTTGTCATAATGTTGGACAGGCAAAATGGATGGATGAGATAAAGTTGTCTTTTTTCCTACTGGACGCAAACTTTATTTAAACTTTAATTACCAAGTGATTATGATAACTGAATATTCTTGAATGACTAAAAAAAAATTCACTACTATGGACTACCAACACAAAAACTGCCAACAACATGACATTTGAAATATGGAAATATTTTCAAGCAATTCATATTTTGAATAAGTTCCTTGAATAGTCTACCTAGGGTTGGAATTGGGCCCAAGCCAACAAAAGGCCCATTGGGTTGGCTAGCTTTTCGTCGAGCTTTGGCCTCACTAAAGAGGGTTCAAACTCGGATTTTAGAACCTAACCATAAATTAGGCAAAGCCCAACTCAGAGCTTGACCCAGCTCGAAGCCTACCACCTAATCCCCCTAACCCCACCTCCCCATACACATGCAAGCTCCATCTCCATCTCTCTCCCCCTACCCTAGCCCTTCGCTCCCTCTTAACCATCCCCCCTATCCTTCCTCACAACCTTTGTCTCTTTTCTCTCCTCTTCATATCTCTTTTCTTTGATGTGAAAAGAAGAAACAACCATGGCTATCCCTCTTCCCCAACCCTCCTCAATTGATGCCACCACCCCCTCCTCCCAATGCCTCCTCACCGCTCCACCTCCCTCTTATCATGGCTGGACCCTATAGGTGCTAGATTCTAGATCCATCACCATGTCCACTCCCTTGCCTCTTCATTATTACCGCACGCCCCTCTCGATCATGTCTGATACTAGATCTACCATTTCCTCCTCATAACTACACCCCTTCTTGACCATGGCCAAGCCTCCCAGATCCACTGTTGCCAACATCCCCTCATCACCTCACTCCATCTACGCGCCGCCCCCCCGGGGATCATGGTTAAGCCCACCCATAGCTGTTTCTAGATCCGCCACTACTAGAACGATCTTCATTGCTCCCATGCTTGATGCGACTCCCCCACAACATGCACTTTAGCTTGGATTGGGCCCACTCGAGGTCAATTTGGGTTAAGCCTAGGTTCAGGATTGAGCTAGGCTCAAGCTTAAGTGTGCAAGAAATTTTCAGGCCTTATCCCAACTTAAAGCCTAAAAAGAAACATCTAGGCCAAGCCTAGGCCATATACAAATCAACTTGGACCACTTCCTATCCTAAGCCTAACTTTCTATTAGAACAAAAGCATGAAAGATCTCAAAAACAATACTTAAATTGAGTTTTTTTCCTTTCTCTTCTCTTGCACATTATAGCAACTCTTTTTGCGGTAGAGAAAAGGTAATCTCATATGATAAAGTTGCACGGGGATCTTGATAACTTTTGCACTATGATAAGTTTCTAAGCAGGTGTGCTTACACTAAACTCACTCATTTTAACTACTTAGTTTAACAACCATCTTTTCTTAATGCCGATGCAATACCATCTCTATGAAAATGATGGAGGCATTCACAATCATTGGATCCAAGATCTTGTGGACATCCTTTTGTATCTATTAGAGAAAGAAATTGATCTCATTCCACTCATCAAGATCCAACTTCTACTCAGTGTGCTTATGTTCAACCTTCTTCCACCCTACATATTCTAATGATGAATACACAAAATTTATAATTGTTAATAGTCCTATTGGATAGCAATGCTCCACAGCCTAGAAAACCCCTTTGGGGAAGATTGTCACTTTGAGTGCCAAAGATGAGGAAACTAGAAAGCTTCAACATGACAACATGTACTTTCAGTTATCAGTAATTCTAGACAATATGCAACATGACAAGCAGGTGATGCATGATTGATTTAAGGATCACATAGCAAGGGTGTCCGATAGACTCAAAATCTGTTCACTAGACCAGTGGGAAATTACTTGGCCCAAATCAATGATCTAAAATCATTTGATGGTACATTCTGCTTGAAAAATTTATCATTTGATCTTATGAGTGATAAGAAAGAAAAAGAAAAGCCACGGGGAAATCGCTTACACATTATTTTCTATTTTCTGTTTCATTTATCAATCTAGTACTTGAGGTGCCAAATTGCCAGCTGATCTAATAATCATGTGAACTACATGACACTAGACATTAGGTTAGCACACCTTAGGCTGCCGAGAGCTATTGGGTGAGTCAATTTTGTGGTTGCCCATTAAGATACTCATTAAGATTAAGCAGAAAGTTAAAGTTGTAGAAGCAGTTCAAAAAATGTGAGAGAATAAAACAAAGCTTCTCAATTGACATGAGCTTTATAAGATTGCTAGCCTAGCAAACTACTGGATCACTGTAACAAAAAAGGAAATTTCCATGATATGGGAGAATTAATAGCATAACTAAGTAGATCGTATGTCTAAAACCATTTAACCACTTCTTTGGGTACTAGTCTTTCTTCATTAGTATACCAATATTCATTTTCTGACAACATTTTTTATGTTGAAAATCTGAAATGCATTGTTTAATTAGTCCAATGGATTATGACAATCTTCTCAAATTCATTTTATCTGAAGTTTACTCCATTAATCGACATACATATAATGCATGCATGCAAATATTTATACACGTGCATTCTTCATGTAATATTTAAGTACACGTGTCTGTAGGAACTAAGCAAAAGCAGCACTGAGCTGTTTATGAAAATGCAATGCAAGCATAGGGGCTTAGCCAACAGATGGATAAGAATGATAAGTTGAAACAGCTGAAAAGGAGAACAGATATCACGATATATCAAATTGTGAATTTACATATGTTTTGCTGCACAGCAGTTTGAGAAAATGCTATGCATTACCCGATATTCATATAAAGGTTTTACACATCTAGGCTGGCAACGTTCCTCGTGATACTTCTTCTGATCAGCAACCTCCTCATCAGCCCTGAACATACAAAAGACAAATCATGCATATCTATACAAAGCATGAAAAGAAGTAGGCCTACATGCATTTTTGCTGAATACCATACCCAAAAATACAATTCTTATCATAGCCATATGAAGTTACTTTTATGAATTTACATACAAAGTTTAAGTGCTATCAAAGAATGCCTTCAAAGCAACCTTTTGATTCTTTTCTTGCAAATACCTTGTCTGGATGTGTGATAAAGGAGCAATAGTTGCCAAGCTGAGATATTTGTGGTCATCTAAATATAACCGGGCCAGCCAAAATCCACAGTCAATTTAAATCAAAGGGTGTGTTTGGTATGGCGTTAAAGGAGGTGAAAAATTACTTCTATAATTTTTCACCCTCCTTTGAAGATGTTTGATATGCGGTTAATTTTTTTCAAAGAGATAATTTTTCCTTCCCTTTTACCCTCTAAATTGTTAAACTAGGAGGGGAGGTATGTTAATAAGAATAAAGGCAAAAATAATTCAAGAGGTAAAAGATGGCTGAAACATTAGGACTATCATGGCAATGGAAGCTCTGATACCACTTATTATGACAACGGAAACACTGATAACACTCGTAACTTTAGTTCTTTTTAATAGTGGAATTTTATTCATTTGTTAGCGTTTGTCTTAGAATTCACAAGCTCAAGAAGGAAAGGTTTTTCATATTCAAGTAGGACTTCAGTTCTAAACCATGTAGTCTTAAAATTCAGAAGATAAAGCAGGATATATTTCATATATGTGTAAGACTCTAGTCCTAAACCTTGTAGTACACCGTATATCCCTCTTATTTAGAAACACAGATAACCTTGGCTTTCAAGATGGCTCTAACTCGGGCCTCGACCTCGGGGGTCCTGGCCCGGCCCTAGGGCATACCAAGTAACTCAAAGAGTCATTATGAAAGTTTAAGAGAGGATCCTATTAGTTATATGCGGGAATACAGATTTGTAAGAAAGAGTCTCTGATAGGAAAAAAATCCTAATAATTCCAGAATTTAGTGAGAAACTATCCTTGTAATCTCCAAATATTCTTCGTAATGAAATTCTTAACTCTCCTTCACCATGGATGTAGGCCAGTGGGCCGAACCACATAATTTTTGGATGTGTGTTCTCTTGGTTTGGTTTCACTCTCTTATCTTTCTTATTAATCTTGTCCCCTGCATGTGTCTTTGTCATAACAAGTGGTATCAAATCTTAATTTTTCGAGTGCGTGCAGGAGTGTTGATCCCTAGCACGTGCAATAGCAACCACTGCATGAATCTTGAAGCATCCAGTAGAAGTTTAGAAGCCTATTTGGTGGGCCCAATTGGTTGAGGGCTATTTTGGTGAGTCCAATTGATTGAGAAACCTATTCGGTAAAGTTCGATTGATTATGAGGCCTATTGGGTGAGCTTAATTGGTTGAAAAGTTTATTTGATGGGCTCAATTAGAGGCTAATTTGATGAGCTCAGTTGAGAAACTAATTTAATAAGCTGAGTTAGATAAGAAGCCTATTTGGTAAGAGTAGTTAATTGAGAGGCTTATTTGGTAAACCCATTCAGTTAAGAGGCCTGTTTAGTGAGCACAGTTGGTGGATGAGCTTATTTGGTGAGCTCAGAGGCTTATTTGGCAAGCTTGGTTGATAGACAGCCTTATTTAACGAACTTAATTGGTTGAATAGCTTATTTAGTGGGCTTAATCGAAAGCTTATTTAGTGAGCTTAGTTAATCAAGAGGTTCATTTGGTGAAACTCAGTTGATTGAGAGCCTTATGTGAGCAATTCAGTCAAGAAGCAGCCGTTATCCAAGGATCAAATGCATTGCTTGAACTTGATTGGTGCATACAGCACTTGAATTGTAACCTTTACGATATGTGGGGAGGTGAAGAGAGATTTTAGCTACCTTTTTAGCATCACTTGCGAATTCAAACCAAGATGGAGATTTGTTGGGGTTTATCTTGCAATTTTCAAGCTCAAGAAGAAAAGATTTTTCATATCCAAATAGGACTTCAATCCTAATCTATGCAGTCTTGGAATTCAGAAGACAAAACATGACATGTTTTCATATATGTGTTATATGTGTAGGACTCTAGTCCTAATTCTTATAGTATACTGTATATCTCTCCTCTATATAAGCACAGGTAACCCTAGCTTTTAAGGTGGCTCTGACTCCGGCTTTAGCTTTGACTTAAGCTCAAGCTCCAGGGCCTCTCGGATAATTCAAAGAATTATTATGAGAATTTAAGAGAGGATCCTATTGAGTGTATGTGGGTCTAAGGATTTATGAGAGAGTCTCCGATGCAGAAGAGATCCTAGTAATTTTAGAGTTTGGTAACAAACTATCCTTATAATTTTCAAATATTCTTCGTAAAGAAATTTTCTGCTCTTCTTCATTCGTGTACATAGGCTAGTAGGTCGAACCATATAATCCCTATGTGTACGTTCTCTTATTTTTATTTTACTCTCTTATGTTCCTCATTAATCTGTTGTCCCTATATGCGTCCTTGTCACGACAGGGACTAACAAAATTTTAAATAACCACACCGCTCTTTTCCATCCATCACCTCTTTTACATTAATGGCACGTTTGATATGATGGCATGGATGGGCTTAGATTGGATTCCCATTCTAATCCCATATTTGGAAAAGTATGGATTGGATTTAAATAGCATAACCCCACCATTACTTCAGTATTCCAAAGCTATAAATGTTGGATTGGTAAATCGGCCCCATCCCACCCCTATATTTTTCAATCATGTGGGATTAGATTGGCAATCCTATGCCGATCCCACGTGGTGAACCAAACACCTCCTAATGGTATTAATAAAATATTAATGATATTTTTATATTTTTTACATCAATCTTGTTCCAAACATAGTTAACATTTACACTTCTAATATTTCACCCTCCATTTACCGATATAACCAAACATAATTATTATAAAACTTTTACACCACTAAAATTTGTACCAAAAAAATGTTACTTCTGTAATTTTTCATCATAATTTTTTTAACCCCATACCAAACGCACCCAAAGGTAAAGGTTGCTTGAAGCAGCAATGGGTTCATGGAAATGCAACAGCAAGAGATCGACAACAGAATATGAATACACGAGAGTCAATGTAGGAAAAGCTCCCAAGACGTCAAATAATTCCTTCCAGATTTATGATACTTCCACGAAAAAAAAAAAAAAATCCTTCCAGTTTTTATAAAACTATAGAAGATCCTCATTATCAATTATCGTGTTCCAGGTGCAAATTAGATTCTCTTGTGGGCCGCTGTGATAACAACAGTACTCGTTGTATCTGTCTTCTATTTAATCCAAATTCAATTAGCTATTGTCCCCGTGCCTATGGGTTCTAGAAGATGAGAAAAAAAATATATGCTCATAAATCTTTTTTAAAAAAAAAACACAAGTGGAAATTACACGGAGAAAAAAAATAAAAAGAAAAGAAAAAACAGTGAGTTAGATTTAAACACTCACATGGGAAACGAAATGGAGTACTGGCTATTGACTCGGCAATTCCTCCTGAAAAATATCAAGAAAAAATCACTTTTTTAACAATTTAAGCATCAAATTCCATCACAATTTCGAAGAAAAAGAAAACGCTCGATCTACGCAAATCTCTGATAGCCGGAATTGGGATCAACGGGAGAAAAGGCGTGAGGAATTGAGATCGTGGATTGGGGGATGCGATCGTGGAAGGCTTACCCTTTTGACTGGAAGGCCCTGGGCGCGGACTTTTGGACAGCTCCTGAGCTTCTCAGGGAAGGGGCGGAGAGGAACCCTACAAAAAGGAAAACTCTTTCCCCCGTCGGGCCGTTCCAGTACGGTAGCGTTCGATCTGGACCGTTCGACCCGTGAGTTTAGAGAGTGGGAGGACACGGTTCGAGCCGGTTCGAGAGTGAACCGTGTCGAAGAAAATGTAGATTTTGGCCCTGGATAAACCGATCCGCTAAGTGCGCAGCGAATCCATCGCGCGAGACGGAACCATGCCCTGTGAATAGAGTGGACCGTACCAGATGCACCGATAGAGTGGAACGATATTAGATCAGTCCCATCCCAACATTTAAAATAATAATCCATCTCAACGTGACAAGATGTTTCATCCAAATCTAAAACCTTTGTTACATGGTACAAAAATTTTTATATTTTATATAATAATTAGATTGCTTGCTGCTAATTTTTCAAAACTATTCCTTCTACCCATGCTACAAAATTTTTATTTATAAATAAAAGTAATAATTTGATGGAATAAATAGGGTCTTAAAGTTTTATTACTTCAGCCTAAATCTCAACCATATCAAAACGGCTTAACATAGCTCCTATCATAAATGATGTTGGTATGGTCTACAATATCAAAGAAGCCGAGCTCTACGTGCCATGTCAGATCAGTTCAAAACATCAAACAAATTTTTTTTATTTTTAAAATATTTTTATAAAAATTAAATAATAAAATAAAATAAATATATATAGTTTATTTTTAGTTTATCGATCTCATTGATTGTATCATCTGATCCTTCTATTTTTCTTTACGATTATATTTTTTACCTTCATTTTTCTTCTAAGTTATTTGAAAGAGTTTGGCATAATTTTAAAAAAAATAATCAAAAATATTATTAAAAATAATTATTTATGAATGTTACAAAAAGGATATATATATATATATATGTATGTATGTATGTATGTATATATTAAAACATGCAAATGAGGTGCAAGTGGCTTATTACATGCCAGGTCGGCCAATGGCAAGCTTTACTAGGTCAGGTCTCATGCCTAGCCCTAGTCAACCTATGGGTGGTTCTTGGACGGCATGCTACTGATCATTATGCCGGCTATCATGACCCGACTCAACATGGCCGAGAGGATCATACTGTCATTGTGCTACTGAAAGCACAAATATATATATATATATATATATATATATACTGGCACATAGGTTATTAAGGACGAGGTTTCCATGTGTTGCACGGATCATGCATACGATTGTTTCGAGAAGAGTATTGTATGAAAGTTTATGATGGCATCTCGATTTGAATTTGTCTTTGATTTAAAAAAAAGTTACACAACTGATCATTTGTAAATATTATGGCAACGGCTTTCCCAAGCCAATATAGGTAAAAGTCAAAAACCTTCCTTTAAGCTTGTCAGGCTCTCCGCGGTCATATTACGCCAGACTTGGTTCGTGCATTGTGCAAACAGGCGTGATACGTTACATGCATGCCGTGAATTTGTGCATATCATTCTCATCAAATGAAATGGTTTTAGAATTTGAGAGCAATCCATTTGGATTCATCATGGTTCAGAGAAGAAGACGATCACGACAACAATAATAATAATAAAAAGAATTTAAAAAAAATAAAAAATCCCTTAAGGTTCACTACATAAATCTTTTTTCTTTAAATAATTTTAAATTAGGTAATTAAATTTGGCCTACTGCTATAACAACAAAGCTTTAATCTTAAACTACTTGAAGTTCACTATGTAAATTATTTTTCTTCGTTTGACTTGATTTTGAGTCATATTTTTTAAAAGATGCAAAAATTTTTGAATCATTATTGAACACTTCCATTCATATAATTTTTGATCATTTTTTTTTTCTAATGTACCTCACTAATAGATGCATTTATAGATTTATATTATATATATTTAAATTATTTAAATTATTTTCCTCTTAATTTGATAACAATGGATGCAAAATAAACTCAAAACTTATGGACTTCTTTGCTCTTGAGTTAAAATGTTGTCTAAATTATCCTCATTTTCTATGCTTAAGATAAAAATTCGACTTCTAAACCATGAGAGCCAGTGACATGAAATTTTGAAAATAGAATAATAAATATGTTCAATATACAATCGATTGCAAATGACAATGTTCCCCATTAGTGTGGACTCTCCCTTGAAAATATATAAATATTTCTAGCATGACGATATATGGTATATCATCAAGTACTGCAAATGAAATTGTACATTAGAGACATCTCAAGTTTTGCAAGCCGAGATGCAATCACCATCCATTTGGATTTCTCTTTGATTCAAAAAGTGGCAAGGTTTAGAAGGATAATTAACATCCCAAGAAAGGACAACTTGAGAAATCAATTTTGTAGGCTACCCTCTCTAAAATATATGTTGTCAAATGCTTTAGAAAGGGCAAAATGGCTGGAATCTCGATTTTATGTGGTGAAAAACTATTAAGGCTTCGCTTGGAGATGGCATAAAGTTAATTTATAATATATGGATTAGTTTATTCCTATGCTTCTTTGCTCCATGATATTCCACTTCATATTACATGATGGAGTAATTTACTCTTGGATAAGCGAAGTAGATGAGATTGGAGAGCAAAAGGTTGTGGGCCAACAGTTTAGACATACTCATTTTATCCTTATAAAAAGTAGTTTAACCCAAGTATTCTAATGAATGGCTGAAAGAAGATGGAATAGTTAGATTAAATGATCTTTACCTTGTTTTTTTTTATTTTTTTTCCTTCCAAATGTAGCATAAAAGAGTCCACTTCAATCCATGAATGAAAAGCCTAAAGTGTACACACAGCTACATATAGTCCTTCCTAAACCTCTTAATTCAGTAGGTGGAACAACAGAGGTTTGTAAATAATGACAAGTGGAATAGAAATATTCATGTCCATCTGAATAATTAAACAATAAGTTATTTATATTTTTTACTACAATTTTAAAATGACTTTTCGTTGACGTTTCTTTGTCTATGTTGATAAATGGGAAGGGGCAAGAATTGATAAAGACTTTGTACCATGAATAGTTCATGATAGCTCTTCATTTCAACAGTTATATACAACATAAGCAAACCTGGCCCAAAAAAGTATTTAGTATTCATTGTGATAGCCCCAAATCGATTAGATATAGAGTGTCATATGGCTTTGAAAATAAGAAACCCTCGGCCTTATAGCTTAGGCTCCTAAGTAGTTTAAGATTTCTATATCTATGTATTTATAAAGTGAAGTTGAGGGAGCGTTTTTTTTTTTTTTTTTCTCCACTGCATCCATTTTTTAATTACTTTTATAGGGAAAAATGGAGCAAAAAGCATAGAGAAACGTGACATATCATTTCATGAAGTGAGAGATGGAGGAGTACATCATTTTACATCATTTTAAGTTGTTTCGTGAAAAGATGATATGAAAGGAACTACAGGATATCTTCTTTGTGCTTTCACGTGGCAGTTTCATTTTTAATTTATTGAAGTTTATCTTAAAATTTAGAAGCTCAAAAAGAAAAAAAAAATTTATATTCAAGTAAGATTTCAATCCTAATTCATGTAAACTTATAATTCAGAAAATAAAGAAGAGCATGTTTTCATATTCTTATGGAATTCGAGTCTTACTCTATGTAAAATACTGCATGTTTCTCTATATAAACACATGTAATCCTAACTTTCAATATGGCTCTGGCTTAGGCCTAGACCTTGGGACTCAAGACTTAAGGCATCCCAAGGTAACTCAAAGAGTTATGAGATAGTTCAAGAGAGGATCCTTTTGAATGTATGCGGGTCTAGAGATTTGAGAGAGAGACTCTGATGAAAATGAAATTCTAATAATTCTAGAGTTTAGTGAAAGATAGCCCTTCTAATCTCAAGTTCCTTTTGATGGTGAAATCCTTGTGTGTTTCTTTATTTGGTTTTACCTTTTTATCTTTTTATTGAATATTTTATTCTCCGCATGCTTTTGTCATAACAAGTGGTGTGAGTGCTTTCACTACACAACATTATTCATTAGTGAAGTGAAAGAATATTCTGTCGAATTCTTCCTCCATTATTGTGGGACCTTTCACCTTGGCTCACAATGCCAACGGTGCTCGAATGTTAAAAAAGTAGATTCAGTAAATATCAAAGTAATGGAAACATAATAAAAGCCACAGCATAACGAAAGTAGGGAGAAACCGCATCATAAAAGATTTCTTTCTACTTTGATACGGTAAGGGGGCATCATAAAATGATCATATATTGCCTCTTTAAGGGTCCATAAAGTTGTAGCATAGAGGAAGTAGATGGAAACCAAAATTGCTTTCATATGGCAATATATCACCATAAAGTGATGGTCTACTGCATCTCTAAGGATTCGATTATGGCTATCTAACAGTAAGAAATATCAAAGTTTACATATTAAAGTGTAGTGACAATGAATTCAAAAGACTTCAAAAGCCATCCATACCTAGGCATATCGAAGAATCGAAGAGTTGCCACGATAGATTAAAAACCTAAGAATCCATTATTAAACATATATCGAGCTTTTAACTATGATAATATGATAATATGTAGCAACACTATTTTAAATTTTAAATTTCAGACGAGCTAAACAGGAATGTGAAGTGTTTTCTGATTTTTTTTTTAAAAAATAGATTTATGGCATGTATTTGATAGAACAAGCAATAGCATACTTAGGCTATGTTGAATTGATTGAAATAATGGATTTCGGCATGAATTTTACCTACCGGTTACTAATATATAAAAGCCAGCGCTAATGTGTCATACTTCATTTGAGCCCCGCTACAAAGTGTGAATAGAGTCAGGCAACTCCGATAATGTACAATCCTACATCAGAGGTTTAAAGCTTTGAGCGGTGCTCTTTCCGTGACATAAGACTCATTTTAAGTCTCATATTTGTTTTATTTGCAAACCAAAAGCCGTATAAATGATCCGTATAAAGGCACCTCGTACCATGTATCCTAGCTAACAGCGAGAAATCTTTAAGCACAACGTTTTAAATATGAATTTTGGTAATCATTGACAGCATCTTCTTGCATCTCCAGCCTCCCTTCCTGGAAGTATTAACATGCCCTTTATGCAGTGAAAGTTGATATAATATTAGATTATACCAAGAGAAAAGGTGGCAGACATGGCATCAGTTTTGGTAATCATTGACAGCATCTTCTTGCATCTCCAGCCTCCCTTCCTGGAAGTATTAACATGCCCTTTATGCAGTGAAAGTTCATATAATATTAGATTATACCAAGAGAAAAGGTGGCAGACATGGCATCAGTGATTTTTCGAGTGCAGGCTCATACCACGAAATCCCCGTCACCGTCCTTCTGGATAATAAAGTACAACGAGACTAGCAGCCTCTCGAGACTATAATGCTTGTTGGAGCTCAGCTTTGATTAAATTAAGTGCGAGAGGCCGAGGGCAGTGGGTTGATCAAAGGCCGAATCACGGAAACATCCCATGAGATGCCTTGTGCTCTCCAGCCTTCCCAGCTCCCACCATCCACGCAGAGGTCATGATTCCAGCTTTTTGAGTCCCAGATCAGTACGTGATCATTGCATGCAGCAGGCCATGCGCTTTGGGCACATGTGAGAGAGCTCATGGTTCCCACCTGTGAGTTCTATAGCGTAGATTTTCATAAATGGAAGAAAAAAAAAATTAAAAAAAAAAAAAAAAAAGAAGGAAGGAAGAGTTTCCCTCGCAAAATTTTTATTTTGATGCCGTGGAACTTATATTTATTATTCTATGTAATTATAATATTTTAAAAAATAATTTTATATCAATGATAAAAGAAAAAATTTAAGTGCTCAAGTCCATCTGCTATCAATTAACTTTTATTTAAATTTTTAGAGTTACATAGTTTCACCTCGCTAATAAGTTAATTGGACCAGCAGTTAGACTTAGCGTTACAACTGGTATCAGATCTGACCTTTGTATTATAAGGAAGAGAGATTGTAATACCTCAAAAAATAGTTTCATGCTGAATAAGAATAGATTAATTAGATCGGCAGGTAATGCTATAATATCATTAAAAAAATTTTGAAAGCAAATAACTTTTTCACATAATTCGTAATATATTATCATAAAATAGAAAATCATGTACAAGAGTTAAGCATAAAATCATACTCCTCAATTAGCTGAATCATGCCATCCCATTTTTATGGGTTGGGATCACTGGAATCATGCCATCCTAATTCCATGGGAATGGATTTGATTGAAATTGAAGTTATATTTCTTCCATCTTCATCTTTCTTTTAAACAAATGATCTGAAGTGAGATACAAGTTGTTTTTATCTCAGATGATGCAGCAATCATGTGTGCCAAAAGGTTTAGACTCCTTGCTCTCTCAAGGACCTGGGCTGCATGAGCTCACCTTGATACCATTTAGGGAAGGCCCCTAAAATGCTGCATTATATCTCGGTAATCTCTGATTAAAATAATTTCTACCCTACCAAGCTAGGCAAGCATAGACTCAAACTTTAGCCAAATCCAACTTTATTGGACGATTTTGATAGAATTTAAACAACATCGCCTGATTAGATAAGCTCATCATGGAATGAATGTTTGTGGGTGCAGGACCTAGCATGCACCTACAAGCCTTGCAACTTTCCAATCAAAAACTAAACTAATTTATGAGAGAAATGAGTAGTCCTTGATCACATACTCAAAAAACTAATCCATAACTTTTATTTATATGCAAAATATTGAATCAAAGATGGATCTGCTTCACTGATACAATATTAAGATCCACACGACAATTGCCTGACCACCAAAGTCATTCACACCTTCGTCATGGATGGGATTGAAACAGTATTAATAATACTTAGCTAAATACCTCTACGCAAGCCCTTTTTTTAAGTTCTTTCCTTCAATAATCTAATGTATGCATGATTGTATGGCAATATAGACAAGATAAGGCTTGCTATCAAGGACAAAATATATAACCTTAGATCACTGTACCGGTACGTTGGAAAATAAGTTGGGCCACTTATTAACTTCATACATGCAAAATTCTTTTTTATTTATTTTTTAATATTTCATGTATTCTTTAGGGCCAATGATGGCTGGGCTTCTTAGCATTAACTAGTTGTTATTCATGGAACCAATTCTTAGAGCTACACAAAGGTTTTTCTGCCCAATGATAAAGAAAATATTTTGTATGTGCATAAATAAATGGATATTGTATGGCATTACTCATGTAACTCATATTAAGTACAGAAAATTACTAAGAAAAAAAAAAATATATACTTTCGGTTCTTAAACTTTCACTTAAAATTTATTTTAATTCTTAAACGTTCGGTCATTACAAATTAATCCCTTATGTTTTAAGAATGTTACATTCTTAACGTTTCATTACATGATATTAGTTTAAATTAATAAAATAATTAATATGCCACCCTGATATGAATGATAGAATGATCACTATTCTATTTGGTAAGTTTCTAAGAGCTCAAGTGAGAATGTGATGCATTGGATACTTTATTAATTTTAATCGGCTCCATGTTATGGGATATCAAGATTGTGATATGTTTAAAATATAAGGAAATAAAATGTAATGATTAAAAATTTGAGGGTTAAAATGAATTTAAGTAAAAGTTTGAGGATTAAAAGTATATTTTAATTTTTTTAAAAAAAAAAATCATATACTAGTCCCATATTTTTGGCGACCACACCACATTGGCCCTGGATGCGCGATGGCAACGGGCCAGTGGCGGTCTGGGCTCTGCCAGCGATTAAGGGCTGGTTCACTGGTTGGCGCAAGCGCATGCCTTCCTCGGCGCCCACCGCACGTTCCGCCCGGCCCCCTCCGCGGACGCCTTTGAGCCGATCCAACGGCCGACATCCTCCCGAACATCCCCATCCGACGGCCGTCCTCCCAAAAGCCTACGCGCGCCAGCTCACCCTCTCTCTCTCTCTCTCTCTCTCTTCGCCTTTTTTTTTTTTTTTTTTTTTTTTCATTTTTGTTATCTCAAAAAAATTGCGGCGCGAATGATTCCCCAAAAATTTGGTGGAAGGAAATTTTAGGTAATTTATTCGAATTTCTCTACACGCCGCCCGGCCCTGTATAAAAGCCCTCGCATCTCTTTCCTCTTTCGTATCCCCATTCCTTCGGCCTCGGGCGAGCGAGAAATCGCCTCCATTTTTTCTTCGGAACAAAGGTCAGTCAGCCGATCTCCTCTCTTTTTCTCTTCTCTCTCCGTCTCTCGATTTCGTGGAGGGTAGCTTCGATTTGAGATGATCTGTAGCTTCTGTAGAGTTTGATAAGGCAACTTATTAGTCCTTGCGTGATTTTGGGATCTGTGGTTGGTTTAGATCGAGAAATCGGAGATCGAGCTCCGATCGAAAGGGTACTGGGCTGTGAGGGTTTTATTTCGAATCTTTTTGTGAGTGTGGATCTGCTGGTTAGATCGAGGAATTGGAAGTGAGATCTAGAGAAATGTTGACGATCCGTTCGTTTAACCTTGGCTTTTATGCGAATATTTGTCGTGTTTCGTGGTTTTGTTGATGGATTTCTTGATGGTGCTTCGTTCTTCGACGTGCTGTTTTAGCGGATTTTATTCGACTCTGCTTGATATTGTTCACGCTACTTGCCTGGTTTCTTCGGTGCATGCAAGACTTTGTCGATAAATTTCGTATTATTTCAGTTGGTGAGCTCGTGCCATCCTGTTTGGATTTTGGTAGTGCCGATTTGATATGGTATTTCCTGAAGAACTGCTTTGTTGATTCCCATGAATCATATGGATTGCCATAAATATCCACTGGTTCAGTGTGTAACGACGGATCGAAGGCTATGGACTCATGGTGTCAGCGATAGATGAGATTATTGATGCGGCATTTAAACTGCCATGGATAATTAAACTGCTCGCCTTCAAGCTTCTCGCGTTAAATATTTTGAAATCTTTTACGTTTAATATCAGAATAAGGCCAGCAATTCTTTCTTGGTGCCAACATCAATTTGCTTCTCAGTTTCTCAATGTGCTTTCTCTCTTCTTATCAGGCACATTTGATCCTGAGATTAGTATTCGAATAATTAGTTTCTCTGTATGTGAAGAGACTGGATACTAGCGATTGATGGCAAAAGATGAGATTTTTTTTTTAATCTTTTAATTTAATGTTGAAACAGAAGATAATTGTCCATTGCTTACAATGGTATATGCTGTTTTAATGTAGTGTTTGTTTGTCAGATCTTTGGCAGATGGCTGAAACCGAGGATGTCCAGCCTCTCGTCTGTGACAATGGCACTGGAATGGTCAAGGTCAGGCAATCAAAATCCCATCTCTCTATTACTCCCATGGTACTGTCATCAACTTCCCAGTTACATAGTCATGTAAATAATTCATCCTGCAGGCCGGCTTTGCCGGAGATGATGCACCCAGGGCAGTTTTTCCTAGCATTGTAGGCCGACCTCGCCACACCGGCGTCATGGTTGGAATGGGCCAGAAAGATGCCTACGTAGGTGATGAGGCCCAGTCTAAAAGAGGTATCCTCACCTTGAAGTATCCAATTGAGCATGGTATTGTTAGCAACTGGGATGATATGGAGAAGATCTGGCATCACACTTTCTACAATGAGCTCCGTGTTGCCCCTGAAGAGCACCCTGTGCTGCTTACCGAAGCTCCTCTCAACCCCAAGGCAAACAGAGAGAAGATGACCCAGATTATGTTTGAAACCTTCAATGTGCCTGCCATGTATGTTGCTATCCAGGCGGTTCTCTCCCTCTATGCCAGTGGTCGTACAACCGGTAAGTATAATTGGTCATGAATGAAATCTTCTGCTGCATGTTCTTCTTCTCTAGCTGAGTTGGTTGCACTCTTTTGCTTTCAGGTATCGTGTTGGATTCTGGTGATGGTGTGAGTCACACTGTCCCAATTTATGAAGGATATGCCCTTCCTCATGCCATCCTTCGTTTGGATCTTGCTGGTCGTGACCTCACTGATGCCCTGATGAAGATCCTTACTGAGAGAGGTTATTCCTTCACTACCACTGCAGAACGGGAAATTGTTAGGGACATGAAGGAGAAGCTTGCCTATGTTGCCCTTGACTATGAGCAAGAGCTGGAGACAGCGAAGAGCAGCTCCTCTGTGGAGAAGAGCTATGAGCTGCCCGATGGGCAGGTGATTACTATTGGTGCAGAGAGATTCAGGTGCCCAGAGGTCCTCTTCCAGCCATCCCTGATTGGTATGGAAGCCGCTGGAATCCATGAGACCACTTACAACTCCATCATGAAGTGTGATGTGGATATCAGAAAGGATCTGTATGGCAACATTGTTCTCAGTGGCGGTTCAACTATGTTCCCTGGTATTGCCGATCGTATGAGCAAGGAAATCACAGCCCTTGCCCCAAGCAGCATGAAGATTAAGGTGGTCGCTCCACCTGAGAGAAAGTACAGTGTCTGGATTGGAGGTTCTATCCTTGCCTCTCTTAGCACCTTCCAGCAGGTAAAATACTAATACCTCCCTGACATGGAATTTCTACGTGATTATAAAACAATCAATTCACCATTCTGGCAGATTTTCCTTCCTCTCAGTTTTATGTTTTCTTATTTTGTTATATATAATATATATATTGAAGTCGAATGTTTCCTTTCTTACATTAAAATTATCATGCAGGGCTGTCTTCAACTTGTATTACACTAATTTGTCTGTTAACTTTGGATCTACAGATGTGGATATCTAAGGGAGAGTATGACGAGTCTGGTCCTTCAATTGTTCACCGGAAGTGCTTCTAAGTTTCCATGGTTGGTCGGTTGTCTCTTCTCTCTTCAGGCGGCTTTTGAGTCTGAGTCAGGCAAGGTTTTCTAGTTGAGATTGTTGTGGCTTTCTTGAGGGTCTGTTAAATTTGGTTGGCTCGTGTATTCTTTAGATATATCATCAATATATTCAGTGGATGCTATAAGATCGGTACTTCATTCTTATTTTGTTTCAGCCATGTATTGTAGTGCTGGCAGAGTTTTTAATTATCAGCCTTGGTTTTTGGTTTTTAGATGTAGCAGCTTGATGTACCCTTCTGTTTAATTTTACTTGCTGGTTAATATATTTTATATTGAAATTTGGTGCTCTGAGGTCTACGCACTGAACTTTTATTATTCACCTGCAAACAAATTTGTGATGGCATGAACAGTGATGATGGAAACCTATTTTTGCCACCAATCCATTTACTGGGAAACATTTTTGCCTACCATATTTGAAGGTGTCTTCGTGAATTTTTGACAGCATATAGCAAAGCTTATTCTTTTATCTCCCGTGTGGAGTGATGGATTGCTTGGCAGCGGCGAACCGCATCTTTGGCAAGGGATGGAGTCCTTGGTCTAGAACCATGGACCACGAGGCCATTCCCGTTCTTTGTCTGGGTATCTATTTGATTGCTCCATGCGTGGTTATAACGCGAACTGTTCCTGACCAAGTATTAATGGCCCGTTGTTCTGGATGCACGTAGCATAATCCAAACACGCTTGCCCAGATATTCAAGAACGTCCCAGAAGCTCGTGGCATCGCATTAGCTGAGGCTGAGAGAAAATGGCGGTTTTAGTTCTCGGTGCCCAGCAGGGCTAGACACCATTTGTCAGGCAGAATAATCTCCCTTGTAGCGTAGGATTTGGGTCATAGGTCTGCATCTCAAGGGCTTGATTGGATCTGAGGAGGGGAAGGAAGAAGAGGATAAAGGGCTTGTTTGGATCTGAAAGGAAAAGAAAGAAGAGGATAAAAGGGTAAAGAAAGAAAAGAAAATAATTTATATTTATTTTATTTGAATAAAGAAGGAAAAGAATAGGCAACATTTATAAATCCATTTCTCTCTCTCTCTCTCTGTACCCTAAATTAGAGGAAAAAAAATTAAACTTTTAAGAAAAAATGGAAGGAGGTAAGTAATGGGACCACTCAACTAGTTAACTTGTAATTATTATTTATTTATGATCTATCTTTTACCATCGGCCTTCTACATCTTCACTCTGCCAATGCCCTAGCTAGCTCTTTACTTTTCACGAGTTCATCCTTAACGTGTGTTTGGTATAGAGTTTAACAAAAAAAAAAAAAAGGTCAAAAATTACAAAAGTAATATTTTTTATGTAAATTTTAAGGGTGTAAAAGTTTTTTTGTTAACTATATTTGGTTGCATCAATATTTTAGGTATAATTGTTAACTATTTTTGAAATAAGATTAATGTGAAAAAGATGAAAATATTGTTAAATTTAATTAATACTGTTAATGTGAAAGAAGTGAGATGAAAAAGAGTGATGGGATTATTTAATATTTTATAGCTTTAATATTTTAGCTTCTTTTCTTCATTGAATAATTTTTGCATTTTAATTATATTAATTTATCTCTCTAGGTTTACAATTTAAGAGATAGAGGTGGAAGAAAATTATCTTTCAGGAAAAAAAAAAAAAAAAAAACCTTATAGAGAAAGTGTATCTGATGATCATCTTGCACTACTTGCACGTGGGAAAAGTACTCTTGCTTGAATGACTTTGCACTAAAATAAACCTAGAATGAGAGTCTAAGGGTGCATTTGACTTTTGAGAATAGTTTTATTTTTTATTTTTATTTTTATAGAAAACAAAAATAGTTGTATAGACATATTTAGTGAATAAAAATAAAAATAATTTTCTAAAAAATATAACTCTAAAATGAGATAAAACTGAAAATAGTTTAAAGATGTTTTTACTATCTTTTTATTAAAAAAAAGAAGAAAGTAAAAAATAAAAAACTTGATTTGTACCATTTTTATTTTCTATTTTTAAAAGTAGAAACATAAAATATATCGTAAAAAAAAAAATGTTTGCTTACATTATTTTTACTTTTTATTTTTAAAAATAACCTTTTTTTTAGAACCTAAGACAACTTTTTAGAAAAGTAATAATATATATTATTAATATTATATTTATAATTATATTATTATTTATTTTAATGATATAATATTAACATGTCATGTATTATAATATTAATTATATATCGCTATAATATCATTAATATCATATTATTATCTATATTTATTATATATAACAAATATGTAATTTATATATAATACATTATGATAATATATATTATATAATATATATTATCATATTGTTAATAAAATTATTAATCTTATATTGTAATATGTAATTTATGTATAATATATTATAGAGTTATTTTAATAATATATGATATATTATAACCTATACTATTATGTAATATAATATTTTAATACTATATTTTATATTAATAAGGTAACATTATATATTTCCTTTAATTTTTTAGTTGCTTTTTTAGAAATATTATTTATTATAAAAATAAGAAATAAACAATATTTTTATTTTTACTTATCAAATGTATTTTTTAGAGATCAGAAAATTTTTTTAAAAATGTATATTTTTATAAAATGAAAATGAAAAAAAGATTAAAAAATCAAATGCAGGCTAAAATACTTAACACGTGTCTCATATGCACTGCATCGAGTCCCAGCGACAATTCCTTGTTTACGATCTGTGATGGATTCAAATCTTACCCATGTTTTTAAGGTCGATTCCACTGCCAACAGGGCACGTTAAATGGACCACGCCGAAGCCACTACCTCGGCAATCTTTTACCGCATCCACGCCGTTTCAACGCCGCGCCATCACTGCATCCAGGCCGTTTCCATGCAGTGCCATCATGGACGCTGGAAAGTTCGCTTGAAAGCTGTTCCTTTCTACATTCTTTTTCATTTATTTAATATTCAAATTTGAAACAACACATGGCAAAGCGGGAAATCGGATGCCAAAAAGATTGTCAATCATCGCCTTTTTTTTTTTCATAAAAAATATGTTATGGTCAAGCTGCCTGCATTACAATTTTTTTATTTTATATTTTTTTACAGTTTAATAATATTAAATTCTTAATTAACTTTTTTTTTCTTTTTTTTTTTTTGTGCACAAGCAATCAATACAGTAGTTAAGTTACAACATTAGGTGGTTTATGGTACGCTACGAAATATGAATAATGCTATCTTTAAAATAAAATATGAACTCTTCAAGTGCAAATAATTAATGGTGTTTTTTTTTTTTTTTTTCTGAAATGTGCTCTAACAAAGAAAAATTAAGTTGAATCCAAATCGATCAAATTTATATAAGATAAAAATAAATAAAATAACCTTTTTTTTTTGTTTTTTTTGAACTAGCATCAATCTTGTCTTTTGGAATATTCACAATGTGCGCTTTGACTTTCAATTCATGTTATCTCTCCGATATCTTCTTTATTTAGATAGATGGAAATGATGATACATAAAAAAGTGCAGTATAGATGGCTATATTATGTATTAGATATTTTTTTTATTAGATGCATCAATAAAGATTGCAGTCCTTGAATTTAATCTATTTGATAGGACGAGTTGAGATACCTCTCTTCAACCCTCAAAATGATTTTTAAATTAGTTGCATCTTTAGACACCCATCTACAATATAATGCATCTTTCCATGATACTATATGGAAATTACTAAAATTGCATCCCTATGACTTAATGAGAGGAGAGGCAAATTGAAAGAAAAATAAAAATTAAACTTTAGTAGTCCCAAATTATCTTTGTTTTTAGAATCTCCGTCCAAACCAATAATCTTAAACTTGTCTTTCAGGATGTGTATTTAAGATTACTCTAATACAATAGCTTTGGTTAGAGGTGGCAATTGGATCGGATTGAGTTATTTTGGGCACAGGTCATTGAAGCTAAACCCTAGCTCTAAATGATCAGATTATGATCAACTATGGGTTATTTTCAATTCACTTAAATTTTTTTAAAGAATTCATTACACAATTTTTTGTTATTTTTAAGTAATATTAATGATCAATTCAATCCATTTTTTCCTTCTTTTACTTGTTTGTTACTCTAAATGATTGAGTAGATAGACATAAAATCATAGCATGATTAGGCACTAATAGAAATAATAAGTATAAACTTATAAAATGTTAAAATAATAGAATTAAGTAATAAATTTATAAAAATATGCTTTTAAAATTAATAAATATTAATTATCAATAAGATTATAAAATAAAATAAGTAACTATTGGAAACGTGCTTAAAGGTGCTTGAAGCTATTAATGCTCATACTTTAATGATATTCAACTTAGAGAAGTGCACTTTTAATCTCTTCTTTTATTGAGTCACATTAACATCAACTATATTACATATCAAAGAACATAAATTATTAAAAAGTTAATTATATAAATAACATAATTGATGATTCATAAAATTATATAACATGATCTACATAAAATTTTAAATTTTAAAATAAAATTGAAAATATAACTTACCCCGACATTCAAATAAATAATTATGAGTCGTAATCAAAGTTTATGCATTTTCTAACAAATACTATTTATCGGGTCTTTTTCAGGTTACTCGTGATCTGACCCGACTTGATTCTAAAATTTTTATGTCATTTCAAGTTTAGGTTAAAAAAAAGCAAAATCCTAACCCTATTTTTTCAGGTGGATTAAGGTCAAGTTTTTGCCACCTCTAATTTTGGATAAGATTTGGGAGCTAAAATATCCCTCCTTTATAAAAAAAGATTGATATCCAATAAATATTGTTAATAAAAATATTCTTTATCATGCATTATATTATAATAAATTATGTTATGATATAATATAGTGAAAATATAACAATATTATGGTATTATATTATAATATTATAAACAATATTGTAATGCAATGTAATCATAAATAGTATTGAAATATCATAATATTACAATATTATTATTGGTTATAATAAAATAATATTAAAATACCTCTCATCGTAAATTATATTATGATATTAAAATTAAAATAATATAATAATATCATTTCATATTTTTATGATAGTAGAAAAATATATTTGGGATAGTTTTGATATTACATGATTAATGATCATGGATTTCAATGACATACTAAATAAATTAATTATGATTGCTCAGATAAGTAGGATATAGCGTATTAAACGTAATTTTGGATTACCGAGAATTAGATCATCTCATGCTAAAGATTATCAATAATCTAAAATCATTATGGTAATTTCATTTGCAGTGCCAAATATTCTCTAAACGATTATACTATATAAAACAAGAAATTATATTTAAATTGATATATATATATATATATATATTAATATTCAATATGGGATTATTTTTAACAATAAAAATTTTGAATCACTTAAATTAATAATCAACATTATGCACGCCAAGGATATATTAAAAGATTGGCAATTGTTTAAACTCTTGTCACTACCCTCACTTGAATCAATGGTTACCTCCCAACCATAAGGTCTGTTAAGCCTATTAGATGAACATGATAGGGATGGAAATTTAACCTATCTTTATTAGGTGAATGTAGATATTGGGCATTGTTTTATACAAACATATATACATACATATAAATATATATACAAGACCATTTTCTATTATGGTTGATGAAAAAGAAACGTTTTCTGAACAACATTAATCTGAATAGCTGGTGAGCAATTGGCTTGTCATGTGAAAGCATATTTGGTTGCTCAAAAAACTATGGATATTTCTTTTTCTTGAAAAAATTCCAGTCCAATTTGGTTTTCCAATTCGCTTTTAAAATAAATAAAAGAAGATTGTTGGTTTCCAATACCAGTGAAAAGTTTTTAGTTTCTCACCATTATTCTCAGGGTTTTCTTGATCTACGGTGCAAGCAAGCATAGGAATCCAACTGAGAGACCAATCGTTACAATATAAACCATTCATGTAATCATTTATTTAAACAATATAAAGCCTAAAGTTGATCAATCCAATCTAAAATTTTGCTGGTTTGAACATTAAAAACAAACATATAGGATGGATCGGAATAAAGAAAAAAAAAAGAGGGTTTAACCAAAAAAAATCAAGCCGAGCTAAGAAAAATTAAATGATAATCTGATCTGACTTGAGAATATATGCACACATTTAAGTTTATCAAAAGGTAGATGGCCGTCAAGCTTAGCCTAAAATTTTGTCAGTTTGAATATTAGAGAAGAAAAATCCTAATTAAATCTTAAATGGGAAGTAGGAGGGAAGATTCACATTAGATGGATGAACAAAAATCCTAATTTGGTTTTTTTCTGGGGCTAATGCGCCAGTGTCTTGGAAGTCTCGCCGTTCGAAACAAAGCATCCGGAAGGAGGAGCGTCCCGGATCGCGATCCGCGTGCTGTCTTAGAACGAGATCTCTACCGTTCACCGTCAAAAAATCCAACGCTCCAAATCGACGCGCGTCCGCAAAAGCCTCGAAATTTCGAAGCTCCTACGAGTTCCCGCCTCCCCGTTCCCTACAAATATCCCCGCCCCCCTCCTCAAAATCCTGCGTCATTTTTCCAAAGCCCTGAACTCCCAATTCTCTAATTCGAATCCCTAACCCTAGCTTCCGTTGTTGTTTGTGATGGCGAGAACTAAGCAGACTGCCCGTAAGTCTACCGGCGGCAAGGCCCCCCGCAAGCAGCTGGCGACGAAGGCGGCCAGGAAGTCGGCCCCGGCCACCGGCGGCGTGAAGAAGCCCCACCGCTTCCGTCCCGGGACGGTGGCGCTGCGGGAAATCCGCAAGTACCAGAAGAGCACGGAGCTCCTCATCCGCAAGCTCCCTTTCCAGCGCCTCGTCCGTGAGATCGCCCAAGACTTCAAGACCGACCTTCGCTTCCAGAGCTCCGCCGTCGCCGCACTCCAGGAGGCCGCCGAGGCGTACCTCGTCGGTCTCTTCGAGGATACCAACCTCTGCGCCATCCACGCCAAGCGCGTCACCATCATGCCCAAGGACATCCAGCTCGCCCGCCGGATCCGTGGCGAGAGGGCCTGATCTCCGTTCCCTGTCTCCTTTTCTCGTGTACTCTCTGTGTTCCCTCCTCGATTGGGATGCGAAGTGGTGGCAATCTGTTTGTAGAAATGTGGAAACGAGGTGGCTGTATGTTCAAGTGAAATCTTAAAAGGCAGTGGATGTTTTCTTTGAAGCCTTATATCTTCTTCGAATCTTTCTTAGATTTTTAAGGTTTTGAGGCGCTCACCGGTTTGTCGAGCGTTTCTTTCATCAAGCGGAAAGTAGGGAGCGTCTTTGTGCAGCGTCTCTTAATGTCCGAACCTAGAATTTTCTACTGCATGAATCATAGATATGGTGGCTATGTAAGTTGTGTTACTGAAGTGCTTCCATCCAAAAATTACTTTTTTATCTGTGCGACCCGAACAGAAGTTGACCCTGGTATGAAGCAATTAAAGATGAGTATGATTGTTTGATCATTGGTTAAAGTGATTAATTTTTAAATTAAGTTGTTTTAAATTCTCTAAAGCAATTAGAGATGAGAATGGTTGGAAATCTTTAATGGCAGATGGAAAAGCCCGGCTATCTGTAGTGATTTCTCCCGTTCGGGGCTTCATTAAATCCATCAGGTTTACTTATATATATATATATATATATATATATATTATAAAGATAATAAGGATGATGTTTCTTGGTTTTAATAATTTTAAGTTATATGTGAATTTAAAAATTAAGAAAGGAAATCGAATTTTGGATTTGATTATATATATATTTTGCAAATAGGATGATGTTTCTTGTTTTTGTTTTTTTTAAGGTGTGGCATGCCAAAGATAAATTGTTGATGGGATGAACTGGGGAACTGTTTCGCACAGAAATTAAATTTTTATAATATTTTTTTATTTTAAAAAAAATGCTTGAGAATGAAATATTAAGATCTTGATAGTCTTATATTCCTATTTGAATAAAATGCGATTGTCAGAGATTTTAATTTTTTATTCTTACACTTGAAATATAATAAGTTTAGATGCGAATCAATTTTCTAAGGATTTGCATGGAATGTCCATGCTTGAGTTTTTGATTGTCCTCTACCTTTCTCTCATAAATAATACATAGAATCCTCTTTGTGTTTTATCCGCCGCAAAACTATTATCTCATCGTCGGCTTGGGTTGCGTAGCATCTGGGATGCTTTGATGCGAATGGATGGGTAACATTTGCCTTCTTTTCCTGTCATCCTTGATGGTACGTTTCTTTGAATAGCATTGATAAATAGCTGATCTTCTGCTGATTATGATTAGGACCAATTAACATCAAGATGTGTACAGTTTGAACGAATGAAAATTGTCAACAAAAAGAAAAATGGTACAAAAAAAATTCTCTCATGTAAATACTACCATAACCAACGCCTAGTAATTATAAGCCTTCTTCAAACTAGCAAAAGAAATAATCATTACACGTTTGGAAGGTGAAAACGCCGTTCTTAAAACATATCTGAACCGGTTCTACGTGCATCGCTAAATTATACACGAACCGGTTCGATGAAGACAAATCACCGCTTTAAAGACACCAGTTCCCCAAAATGCCCTCAACGGTAACCGATGGAATGAAGAACGGAGAGAAGATCCACTCTCTCCGTCCATCCCCTTTCTTTCCGTTGACAGCTCCGCTCTTGCCTCCTCATTTTTTTTTTTTTTTTTAAGGCCCTGCTCCGATGAGAATGCAGAGAAGATCACCGCCTTCTCTACCCTTCCGTTCCTAGGGTTTATCTATCGGGTTCCGCCGATCCGCCGACGCCGATGAAGATCACTGCCCTCCTCGTCCTCCGATGCATCGGCGCGGCCGGTGGCGGCGAGTCCTCCTCCGGGACGGGGGATCCGGTGGTGCTGGCCAACGCCTCCGATGTGAGTCACTTCGGTTACTTCCAGCGGACCGCTGCGAAGGAGTTCATCCTCTTCGTCGGCCGCACCGTCGCCAAGAGGACACCTCCCGGCCAGCGCCAGTCCGTCCAGCACGAAGGTTTCGTCTCTAGATCTCTCCACATCTTCCATGACTTCGTTCTTGTTAGATTATTTTTAGAGCGCATGTAATTCTGTCGATTCAAGTTGCTGTCGAAGATTGTTTTTATCTGAATCTCGAAAGGCCCTGCCGAGGAGTTTGATTTTTTGGGCCGAATCCAGGGTTTCGCATTGATGTCTGGCGGAATCTTAAACCTCTATAACAACTCGGATTATGTATCTTCTACTCTAGAAGCTGGAAGGTCTCTTCGTGCTTCTGAGACCAGTTAAAATTGGCCTTCGATAGACCATGTAGGGGTGCTGATCGAGAACTATGAAAGAACAAGGAAAAATAAGATTACTGTGAAAGTACGATTCTATGTTCCATTTATACTAGTGAGGTCTACCAAGGGATGGTTGAAAGATGCTATCACTTTCCCAACAAAGTCATGACTAGTGAGAATAGTTATGAAAAACTAACATCCTTTAGGTGCTGGATTTTAACTTCTACATCAATTTTACTTCTGCCATTTTGCCTAATTCTTCTTGTATTGGGAATTATAATTGGTCAAAGTTTTCTGGAAATGAAAACTTTTACTTCGGTCAGTTTGTTTCAAGGTGAAACATTGTTGTCTAGCTCCAATTGCTTCATGTGTTGAATTCTTTAGGGTGGATGCAATATTGTAGATATCAAAAAGTTATCCAATTTAAGAAAAAGAACATCTTAATCGGATGCATATGAGGAAGTTATGGCTTCTATAAGTTTTGATGTGTGATTCAACTTCTTATGTGGTGGATGTCGCACCCAGAACCTGTGCAGATCTATTTGAAGTGGCTAGAGTAATCCATAGTGGATCTGGTGATGATCATCTTGGATCACCATCAATTCTCTTAATCTAAACTCCTATAGTCTCAAAAGGAGGAATTTAAATGGTAAGTAAGATAAATAGTTATTGTTAAAAAAATGTTGTCTGGGTATTGTCTCTTTGGATTTCGAAGAGCTGGAATTAATTGCTGGGTGGGAGTTGAGCCTAAAACTTGAAGTGTCTCTTTGAAGTGTGAAAAAGGTCGAGTGACCTTAGGTTGATAGATGGTCACAAAAAGAAGTTGAAATTTTAAAGCCTAATAAATGGTAATGGGTAGGTGTTAGGAATTAAGATGTGCATGATGAGATATGTTTTTGGTTAGTGACAAGCATTGATTATTATGAGGATAGGTTCATTAGGTCTGCATTAGGGATCAAATTTTTCTTTGCACCATCCAAGGATGAAATATCACTAATGTTCTGTAAAATGTGCTTTCTTTCATGTGTTTTGTAAATAATATAGTCTGGATTGATGAGGCAAGGTTAATGCAAAAGTGGGTTTATGGAAGAAAATCTTCTGAAATATGCGGAATGCAATTCTAAAGGAACTGGAAATAAAAATTAGGCTCCAGTTGAAATTGATGATGACTTATTTTGTAAAACCAGAGTTTTCCTTGACAGCATGAAGGATTTGTCAAAGAGTGATTGGACTTGCAATATTTTATGTTTTAGACTGATGACAGTTGCGCATAAAAATGAGCATTAGCAAAGAAGACAAACATAGCAAATGAGGATGTTAAGATTGCTATGTAGTAAAACTAGGAAGGTCAGAGTGAGGAACAAATATTATGGAGGTGGCGGTTTTTATTTTATTTTATTTTATTTTGGGGGGGGGGGGGGGTTGGTGGGTGTAGAATGATTGAGGGCAGATTAATTGAGAACTTATTGAGATAAGCACGGATATGTGCATTGAATATTTTGGGAGAATTTGCTGAAAAGAAGTTCTTCCATCCATGTATAATTATAAGAATTAGTACTTCCGACTTGTGCTTATGGTTCATTTAAGATAGGAGTGCATTTGATCTATGGCAGTGATCCCACCAATCAAGGCTGTTTGAACTTTGAAGTTGATTCCATAAGCACACCTCCATTTTGTCTCATGTATTTTTTTCCTTCTTTCTTATTTGTTTCAAAAAATGAAAGGGAGTGTATCTATTAAAAACAACTTTTTTAATATAAAAATAAAGAAAGAGAAGACATTTGAAGGGATTGGTGCTCGAGAAGTCACTAGGTTTGATGAAATATGTGAGTGGAGTTGAAAAAGTAAGAGTGGGGAACTTGTTGGTCTCCCTGATAGTTTGCATTATAATGGTAGAGAAAATTGGCTGGTAAAAATTCTTGAAGGTAACACCGAATAGCTGGGGCAAGGCTTGATCATTATGTTATGGCTTTATCTGAAGTATGTGGTTTGTGGAAGATCTATATTTTATTAGGTTAGAGATGGCTCTTGGCTTAGGTTTTCAGGTCAGTTAACGTGGTTTAATAAATCATGTCTTAGATTTTTACTAGTCTGCACCAGGTCATGTTAAATTCATTAAAAACCTAATTTGCTCTAAGAGAAAATTTTAACACATTTCAGTCTAGACCTATAAACATTTTTCATTATTTTATATTTAGCTTAATGAAATACTTGAGAATGTTTCTTAAAAATTAAAGGAGTTGACATGGATCTAGTATTCTGATGTGAATAGTCATATAGGCCAGTTTCCTTTCCTATCTTATCGGACTTTATTGTGTAAAATTTTGTGAAGTAAAATGAAGATAAATTTGATAGATCATTTTATTTAATGAGACAACCATATTGAGCAGGAGGTCAGTGAGTCAGCATGTGGACTGTTAAAATAGTCTAAAAGTTAACAGATAATATTGTTAATAGTGAAAATAATAATTTGGGAATTATTAAAAAGATTTAACCTTTTTTTTCTGTTTCCCTCAGTTTTTTTTTTTTAAATTTTATTTTATGAGTACCTAAGTTCTAATTTTAACACTCCCCAAAAAAGTGAATAACATTGTTTTTTCCCATGATTTTGGCTTTCGTATTGGTTGAGTTTTCGAGTAGTTGAGATTAACACATGAATTCTGTATATTTAAGCTTTATGGAATATTTTGTAGGGCTTGACATAATCTTCAATATCTGGGTTCAAGTTGCTAACCACAGTTAGGGGATTATTTTAAAACCCATTTTGTTTGACTTGTCTTGTAGAATATAAGGTGCATTCTTACAACAGTAATGGCCTTTGTGCATTGGCATTTATGGATGATCATTATCCAGTGCTAAGTGCATTTTCTCTTCTGAACATGGTAAATTCCTTAGTCTCTTACCACTATATCTGTATCTGCTGTGTTAGCTGGAAATGGTGAAAATTTTAGCTTTGCAGCAGGTTGGTTCTCGAATAATGTTGATTAGTTGGAACTGGTAAAATTTAGCAGCAAAATTGTTTTTGGATTATGTTGAAAATGCGGTATTCAACTTCTTTTCAATTCCTTTTGCACTTTTAATTCTATTAGTTCAATGTTAGGTTTCATGATTTGCGACTCTTTGTTTCAGTTTGATCCACTATACTGAATTTGCAGTTTTCTATGTGGAAAATGATCTTAATTTTTTTTTATTCTCTGTAATCTGAGCCTGACGTGTCATATTTTGTTGGTCAGGATAGAAATTTTAGAGGATGCTTAATAGTAAACGAAAAAGGTTAGTACTTTCTCAACTGAGTAGTGGCCATAGGTAGGCTTCCTTGATAACATTTTCTTTGCCACACAATGAAGACAAGATATCTCAAAAATTTATGAATATATTGTAATGATATATCTCAGAACAGCTAAAAACCTTAAAAAAATAATTTATAGTGGTTAAGTTATTGTCATTATCTCTATGCAAGCCTTGTTTTAATGAATTTGGGGTCCACTCTTGAGTGTAACTCAAAGTTGAGAAGGCTTTGTGAAGGATTGAGTAAAATTTTCAACTGGTTGTCAACTTGATGTCAACCCTCTTACATGTAGTAAGTATATGAGAGCGAAAAATTTAGGGGACAGGGAGAGGGAAGATGGAGAACTTTTGGTGAAAGTTATTAAGGAAAGAATTTTCTCTGATGAGTGTTAAAATTTCAATTAAGGAATACTCTGCATTCATGTATACGCTTAGGTTCTTAGCAATCAGAACAAGGTGTCACTCTATGATTAGTTCCATAATAGTTAATATGTGTCCATTTAGTTATTTTGTTGATTTGATTAATATGTATGTTATTTTGTTGATTTGATTAATATGTATGCCGACCTTTTAGGCACGTACTTTTGTTTAGTCTGATTAACTAAGCTTTGTGAAATTTCAGCACTTAACATGCCTTCAACCAGGAATAGGAGAAATTGTTCCCAGGCTTGCTGTGCACCTAAGCATCAAAACTTCTAATAGACTGCATGAGAGAATATTATGTTGAAGTAGAGGCCATGTGGGCAGATTCATTTGATATTTAAAACATAATACTATTTCGTTGGAAACTTTTTCCTTGCTGACATCTCCATTTACCTCTTCTAATTCTTCTCCTTGGCAGACTTCCTAAAAATGGCACTCTAATTTATACCTTAGTAGTTGAATTTGATATTTTTAGCCTTGATTTTTTCGATTTTTACTGGCTACTGGAAAAAATAACACAATATAATTAGGCATGCCATAAAGAACTGGTTAGCATTAATTTTTAATAATTTTCCACTGCCTTCTTTTTAGGTTGTAAGTTTGAACAGCCATGTTCCTTTCTTAGTAAGATTTATCAATTTTCATATAAGAAGCTACAATTTATTATATGCTAATGTATTTGCCCTTATTTCTGCCTCTTACCCATATTGGTAAGAGATTGAGACAATCCCAGTGGCATAGCCTTTTTCACTCTACTAACTTTTTAAACATAATGAATTGCACATAATATCATGCGCTTAAATTTTGTTCTCCCAGGTATTCACCTTTGTGCATAGCTTTCTTTTTTTTTTTTTTTCATTCTTTGGCCACCTCAAGCCCATTATATGCTCTTTGCAGCCATAATCCACATAAGGACCTCATAAAACCAATAACCACACATAAATATTTCTTAAGAAACATTAAATCTAGACAATCCTTATATGGCAAGCAGAAGATGTCAGTCATGATGAGAAAAATTGGAATGCTAATCTGGCCACATATGTAATATTTTCACACATAGGATAGGATTTCTGATACTGCTGTCTGTTGGTTGTTATTTGACAAAGTTATGTTGGAGGTCCACTGCTGCTTTGCTTCTGATTGTTTGGAATATTTTAGGAGGTCCATTAGTCAGTATTGAAAAACACAGTTCAGGTTTATGTGTTTATTGATTCTCCTTCTCTAGATTCTTATCAACATTTATTTTTTTACATCAACTTTGCATTTTTTGAATATAACTCAGGTTAATGGGTTTGTCTTGAGGTTACTTTTTGTTCTCTCCTCATTTAGGCCTGCTCATGGATAAGATATCAAGCCTTTAGAAAGCATTTTTTGCAAGATTAGATTTAAATTCTAGAAATAATTACTATTGAGTAGATTTTGAAAGTTTATCTTCCCCTATGTTTTCTTTGTATTGCTTTAGATTTTTACTGAAGTTTAACATTTTTTGAATAGTATTACATTACTGAAACTGCATACCCAATTTCCAACTTCCAAAGAATACCACATACTATAGATGGCACAGTTCTTAGCTTGTTTTATTGTTCTTTATCCTTTTTATTCTTAATATTTTGACTCTGTTATTTTTTGAATGAAACTTTGAACTTGAACGAAAGCAGTGGAAACTTTAGAAATCAATACTTACTTGGCCCAACTGGATTTCAACCTATCTTGAAAGTAGGAAGTCATGTGCAGTAAATTTGATTCACAAATTGTTTCTCATCTTGTATTGGAAGGTAGTATTCCTGACTTCAAGCTTATGAACTGCCTCTCTGACAATTGTGTGCATATATACAATTACAAACACACATGTACATGAGAGAGAGAGATGGTCCTTAAGTTTTTACATGATGATATGATAACGAGGCAGTACAAGCTTTGCAAGATGTCTTGACAGATTTATTGAGTTACAAATTTTGCCAATGGCAGTGAAAAATTTATTGCTAACTTTTGTTGACAAACCCTGGTTTGGTATGAAACGCTTATTGCATAAACACTTGCCAGCACAAGCTCCTGTGTGCCTCTGTGCTCTTTATCCCTTCTGGGCCATGCCAATATTAATAGTTGCTTGCAGCTAATTGAACATTTCATCAATATAGCATTTCTTATAATCTGACTCTAGGGTCTCCCTTTTAGCCTTTCGGTTCTGAGAGCACACACATAAACTCATGATTAGCTCAGTTGCTAATCAAGTGGTGGTACCTGCATACCACATAAAGATTTGATCAGGATCATCTTGTTTGCAATAAGCTGTCTTTGCAAATAAATTTGAAGTTTGTGAGGCTTATATTTGTGGAAATGCTACATAGGTACTTGATGAATATCAGAAGACTTTTGGGGATTCCTGGAGAACAGCACAGATAGATGCCACTCAGCCATGGCCATACTTAAATGAAGCATTAACAAAATTTCAGGTTTGTGTCATTTCTTTGATATTTTAGATACTAGTTGTCAATTATGGATTGGGAAAATTCTATACCCTTTCTGAAAGGAGTTCCATCAGTTCCGTGTTTGAATTCCCAAATACCTTCGTGTAGGTGGAGAATAGGACCATGTCAATGTTGCAGCATAAACTTAGTCATTTTCATAGTTCATAAAACTTAAAGCATAAGCTTAGTCATTCTCATAGTTCATGAAACTTTCTATAAAAGAAGACATTGCTTTTTAATATATGTCGTATGGGACTTGAGACCTAGGCATGTAAGTTTCCTCCTTAATATTCCTGGAAATTGTGAAAGCTTTTACTTACTACCAATATGGTGGCCCCATCGCCTCTTTTTGGTTTTGGATAAAACAGAATTTTCTTTGCCATCCTTTTCAGAATTCATAAAACCTCCTTATAAAATCTCTCTCCTTTTTTTTTTTTAAAATATCACTTGGTGTTGGGGCTTATTTCTCTGAATTTCCTCCCCATTTTTTTTTTTATAGATTGTGATAACTTTTACTTTTACCACAATCAGTGGCCCTATCACAATATATGTTGGCTTATGTAGAATTTTCTGTCTTCTACTTTTATCATTTCTATTTTACGTAAAAACTTAAAAATATGACATGTTGTTCTGAAAGATTTGTTTCTTCACATTATAAGAATATAAGATTGAAGTTTTGAAGAGGTTTTAGCCATCTCTTATTGGAGTCCAAAATATATTGCTTTATTTTTTATTTGTAGTAAACTTAATAAATAGGATTTAACCTTTTCTACTATATTTGCATTATGTTTTCCTTAGGACCCTGCAGAGGCCGACAAGTTGCTGAAAATTCAGAGAGACTTGGATGAAACCAAAATTATCCTTGTAAGTATTAATTATGAATGTGTACTTTGTTTATTTTTTCAAGGAGGAAAGGAAACGGCTGCTACTTTCCTATCCAAGTATGTAATGATGAAAGTAGGACATGACTGCTCTGCTGCTTTCATATCCTAAAGTATCTGAATGAAGAAGCAAACAGAGAACAAACATTGCTAGCCAGAATACTATAATTTGTTATAGTACGTTCATAAATTAATTACAAGCTTATAATTTAATTTATGAGAATGCATTCATATAAAAAATAATTTATGCATGGTTCATGTTTTTTCTTCTTCCTTATTAACGATGGAAAAGCTGCTGATGCTGTTAGAAAGGATACTTCTCGATCCTGCATGGGATCTATTTTATGAAAGGATGCCAAGAGGTTGATGTCATCACAATTTCTTGGCTTCCGTGTCAGTTAAGTTGAGGGCTTGATAAAAGCTGAAGTAGTGATAGGAAAAAGCACTATTCAAGAAAAGAACTTCATTGATGCATCATACTGTTATGAAAAACTGTCGTTAGATGGTTTTCTTCAAAGAAACAGTACCTAGTTATCTTTATTTGATCAAAAAAAAAAAAAAAGAAGCTCAGTCACAATGATGCATGCAAGCACACACACAAGCATACGTATACAAATACAGATGTTGTTTTGCGTTAAGAAGAGAAAAATACTCACTTTTAAGAATCAGAGAAGGCCAGAAACAAAATGGAATGAAAGGCTTCTGAAATGGAGGAGCAGACTGCAAATTAGGATTTGTTGCAGAGTGCATTTGTTATATTGCTTGTTAACTAAAGAAATCTTTTAAATAGTCATGAAATGGGACACTTGTCATGACTTAGCTCTTTGATCAGTGCCCAAATTCTTGGACCAATATGTTCCCCCTTTCTGAAGCAGAAAAAAATAGCCAGAAGCTATGTTAACTAGAAATATTAATTCACATATCCATTCATGCATAACAGAATCCATCATTATCTTTCCTTGTAGGAATAAGGTCCCTTCTTCTCTTGTTCAATTTAGAGAATTCTAACTACAATTTAGTAATAATGATATGAGATCCTTTCCTTTGAAATACAAAAGAAAAGAGCCTATTATGGCAACAAATTGAAATTTCCATCTAAAATCTACCCCCAACACGGTGACCACCATGACTGAAAAGTGGAAAACAAAACCAGAATATTAATTGAAACTTCTGTCAATCTTTTGCAATCACTTGCATAGGTTTAGTCCTACTTATATAGGCCATGGTGATTTGAACCCATAAACTAAAATTAAACTATTACTTTAGGTTAATCTCATCACTAGTGCACTTATGACTAATTGTCAAAGTGACATAGGTCTTAATGCACCACAACCCTGTTAATACATAATTAATTGGTTCAAATGACTTGTTTGGTTCATATGCTACTACAATCATACGTGTCTTGTCATGGTTACATAGAATTACATTATAATGCTAAATGGTGAAGCTTGGATCTCAAGTTACGACCTTCAAAAAATTTTATATTTGTGATATGATAAGAAGATATGATAACAGCAACAAGAACAACTAAGCCATTATCCTAAATTAGTTGGGGTTGGTTACATGAATCTTTTTCCTCTATTCCGCTCAGTTTAAACCTATATTTTCTGTAAGATATAAAGATATTACCTTATTATTTTCTTTTATATGATTTTTGGTCAACCTCTATTCTTTTTTCTTTCGGCACATGTCAAATTACTCCTTCATACTAGTGTATCTCTTAGGTTATATTGTACATATTCAAAACCATTTAAGTCGTTCTTCTTTCAATTTGTTCTTGATTAGTGTTACTTTCATCTTTTTATGAATGTTTTCATTTCTTATTCTATTTGTTCTTATATTACTACACATACTACTCAATATTCTCAATTCGAGCATGCTTATCTTGTGCATGTGTTGTTTTCAAATTATCCAACATGCTGTTTCATAAAGTATGGTTAATCTTGTGGCCATCCTATAAATTTTTTTCTTCAACTTGGCACGTATCGTATGATCACATGATATCTTAGTTACATTTTTTTATTTTAGCTGACCTATTTTAATTTTATAAATAACATTCTTTTTAATCTTTCCCTCTTTATGAATAACTGATCCTAAATATCAAAATTGATTACTCTTAGGAACTTTATAATTTTCAATTTTCATTCTACCTTTATCTCAATCTCTAATTTTATTAAAATTATATTTAATGTATTTTGTCTTGGTCTTATTTAACCTAAAATCCTTAGATTTTAATGTACTTGTCCATAACTCTAATTTACGATCCTAATTTCATTTACTAAAACTATATCATACATAAATAGCATGCATGAAGAAATGTTATCTTAAATATATATAGTAATCTTATCTATAACTAGCATAAACTGACTAGAACTTAGAGCAGATCTTTATCAGATAGTCTTTTTTTTCTTTGATTCTTTTAGTATCTCTATAGATACTTTCCTAATACCGTTAGTCTTTTATTTTTTTTCCGTATGATTTTGATTTCTTTATCTAGATCTCATTTCCTTCTTTCAATATATTTTTCTCCCTTCAAATTCGATTATCTAGTCTTGGGTTTCTATATTCTTTAGTTGTCTTCCATTTTTTGGTACATATATCCAAAACTAGGGCTGGAAGTGGGCCGGGTCAGGCTGGAAGTGGGCCGGGGCAGGTCCGACCACACCTCAACTTGAGCCCAATCCAAATCCTGGCTCGAAATTTTGTCAAAATCTAAGCGTGTCAGCCCAACCTTGACCCGAGCCTAAGCTTAGGCCTAGGCTTGGCTTGAAACCCAATTGGGCCAATCTATAACAACCTATTCGGACCAAAAATTAGGCTGATATAGTTAATTTTTAGTTTTTAAGTGCTTGCATAAAAATAAGCAACATTTAAAATAGTTACACCCGATTACCTAAGAAAATTTGCTATGACATGGAGAGCTATTTTGACATAATTGGCAAAAAATCTAATATAAAATTTAAAAGGCCTATCATATTTTAAAGTTTTGGGATTGTATTGGACTAGATTTGAGACTGATTAAAGGCCAATGCTTCAGGTCTTTTTCGAGCTTGAACTTCGGCTTGGGTCTAAGCTAGATCAAGTAATGGTTCGAGCCCAGCTTGAAATTTTTTTTTGGGCTCTAACTTTAAGCAGAGATCCAACCTAAATTAGCTCGGGCCTAACTCGATGGACCATAGAGCCCACTTTAGGCTCTATCCAAAAGTCTCAATTTATTAGGCTGCTAAATTTTTATAGAGATAAAATTCTAATTTAGAAATTCTAAATGGTATTAAAAAGCATCTAATATAATATGAAGATAAACAAATCTAATTGAAATAAAATCCCAAACTTGATTTGCCACTAAAAATCTGATCATAATGTTTACAAAGTCTATCTTTAAGGTAAATAGATTTCAGGCCATGCTATAGTGGTGCATCAATGCTTCCTTAAAAGGTTATGGATGAGTTATTGATATGATCTATGATTAAATTCGGAAAAGGGATGCAATTACCATCAATGATTTTAGTTTGTTATTAGCAATGATTTAAGGATGAGATATAGGGAGTAGAAATATTTAGAAGTTCTGTGTTTGTAATGCAATGTGAGGGAGTTGCATCTCTGTCTTGCTTTCCCAAGCTTTGAACTGGAAATTATGGGGGTTCTATCCCCAGATGTGACCTTTAAAAATTCTGTGTTTGTAATGCAATGTGAGGACAAAAATCCTAGAGCTAATGTGACATTTAAAATCTAATCATATAAATGTTTATGTAGTCTATCTTCAAGATAGATGGAGTTCGGGCAATGCTATGTTGGTGCATCGATGCTTTGTCAAGGTTGTGAATGAATTATTGATATGATCTGCAAATAAATTTGGAAAAGGGATGCAGTTACTATCTCAATGATTTTAGTTTTTCACTGTTGATGATTTAAGGATGAGATATAGGGAGTAGTTGTACTCAGAAGTTCAAGTTGCATATCTGCCTTCCTTTCCCAAGCTGTGAACATGAAATTGTGGTGGTTGTATGCAATAAATCTAAAGGTCTTCCAAAGTACTCCAGTTTCTTTTTCTTGCTTATTTGTGCACTGTTTTTAAGATCGTCATTCATAGCTTGCACTCATATGTTGTAAAGAATTTCTGAGCCTTGCACAATTAATCTATCTTGGGCACATACCTTGGAAAGAGTTTCTGGAATTTGGGTCTTCACGATCAATCTGTTTTCAGAGGACTCCTTGCAACATCTCCATGCAGGAGTTAACTTTAGCGTAGGTTACCTATGTGTTTCTTTGAATTGATTCTGAGCCTTGACTATTATTATTATTTTGGCACATAAGAAGTGCCGATGCTTAAAGGAAATGGACTGGGTCGATCAAGATTTTGAATCGCTTTTATGTGGACTATGACCACTAGTTGTGACTGTCCGCTAGTTGTGACGGTTGTATGGGAGAGTTGGCTGGAGGCTCTTCACATGGAAAAAAAAACCTCTTATTTTTGTGGCATGCATGGATGCAAATCTGCTCTTTTGCTTGCCTTGGTTAATCTTCATAAATGCCCTGTTTAAAATGGGTTACCAAGGAGTAGGATAGCGGTTATAGCACTTGATGCTATATTGGTTCTGGTGGCCTTTTTTTTTTTGATAAGAATTTTGGTGGCAGGTTTTTATGGGGCAAGATAAGTATAGGTTATCCATCTTGTTTATATGGAGAGAAATAGTGAGAATTAAGGTTTTCTTTAGTGAACAAGGATACTAAAGAACATCTTAGATTTTTTTTTTTTTTAAAAAAAATCTTTTGGGCCCCTATTTTGACAGCCATTTAGTGATGAGCACCTGTTGACCAAATATTTACTTCTCAGTCCTTAGTTTTTATCTGTAGTTTTTATGTGCATTTATTTTCTAGTTCCTCTCCTTCATGTAAAACAAGTGCATATGTATTACTTAATCTAATTGGGTACAAGTTAGGCATGAGTGTATAAAATAAAGCACAAGTGGTTATAATGAACGATCAGGAACCCAAAGTTAAATGAAACATGGCCAGGGACTGGAGTAATCATTAAATTGCCACCAAACCAAGCACTTGAAGGTGATTTCTTTTAAAAAGGTCGCATTTTGACTGGGTGGCAGGAGAGAAATAGGGCTTTTTAGGGGACAAAAAAAGAGGGTGATTGTGAAGTATATGACTGTTTGGGCTTTTAATTACAGAATCCTAGTGTGACTTTTGAGCTTGGATCCTCTCCAATTTGGGGTTGGTCTAGATAGGTCCAGTCTCCTAGTCACTGCTATTTGTGTATTGCGGGATGACCCTGATGGAATGGGTTCTATGCAGTACATGAAACAGTATGTTGTGTGGGGATCGCTCCATCATAGCTGTCATGCAATACACAGTAGGTCATGATTGGGAGACTGGATCTCTCCAATTCAATCCTAAACCAGAGATGACACAATTCAGAACTTTCTATGCTGATGTCATCATATTTGGCTCTTGGTAAAATGATGTCTTACACCTTTACATTGATGATAGTCTCCTGGATGTTTTAATAAATAAAAGCTTTTGTAGGCAGGAAATGAGAGAGAGAGATAGAGAGAGAGAGACTTCATCATGTTGGTCCCTTGAATTCAAGTTTTTAGTTAGCTTGTATTGTTTAGCACTGTTTCTTCTCTGGCTTCATTTGGTTTGCAAGCTTGACAGCTATAGTAACAATCTTTTCACCATTACTCATGGCCAAGGCTTATTAGCTAATTGGTCTTCTGTGTCTGAATTTATTTTATTTTATTTTTTTCTCTGAATCTATTTTCTGTTGAACTTTGCGATACTTGAAAGTTGGCACTCAGATGTATTTGTTGCACATAATTGCAGTGGTGATCTTTGTTGGTTTTGCTTAAATCCTAGTGTTAACTTTCATCTATGCTTTCTACTTTATTGCTTGAAACAGGCTCTTCTTTACAGTGGCTTTTGTTTTTTATTTTTTTATTTTTTTCAAGTTGTTCTAAAGAGAGAAAAGAGGACCAATTAACCAAATGGGCAATTTATTGTTATGGACATAGAGATTCAATAATATATGTCAATTACATGTACAATGAGTATAGAAGGATGATGAAGGGTCGTTTGATATCCATTCCCTATTTGGGTATGACTAGTTACTTACACAACACAAGGAGAGCTGTTAACATTTTGTGAAAATCCACTCTTTTAGATTTTCATATGTCGATGAGATAATAACTACTGCTTAATATCATTGTGGTTGATTGGTTTTCACGCATGATTGTCGGAACTTATGCAGCATAAGACCATAGATAGCGTGCTTGCACGAGGGGAGAAATTGGATAGCTTAGTGGAGAAAAGTTCAGATTTGAGTGCCGCCTCCCAGGTATGAATTCATATGCGCACAGCATCTGTACTCATATTTTATTCAGGTTGCATACAGATGCAAACATGAATGCATGGTCATTTGATGCTCATATTTTATTCAGGTTGCATACAGATGCAAACATGAATGCATGGTCATTTGATGCTCTATGACATGTTTCTTGGATGGCAAACCTCAAAGTTACCTCAGACTTCAGGCCGTTCAGATGGTCTGTTTAGTGATATCCATGCAGGTGACTAAAGTTATCCTCAAAATTTTCTGCCTACATATGGCATCATGCACAGCTTAATTGTGAGGAGACCATGCAGGGTGATTAATGAGGGTGAGCAGATGCCAAGTCCTTTTTTTTTTTTTTTTTTTTGTTTTGTTCCTTTTCTTTCTTTCCTTATTTTTCCTCTACGCAGGGCCTTTGTTTTCTCTCTCTCTCTATCTCTCTCTCTCTGGGCCTTTCGTATTTTTGTGTCTTACTCCAGGCAAGTCTAGTCCTCAGCATGTCATACTTGCATCCACACCTTATGATTTTATGCGCTATTGCATTAAGCTATGTGATCACTTCGTTTCTTTTAATTTTGTAAGGAGAGATAATTAGAAGGTCAACATTATAGAAATTAATAGAAACATTGCAGATTATAGTTCAGACAATATGTTTTCAGTGCTCATACTCATGCATTATCATTATATATTCAGAAACACATAATCAATCCATGTAAGAGGCATACTTGAAAGCTTGCTTTATGATAATATGGTTATATTTTTGTTGCCCTCCACAGATGTTTTACAAGCAAGCCAAGAAAACCAACCAGTGCTGTACGATGCTTTAAGACCATTGAAATTCGAAGACCATGAATCGTATCGTATTAGGTTGAGTGATGAACAGTGTAATCTATATATCAGAAGCCGAATTCTCTGATAAAATGATGATTGTATTCCTAATATTATTCATTGATTTGCCTGTGGATAAATTTATGACCTACTATCTTTTAAAAATTTATTTTTTGGAAGTAACTATAGGGTTAAAGGCTTGTGGGAAACTCCCATCCAATGAGACAGCTTGTCTCTCAATGTACCATGTTCTACCATTCTATTTGTATTTTTTTAATAATTTATTCTTGTCTTTTAAGTGTCTCTCTTATTTTTTTATTTTTTATATATATTTTTAAATGTTCTAATAAAATGGAAGTATTCTTTGCAAAATCATTTTAGAAATGTTGGGGTACAACATTACAGGTCTTCCATTCACGTCAGTGGAGCTGTGAAAATGCTCATTTTCAGTCATCTCAAACGGTGTCATAAATTTCCATTTGACCCTTTTTTGTGCGTTTTTTTTTTTTGCTGTTAGCTTGCTTTTCCAGATTTATAGCTATAGCTAAATGGAAGAGGATTCAAAAATTTGTGCCCAGTTAGTTGCAGTGCTAATGACTCAATGGTGGCTCCTCCCTTGGTAAGATTCCATTCTCTGTAGTTGACACTGGTTACATGATTACAGAACTCCATTTTGGCCATGATGGGTTGCCAGCTCAAAGCACCTGCAACAACAGTTCGAGATATATCTGAAGCTTCCATGCCAATTGAGGTTGGGATTTCACTAAATTACCTATAAGATTTGACTAGAAAACTGATGTTTCAGCGCTCCACCAAATAAGCAAGTAATCAGAAGCCATTACAACACAAATCAGGCACTTTCAGTTTGCATGTAACAGTCAAAGGCTGGAACAGCATGTATTAATATAGCCACCAAGCTGCAGCTACTGCCTTCTAATAATGCTAAGGGTCTGCGTAAAGAGAACATACCTCATGGGACCTGCATTCAAGGTTTTGCACAGACTCTGTCCTAGACAATACTGGGAGCATCTCCAACCCAACTACATATGGCACGGGGCCACCGAGTTCTAATACAGTCTACCAGCGGGGCATGCTGTGAGGGTTGATTTAGCTCAACCGTCCCGCTATCTTTCCCGCCGGAATCACTGCTTGAAGCGGTCACCATATCAGCCAGAAACTCTTCCTGCGTCCACCTTGGAGGAACCAACACGCTCAACTTACAGAGTCTTGGTCTCTGCAGCGGATTCTCAGCTCCTGCTGTTAAATTCCCATTCAATACTGACTTAGCAATCCCGTTGAAATGGTAGATATCAAAAAGTTTCTTGCCCATTAACCCAGATGAATCCTTAAGACCTCCCATGCTTTTATCCAGGTCCAGCAAGGCCTGCCAGAATTCACTCCATATGATAAACCCCGTACAGCAAAGATTTTCAAGTTTTTCAGGTGGCATATTAATGTTGGTCTCCCTGAGAACTTGCTGAAATCCTTCCACGCTGATGAAGCCTCCCCCTCCACTCTGGTCCTGGGCATCAAATGCTCTCCTGATCTTTGACCCCCTTTCTTCCAGCTCATTCTCTTGCTGCACAGAGCGGTCGAATGCAAAAAGAACAGTGTAGTGGGACTCACTTCCCACCACCCATATCGGCCACTTCGGGCATTTTAGAAACTGACCAACCTTGCAGAAATTAAGGGATTCCAAAAGGGACAGGAATCCAACTTCCACGCCTGTGGGTATGCCTTTGAGAAACATGCCACCGCCAAGATCCATTCTGCCATCAAATACATTGGGGACAGCCCGTCCACAAAGCAGTAGATTCACAATTTCCTGAGGAAAACAGGATTTGTTAGCTAGAAATTAAACAGATCTTCCATAAGATCGCAGGAATTCTTTGCAACCAAGGCACATAACTGAAATGTTAAATTTTATTAGGGCGATCATTTTCAGTTGCAATATAAACTTCTGGCCTTCGGACATGATGGTTGTCAACAAGAAAACACCTCTTCTTTGAATACCATACTAGAGCTATCTAGCGTTCAAACTTTGGAAACATTATTAACTGGATTATTTGACTTTCTATCATCTTGCCACAATTTTCAGCTTCTTTTACCAACCAAACACCTGCTGAAAAATCTCATGATTTTGAACAAGATCATGACTTTGAAATTTAAGGATGCAGCCTTACGGTTTAAAGTCAGAACAAGAAGCAAAAGGCAACAGGATGGACCAGGAGTTGACTTAAAATACCAAGACCAGGAAATGGTAGAAGAGGAACAAGCACTTCTAAGAATACATAGCCGAGCGTAGGAAGTCAGAAAAGTTTTATTGAGGTGACAGTAGCTAGGAAGAGAAATGCCAGCTCCTCGATCCAGAATTAATTATACACTTAAGCCAAGTAACAATACAGATTCCATATTGACATAGATGACATCAATCAACCCGGGACAAATTTGTACCCAAAGATATTAAAGGAGCAGTAATTGACAATAAAATCATCGAAAGCAACCAAGGCAGAAATGTCCAGCAAGAATTTAGCATTGGCAAGAGGAATGTTTGTCCACCAGCAATATTAATTGATACAAACATGATAAATAGGACTCGACCTGATGCTTCAGAACAGGTTGCTGCGAGGACAATCATTTGCCAGTGGAAGTGTTGATTATATAGGAGCAGATGATTCCCTTTTTTCCCCCCTCTCTACAATAATGAACCTTACTGTTTATCCAAAGAAAAACTAATTTGATGAACTATTTGTCCAGCAATAAATATCCAAGTCACATGATGTACCTGTGAGGCATGCCCAAATGGAGCCGTGACCAGTGGCTGGCTAGGATCATCCCTATCTTCTTGAATGGATTCCTACATTGTAATAAGGTTAGTAAAGCTTTAGCAACAACCACCAGTAAACAACAGGTTCTTTGCAAGCAAAATCATTAATTACTAATTTATAAGCATCAGCAACATATAAACTAGAACTTTAGGATCGATGGTTTTGAAAAGATATATTATGCCAAGGATGATAGCCATTTCTTAGTGTAAGTGATGGCAATGTACAGTCTGCTTTGACCAGAATTATCCGTAGAAGAATGAGTTTGAATATGTGAATTGATGACCACATATTTTCATCAGGCTCAGATCACTTCCATCGTCTCCAAACTTCTCCCATCTTCCAAAAGTGGAGTCCAGCTTTAAGCATGAAATTACAAGGTATCATTGAAAACTGAGTTCTGCTTTTACCACATCTAGAGTTAGTGGCTTGCAGAGGTCCAGAAATTGCTGGTTATAGAATGATATCTACCTGATGTTAGTTTCCCTAGTAAGTACACACAGAAACAATTGAAAGCCATTGAAAATCTTCTATTGCAACTAAGAATATAGTTTGAATAAGGTCATCACAATCTCAGAGTTAAAAATTTTACCATTTAAGAACCATGCAGCCTCCCTTACACTGAATTCCAAAAAATGGTAGAGAAGATTCTAAATAACAGGTCCCTCTTCCCAAAGCACCAAAAATGGTGTTTCACGATTTTACCCTGATTCAGCTTGCACAATAAATGAAGGCTGGGATTCTCTTACCATAGTTGATCCTACCTATCGAGCATTTTCTAATGAGTGAAGGACCCTCAACAAGGTTGTGGAGTGTTTCCTTCTCTCCTTAGCAGACCCCCTTCAAATTGGTCAACTAGATTCTACCTTTACCGTTTTACTTCGCTTCAACCTTCAAATCTGAGCCATTTTCTTTATTCCTTAGATTCCCCTGGTATTTCCAAATCTGACCCAAATTAAATTGTTTCAAGTAGAAGACTAGTTTTGTGCATCCACTTGCTCCCAGGCATTTTGGTGGCATGTTTTAACTTTAGTTGGATTTAGGCCCTTGGCATTCCATCCATAGATTTTGGACTCCTTTGTTTGGGCATGACAAGTGTTCAGTATTTGTATTCTTTAGGGTTTTCATTCCTTCCTATTTGACAGTTCCTTCTTTTGGATTTTGTATCTTGATTGTCCTGTAGTCTAAAGTTCATAACTTCATATACACCCCCCCCTCCCCCCCCCGGGGCAAAAGATAATAGAATTTACTGATCTTCTTTAAAATAGTATTGATCTCTTTCTCAAAAACACCAATAATCTATTTTTAAGGAAATAGCCTGTAATTTTACAAATTTTACATCTTTTGCAATTTTAGGGTCTATTCATTGCAAACTTCAACAGTGTGATATGAGTCATTCCTTGCGTTGACAAAAGAAACATTCATACCGTTTTGCTTCTAGTTAATAGACAGTCCTCTCTTTTGATTCATGGCTAAATTTGATTCCTTCTATTGTCTTACAACAGTGGTTCATGAACAAAGTCCCCCTCTCCCTCCTTCCCTTGATGAATTTCACAAATATATCTTGGCCATTAATGCATTCCTTGCTTAATATCAGTCTTTTGCTGTTGCATCCTAGATAATCTAAATGTGGTCTCCTAGAAGGTATCTCTGCTATTCTTGTCTCCTAGCAGGCATCACTGCTACTGTCCGCTGCTTGTGACATGACTATTTTGTAGCTATTGCTAATTTTGTTCATGGTGACAATGGTTTGGAGAGCCCCATTTCACTTTGATTAGAAACTACCTTGAGACGCAAGAATCACCAATATAACTAGGTTTTTGACTTTTTCCATCTTTTGTACTGTGAGAATTTCAAATTTGCCAATTTTCACTTCATGCATTATCAATGCTACTCAATTATATGGCACAAGAGCCCAAGCATCCAAAAAAAAAAAAAAAAAAAAGACAGCCTTTAAGAAATCCAACATGGGGCCACATCTATATGTCATACATGTGTATGTAAATATGTATGGATGTACACATATGATAAATATATAGTTGGAGTGATTGCTCTAAAAATTTATGAAATTGATAAAACCTTTGCTAATTGTTGTGCACATATGTAGTTGTGTTAAAAGAATACATGTAATTTTGATGACACCTTATTCAATAATCTGGAGTGTGTCCAGAGTTTCCCAATGGCGCACAGGTTGAGGAACCCAAAACTGAGTATCAGGCATCAAGCTGCCAGAAGTTCTACCACAGAGAGATCATCATATCTTGAAGTCCATTGGCTGTTCATATCAACAAAACCTTCCAAGGCTCCGCTAACCAAAAATCTATTTGGTAATCATCTCGTTGCTATCATTTCCTGTCACCCAATCGTTATGCAGTAAGCTTCTCTTGTAGCATGTTACTGCTCAAGGCTTCTATCATACCATGTCAGGTTGCCTTTTGCATTGATCACCAGCATCATACCATCACAACCTCCACATCAGTTACCCAGGTGTCCCTTAATATTGCAATCATTCAACCATTCATACACAAGAATCACCTAAAGTCATCATGTGATTTGATGCTTTTATACCCAATACTTGTACTATTGTTACCATGTTACCTATCTTACACTTTCTTTTTCCTGTTAGTGGATTTACCATATATTACAAACTTAATTATAGTCTTCAAGGTGAAATTTTTTATTGTATAATTAAAAGATAGGGTTTCTCCATATAGGCACTCATCTATTCCCTACACATACTGTAAAAAGATTTTATCTTACACTTTCTTTTTCTGGTTGGTCGATTTACCATATATTACAAACTTAATTATAATCTTCAAGGTGAAATTTTTTATTGTATAATTCAAAGATAGAGTTTTTCCATATAAAGCACTCATCTATTCCCTGTATATATTGTAAACAGATTTTATGTAATACAATCCATAGCTGGGTTCTAAACATGCATCTCATTTGGCATTGCATTATATATAAACAACAACAACAACAACAAAGCTTTAACCCCAAACTAGTTAGGATTGGCTACATGAATTCTTTTTCTCTATTCAGCTTGGTTTTGAATCATATTTTTTATAAAGATTTTAAGTCCTTTATCACTTCCTCTCATATAATTTTTGGTCTACCTATACCTCTTTTTCCTTTTGCATATATCAAGTTACTCCTTCGCACAGATGCATCTCTAGGTCTATGCTGCACATGTTCAAACCATCTAAATCGTTCTTTCCTTAATTTGTCCTCGATTAGAGCTACTTCTATCTTTTTATGAATGGTTTCATTTCTTATTCTATCTATTCTTGTATTACTACACATTCATATCAACATTCTCATTTCCACCACATTCATCTTACATACGTATATTTTTCTAACTGTCCAACATTCCGTATCATAAAATATAGTTGATTTTATGGCTGTCTTATAAAATTTTTCTTTCAACTTGATAGATACTCTACGATCACATAATATTCCAGTTGCACTTTTTTATTTCATCCAACCTGCTTTAATTTATGAATAACATCATCTTAATCTCTTCCTCCTTATGAAGAATTGATCTTAAATATTAAAAATGATCATTTTTAGGAATTTCCTGATCTTCAATTTTTACTCCACATTCATCTTTATTTTTAATTGTATTAAAATTATATTCCATGTATTCTGTCTTGGTCCTATTTAACCTAAAACCTTCAGATTTTGATGTATTTCTTCATAGTTCTAACTTATGATTAACCCAGCCTTGGTTTCATCCACTGATATTATATCATCTGCAAATAACATTGCATCATATATACTTCATATTAATTCCTTAAAGAGAAATTGCAAGTGCCAAATTTAGTTAGTAATTTCACCAATAAAATAATATTAAGTCCTTAGAAATGCCAAGTAACCAAGTCCAAGAATTAAAGTTAAAGCACGATGTTTCTTAAAGCAAAGAAAAACAAAGGCACCATATTCATAATCTGTTATTAGAAAAGAAAAGTTGCAGACAGTTGTGCATACCAGTCCTCGTGAAAGTAGAGCAGATATAAGGAACAGTACTGCCCCCATACGACTTCGAAATACAGGAAGCATGGCAATAAGATGATCAAAAGCAGCTGCCTGTGATGCATATGTGTTGACTCTTAGAACTTTCTGTAATTCTGTAGCTGACTCAATTGAAATGCTTTCTAAGGCTTTAGTTATGATCTGTTTAAATGTTGAATCAACAGTGTTAGTAAAGCTGAAACAGTCCCAAGAGGGTAGGCAGAAAATGATTGTCAGAAAATTTATCGGTCATCATCACCTCATTCTCATCAACTTCAGATTCATCATCTACGTGATGGCTTAAAACTCTTAGGGTTGCAACCGCAGCTTTCTCTCCACTCCCACATAAAAATAATATTTCAACCATACTCTGAACCAATGCTCTGAAAAACAAACTTGTGGTCAGCATTTCATAGTCAAAAGCAAATGATATTAACTATACAAGCCAGCAAAGCCATCCAATTGGGTAGATCAAAAAGAACCCCATAAAGATAAATGAAATAATGAATAGATAGATAAGTAAACTCCTACCGATCTTGGCAGAAAAGTTTAAATTCTAGATGAATATTAAAAGAACACAATCTAGAGTAAGCTCCACCATGGCTGTGTCCACATCTTGTATGACTATACATTCCACTGGACATATAACAAGCACACCAGAACCGATGCATTGAGTACATCAGAAAGAGAACCTAGGCATACTCAGCACCAGAAGCCAGCTTAATGATCAACAATTGATAAATCCTGCCAACCCACACTATCAGCTGCCTATCACTGTTTCTCCCTTTCAAGTTTCAACAGTTCTTAAATGAATGTATACAATGTCAGTTCTTGCAAAACAGACAGATGCATCAATTTGGATGAAAGCACTGGTCTTATTAGTTTGAATTTTCCATGAGTATGAGCTAGCTTGCCCTATTTTACCCATACTATTCATATTATTCTTGAGTACCAGTTGCTGACAAACAGAGGTGTTGGCATGACACTTGGATACAAGTTCATAAGAAGAATTTTTAGATGTCGAAAGGATTTGACTGAGACAAGCACATGAGTCCATGCAACAAGAATGAGGACAATGATAGATGGAAGGACTACTCAAAGTATCGGAAACAACTATATATGCAGCTAGCACCGGCACCACTAACAAGCAACCAGTGGCAAAAATGCACGAATTACAAGGAGAGAGAACTGCCACTTCAATACCAGAGGCATATTAGGCCAGCACCAACATCTTCATTTGGATCACTAATGAAAATAAATTACAGTTTTCTTCTGTTCTTTCTCCTATATACCTTTTCCACCTCATTTACACCAAAAGAAAGAGCATAAAGGGCTCAAATTTCAATTTGCTTTTTTTAAATCAAATTTTGTTGCATCCTTCGGAAAATTCAAGTGCCAAAATTCACAATGAACGATTTATCATGCCTAGATATAGGGCAAGACCTAGCCACCATAATTTACACAGAATTATAATAAAGGATAATAATCTGGCTCATCCAAAGTATATAAGAGAAAAATCTAAGATTTAAATTATGTTGCATAAAAAAATAGTTTTTTTATGAGTTTGAGATAATACAGTTAATTCATATATGCTCATCATCTTATGTACGATAACAAAAATTAGAAAGATCACATAAAAGAAAAGAAGCTTAATTATAGATCATCCATAGTAAGAAAAAAATTAAGAAACTGTTTGGCAGGCACTTAAAATGTTTTTAAATATGCAGAATTTCTAAAGAGAGAGTTCGGACATCCTAACTTTTGAAAATAGTTTTAGTCATTCCATGAAATATTGCTGCTAACATTTATGAGAAGGAAAAACACAAAAATATCATTAAAATAGAAGTCAATACCAAAAATATGGGCAATAATAATAATCAAAATTAAATTACTTAGATCGATGGAATAGTCATGAAAAAAATTACAGGCATCAAAGGTGATTTAGAAGGCATAACAAGCAAGCAAAACAGCATCAAAAAGTTTTGCTGCAGTAACCTATATGGATTGTACTGTACCATATTGATAAGATAATAGTACGGTATCAAAATTTGATTCAATATGAATTGAACTGATCCGAACCAAGGAAAACCATCCTATACTAAGCGGTATGATCTGGTACTAACCCGTACTGCTAAACATCGAGCAAAACTATGATTGGGATCATATCTCGATACGAGGTGCCAACCATACCATACCGAATCGATAATGTTCCGATTCAATATCAACTTTAATTTTAAATAGTGCCAAAAATCAAAAGATCAGTCATGAAAATAGGCAAACTAATAAGAAAACCTAGTTGAAAGTTATCATACTCGATTGCATAGCAAAAGCAAGAGATGGGCTGAGATAAAAGGAAATGTAGCATCTGAATATTGTAAAGCCAAATATACTCAATAAATGCCACCAATCTCTTCCTGCATTAAATGCAATATGTGTGCTGGTAGAAGGTTGCTAAAATTAATCCTCTTACGTAATTATGGACTCCCGAAGTTTGCAACGAAAGATATATAGGAAGTATAGCTAATTAGCTATCATCATCATTACGAACATAATCCAAGCCTTATCCTATCAAAATTCAGTTGGTCTTGGAGCAAAACTTTGTTGAGAAGACCAATAGAAGGACCGAGCAGATTTCTACATCCACCTACCAAGCTAATTGTATCCCATTACATATACTAATAAAAAAGTAGATGAGAAAGACGTGGCTAAAATATAACTAAGGATTAGTGAGGAATGATTTTAGAAAGGATAAGAAATAGGGGTGTGAGCAAGGTCTGCGATATTGACCTGATGCCTTACAGTTTGGTAATGAGTTTAGATTTAGTGAGCATGGTCTACCATACCGACCTTATTGATGCCTTACAGTATGGTAATGAGTTTTGATTCAGCATGAACTAAACTGATCCGAACCAACTTGTACTGCTTAATACCAAGTGGTTAAGAGTACAAAAAAATAATACCATGTCTTGGTATGGGCACATACCATATCATATTGAACCAGTAATATATTGGCACAAGTCTTGATACTGGATTTGTAGACTTTGGGCATGAGAGAAGTAAGAAGGGTGACAATGGAGGATCCATCTAAAGAATGAGAGCTGGATAGAAACAAAAAGCAAAATCTGCCACATGTGGAATGACTATAGCAGAGATAGGGACATACTAATAAAAGTATTACTGATTAAGTTGACATATATAAACCATAAGAGAGTATATTTTTACTAAGCTTTGCCTATGGTATTTAATAGTTGACTCCATTTATCTAGAAATATAATAAGATGGGAAGGTATTAAATTGTTCATAAGAGTTTTGATATACATTGCAGGCTGTCACAGGCTTAATACTGTAATAGAGTATTAAATGGAAAGTCAATCACGGTGTCGTAGGCGTCTCGTAGAAACTAGAACAACGCTAGAACTAATTACACATTAAACAGAAGCTTCAGCCAGAATGAGAGGAGACGTGAAGAAGAGATTGTAAACAAAGGAGAGTTTTGTCTAAAACTTATAATATCTATTATAAATGGAGATTTGAGTTTTTTTTTCTTTCTTTTGTAAAGGAGAGTTTGAGTATGGTTAAAGAGAGATCCAAAATGCTAAAGTGGGCTGTTAAGAGTTTTAATTAAACTCCAGATGGAAAGTTCCTCATTCAGTGAGAAGCATATGCTCAAGAAGAGACACTTTGTGTGCAGATAGAGAGGCACACAAGGAGATCAAAGAGTGACAAAGACAAACATAAGATCTAAGGAAAATTCGCCAAATGGGAAGTTTGTAGGGCGTAATTAGGGTGCATCATAGTTAAGTTACAGTTTAACTAGGAAAATATACTAGCTTTTCGAGGATAAAAATGATAGACATACCTGTCCAAATATTCAAAATCATTATTTTTGGAGTATGAATCTTTCAAAATTAAACACTTCTTTGGACATTTTTTATTCCTTTTTCTTTTACGGGGAGGAAGTGCCTCTTAGGTTCAAAGGTTAGTGCCAATAAGCATGCTGGTCACCCTCCAGCATGGTATGTGCTGTGCCATGCCAGCACGCTTGTTCCATGTTGCTAGACAAGAGGCTTCAAAAAACCATTCTAATTAAAAATATATATAAAAAAAGTTAAGGATGTGCCATGCCAACCCATGCTTGGCATTGATAGTAGCATAGAACAGCTGGCACTCGAAACCATGTTAGGCTTACAAAAAAAATGGACCTGACCATCACCATGTTCATTCAACGTGCCAAGCAATTAGTTAAGAAAAAATATTCAATCAAGAAACACTATGTCAGCTTATATGGGCCTACAACAAGCCATAAAGGCCCGACATCTCATTGATCAATGGGTTTCTACCACATTCATTTTTTTGTTAGGGCTCCAACTTACACTATGCCACTTAGGTGGATATTACATTACCTACTTGACCATAATCATCTGAACATAGACATTTGTATCTATGGGTTTAAGTGCTAGCAGCATGGCATGGCATGGCATGGCATGGCACAGCACAGTATGTCAACACAAAGAATGGAAACAATATCAGCTACATGCTAGCACCTGGTATACTATCATGCCAATGTGCGCCATTCCTAATGCTAGTACGGAATAGCAACAAACAAAATGGTATCTACTGTGGTAGTGTTTGCCCTGACAAGCCGCTAGCATGCAATACTTCAATCTCTAGTTACACCACAAGAACCAGTTCTTGGGTGTCACGTTGAAACCTTGCAACAAAGGAGGATACTAACTGCCAGTTTAAGCCACATTTGGTAACTTTGTTGTTTTATTTTTTTTATTATTTTACAATTATATGTTAAGAATAAAAAGTTTCTAACTTGTATTCCAAGGTAATCCACTTTAAGGAGTTTTTCTTTATTATTATTATTTTGTGATTAGAGACTACCTCAAGGTTTTACATGGTTTATGGATTAGCAATGTCATATATGGGCAATGCTTTTATTTGGGAAGTATACCAGATTTGAGTACAGTTAAGAAGCGATTTGGGCTAGGTTATTTCAGAAAGTTGAAGACCGCTGGCCTCACAAAGACTGGACCAACATTTTATGTATCAACCCATACAACGAAGCATATATCATACAGACCCAATAAGGTGCCAGTAGGCTAAAAATGACATCATATTTATACATGGTATAGTTGCTGTCTCGCCATTAGCAGTATGCAATTTGTCAATATATGAGTATACCATACTGTCCCAACCCATATTGATAAGCCATCCTATACAAAATCTAGTATCAAGACTGAAAACCTTAATTTGGAATATCCAAGCAACAATTTAGAGTCAAACTAGATCATATGTAATTTGCTTAGAAATTAAATGAGATCATTAAATCATAGTTTTATTTAGAAGAAAATTTCTCAGAATCAGCATTGGTGTATCTATTTTAAAGGAAATTACACTTCCAACAGGAGATGAATGACATTATATGATATATGCAAAACAAATTGATAGGTCCAAAGAATTTGTAAAAAAAAAAAAAGCCCTTAATGGTAAAAAAATGACAAGTTCAAGAAGAATATAATAATAGTTTGGCAATAATTTGTTTTTCAATAAGCACAACTACAATCCATAAAAAGCAAAGGAGATACTCTTACAGCCAGATAAGAATCGTTATGGGCAGAATAATCACCTTTCCTTTCTATCATCAGTTATAGATGCAAAATTATCAGTTACTGCAAATGAACTTTGATAAAATCTCCTCTGACCTAAACTATACAGTGGACTATTGGCTTCAAGTTTGCCCAAATCATCTGGAAAAAATAAGAGATATTTGAGGACATAGGCCTGCAGGACAAAGAAAAAATATTAATATAAGAAAGGACTCTACTAAAAAATGAATAATGCTAGGCATATCTAGAAGGGTCATCATAAATAACATCAATTCAGCGCATCCATAGCCGCTGCCATGTAATGTTCAACATTTAACTTATAAATAGCAACATTTGAAAGTATAATTTAATATGTTCTGAGCACATAATCCACAAAAAAATGCATATAAAAATTTATAAAATTTTGGTGACATTGCGTTGCGGCAACCAATTGCAGCAGATTGTTGCCAACTGGAACATCTGCTTGCCAGCCAAATCTTCATATAAACTGAATTTTTATGCAAATCCAGAACAACGATAGACCTTGTTTTCCTTTTTCAAAATCCCCCCTTGAGAGCTTCATACAAGATTCCCTTACCATTTGATTATACATGCCTGCACATGCCTGAGCTAGTCCAGTGAAAGGTAAAGGAACAAACGAAAACGAGAAAGGAAACATAAAATGGCAACAGGAGTAGTTGATCAGGCAACACCATCTAGAATACTCGCACACATTTCTGAGAATGAATATGATATTAATAAGGATTGAAAATGAAAACAAAGGGCTATGAAGCAACTCAAGACACAGTTGATAATGGAGGCAATGTACTAGATTTCATAAGCACCTCAATTATTGATGTTATCTAAGAACAGCACTTCATAGCATAAATGTGGGAAAAAGGCTCAAAACAGTATGCAATCCGTGACACCAAAGTAGATCAACAACATGTTCTCCTACCAAGAAGGGTAAGAGAATTGTGAAGAAAAAAAAAAAAAAAGGTATAAAACTGAGTATAAGAGAAGATTTGAGTAAAGTTGGAAAAGTATGCAGTGATAAGTATCTTTACCTAAATCGGCATAAAACATAAGAACAACAAATAACAACAAAGCCTTAATCCTAAATTAGTTGAGATCGGCTAACAATAACAACAAAGCTTTAATCCTAAACTAGTTGAGATCAGCTACATGAATCCTTTTTTTCCATTTAGCTCAGTTTTGAGTCATATTTTCTTTAAGATGCAAAGATTTTAAATCTTTCTAAATCTGTATAAAACATACGAGAGGAAAAATACAAGAAAGGAACTAAATAAATTCCGCACAAATATACACTACTGAACCTATAAATTGTAAAAGAAAGCATTATCCAACATATGGGTGTTCTTGCATCAGCAACAAATGGATTTGAACTAAAAGGAATTTGACTTTTTTTCCAAGCAGTAAGGTCTTATATAATTAAGGGTCTACCATCTTTTGCAAATTTGCTATAAAGCAGTCTCAAAGATTAAGCATTCAAAGGGCATTAATAAAAAGGAGAATCCAAAATTATTGCAAGTCAAAATAATCACAAGATAAAACAAAACGCAACAAGACTGGGCAAAAAAATGTCACTATGATGCAAAAATGGAGCATGGCATATAAAACAACAAGCAAACAGAGTACTACCTCTATGGTTGCCAAGACACCACAAGGACCTCCCTCATGCTGGACAAGGCCCATGCATGTTTCTGGATCAGAGCTAAACCTATATGCATAGTTCAAAAGAAAATCAGCAAGTCAAAGGTAATATAAGACAGGGAGATCATTGCTACCATGCAGTCAAATTTTAATAACTTGTTTATTTAAGAATTATTAAAAAAACTCTCTTGTTATTTATAAATTCTAAAGTAATTGAAAAAGGTTGAGCAATAAAATATTAGGTTGCAGATCCAAAGGCGAAAATCCAGTGCTGTTAATAACAAATGGCTTTATTTCTTGGTTGGTATTGATATTCGCTGGTATGATGTCATACCAGCAAACCCAGGTAAACAACAGCCCCACTGAGATGCATAATGTAATGACAGGTGTGACCTGGGTCATAGAGACGTAAATAAAGGCAGAGGACTCATTGATGATATAACACCATGGATGGGACATTTGAATTAGAAAGATCAAAGTAACAAGAATATCAAAAGAATAGTTATTTCCTACTTTTATTACCGAAATCAAAACAAATGCCTACTCATAGCAACATTGCTATGAGAAAAAGTAAACCATTTTCAGATTTCTAATCAAGTTCAGAGCACAAAGAGAATTAAGGATCCAAGCCCTCCAAGAATCAACAATTCACTTATTGAGAACATGATATGATCATCCAATAACAAACATTAAATGAGAAGCAAATACTCTGGTGTCGAATCAACAGCCCCCTAAAATCAATGTCTAACCAAGCTTTTAAAAACCTGTACCAGACAGCATATTGGCTTTTTGAAAAACAGATACAGCACTGGGTACCGACACATGGTACAGGACCGCATACCATAACGACACACTTTGTGCCAGTGCTTATTTTCTACTAGAATTGTACAGTTCTGCCCGTATTGGTCTGGTATCGCCTGTACCATCCTGTTCTGATAGTTTTTAAAACCTTGCTTCCAACATTATCTTAGCACAAAGCAAGACAACTACCAAACTCAACAAAGTTAAGGCTTAAGCATCATTAAAAGTTGTATTAAGCAATCTAAATCTTACAATATGAATCAAACCATGGCGTGTTTTACGGATTGCATCTTTGTATCTTAATCCAGTTGAAATTCCAGAGGTCAAATGAGAAGCCTGTCATTTGAATCTTGAGTTCCATGTTGCAAGCCTCGAATTTGGATATGAATCAATGCCATATAAGTTATACTCATTTTTTAATGTAAATGATTTTCATGTAACACACTCCTTAGTTATAGATACTATGTATGCTAGATTACTTTGTAGGAAAAGGCTTTATAGATGTAGCATATTTTAGGTTTTTTAGAACTCTAATGTTTAGCAAAAAGATCTTCCACTGCCAGCACTGAAATACATACCATTTTGAGCTAGAAAGTATCCATATGGCAATATGCATTAAAAAAAGGGAAATCACTGATTGTGGACTGCTCATTATCAACTTAACTTTAGATTCTATCCAGCCTAAAAGCTAGGCTCATGAACAGCCTTCATGATTTCACCCATCACAACTTTATACAACAATTATCAGGCTCAATTGTAAGACACAAAGCACACAAATCTCCAAATCATGACATCCTCTCTTAAATCAGAACCAAATATGTTGCACCACTAATGGAGAAACAACCCACTTTGATTATTAAACAAGATCTCAAAGTCTACCTTTATGACCTCATAATTTCCTTCAACATATCACAAATCTTGTGTCTTACAGGATATAGCGCTACAAAAGATATTTCTGCTGCAAACCAACCATAATATTTTTGACAGCTGTTTACTCTCCATTAAAGAATGTTTTCCCAATGTCTCTCACGATCTATCTCCAATATATATTAAATGACATGTCAATATTACTCTACCGAACTGAATTTGTACTCTCTCCAGTGTTTCAGATGCACAGACATTTTGGCTTCGCTCAAGGTTTGCAGCATATCCAAGTTCCCTCATCTCTGACACCCTATGGGAGGCAGCGAAGGGAATCCAAAAGCAAGCATGCACATTGATTTAAGCTGTTCAGAATTCATTGTAAGTACTTGCAAAGTTCATCAGAAATCCATAATGAGTTCTTATGCTTTGATAAATTCAGTTAAAATCATCCATGAATATCAACTATTAATTGAGCAATTTCTGAACAATATGCAGACAGAAGAAGCTACTGCCAGCCATCACCAATTTCCTTTTTTCTCCTGAAAGCCTTCCAGCAGAATGTGAACCCAGCAGCATTATAAATAGTATAAACTTCAAGTGTTCATAGCATAGATGATGGCCCTCTAGGTTTTCATTTAACACCAATGACTGATGAAAGTAAAAAAATCAAAAAAGAAAACTTTCATATATTATTTCCTGGTTCACGGAAAACCACTTAAAGATCAACGAGTCATGACCAATGCACATTCTTTCGTTTTTTAAAAAAGTGATGAAATTATATACTGGGTTTCTATGCCCAAACTAGAACACAATGAAACATGGGGAAAAAATCCTTTTGGCAGGGTGAAACAAAAAAAAAAAAAAAAAAAAAAAAAAAAAAAGACGGAGAATTGACAAAAAAAAAAAAAAAAAAGGAGCAAATTTTGACAAAGACGACTTAGACTAACCTGATGCCCTGATTGCTCCATTGCGCAAGCACATCCCTCGACACGCCACTCCCAAACACCATCTGAAATAGCTGGTCAGCGTCCGAGGGCAACAGCTCCTCCCCAGGATCCAAACCCCTGCGCCCTACCTCCTCCACCTTCCCCCCCTGCGGACCACCCTCCTCGGCTTTCGCCACCGCGGGCCCCGAGGCCGCCACAGCGCTCTTGTCCACCGCTTCCTCCGGCGCGCCCACCGGCCTCGCGGGTCTGAGGCTCTTGTTCCCCATCGCCCTGATCCTCTTTTCGGCAGCCGACGCCAGCAGCTCCCTCTGCTGCCTCCGGTTCCGCGCCTCCACCGACTCCTCCGGACTCTCCCTCGGCTTGCTTCGCTTTGCCTCCGGCGGCGAGCTCTGGAGGCTCATCTGCAGCGCCATCTGAAGCTCCTCGTCCTCACGATCCGCCATGGGACACGATACCACCAACGATCCCCAAAAATCACAACCGAATCCTAAGGAATCCAAATCTAGGGTTCCGATGGATCGAATTAGACCGCCGCGAGAGGCCGAACCAGCAGGAGATCAATCCTGGTATCGATCGGACCGTATCTATCATGGAATTCGATTCGAGAAGGGGTTTGGATTGCGAGTGGGAATGGAAACCCTAGGGGCAAGGGGAATTCGGCGGTGAGGGTTCGTCGAGGCGGAGAATGGCCGGGCGACGGGAGACCGAGGAGGCGAGGGAGAATCGCTGTGTTAAAACGCCGCTCTCCCGAACGCCGAGAGCTTTTTTTTCCTCCATCTTGGCTGTATATATTTACCAAAATACCCCTAAACGCGCTTTAGAATCTTCGATGCTACAGCCATCTCCGGACGTCCATCTCATTGATTATGGCCGTCTCGCGTGTTAAGCACGGGGGTCGTTTGGTCATTTGGTGGGGAGAAGCTGGGGGCACGCACTCTCTAAAGAAACGGGAAGGCAGGGTGGCTTCATTCAAGTGAAGCGGGCCAGAATGGACAACAGAGCACGGGGTGAGAGGGTGAGAGGGTGAGAGCCGTCAGCAATTCGTCGGCCAATGATGCTTAAGAACGCAGTGGAAGCACCAACCCCTTCCGATCCGATATGGCGCCCTTCCCGTGAGCCCCCTGGCATGTTGGGTTCGGAGCTCGGTGGGTAATTGCATTGGGTCATGTCGTAATACTTAAACTAGGTGTCACTTGGTAGTACATAATTATTCAAAACAAGATTATAATTATAGTTTTCCTTTAAAAAAAGATTTTAATTATATTGTTATTCTTTGTAACAGATTTTACAGAGACCATTACCCATGTTGACCATCATGACGGTTAGAACAATCATTCTTATTTATAATGTATATTTTAGTATTAAAATAGTAATTGTTATAACAGTGTTATAATGATAATAATAACAGAAAATAATGGCATTACTTTCAAATCATTGTTCGTTTAATATAAAATTACTATTTTTTAGATGCATGGAAATGTGTTAGAAAATAATAAAGGTTTCAAATTTGTCATTATATTTAGCTCAGGAGTCTTCCCTTATTTTTATCTTAAAAAAAAATATTGCTTCGTTTAGAGAAATAACACAAATGTAAATAATAAATTTTTTTATAATGATTAATTAAAGTTATTATTATTTTATTAAGCAAATTCTATTATACTTCCTACTTTTGATATAAAATAAAAATTAATTTTAAATCTTAATCATGTGATTCATGATGGATGGTTTCATGGCGGTAGCTAATTTAATCATTAATCCTATACATGATGGAAGATGAAGAATGACTAATGCCATAATTTTATCTGAATTTCAAGATCAAAATAAGAAACAGACAAAATTTGATTAAAATTTCAATTGAATTCTAATTAGGTATTCATGCCTTATCTCCATCAACAGTGGACCTTTTACTTTCTCACTCTCTCTCTCTTTCTCCCTTCTTCATCCACTCGTTCTTTTTTTTCTATAACTTCAATATTTTCTTCATCACCATTTTATCTTCATTTATAGGAATAAAATTTCTTCTATATTTATAAAGAGAATTTTTTTTTTTTTTATTCCTGTCCCTTTTGAAATGGGTCCCATAGAATTCAGGGATAATAAAAAAAATTATCATCTTTATCCCTACCTCTTTTTTGCCTTCTTATCATTTCTCTTGTATCATAAGGTTGAATTCCTCCAAGTTATCTCGATAAAATATATATGCCATATAAAATATCATTCGTGTTACTAAAAATGCTTATACAAAAGAGTTCATGAAATGATTTATAAATATAATTCATACATAAAACAAGCTTGATTTCTCTCACCATAAATAAATCCATGATGCCATTCCGGACATCTTTAAGTAAATAGTTGATATCATCAAAACAATCAAGCAACAAAATACATCATTGAATGATTGACAAAAATAATAGCATAAGCTTAGCACAAATGATTAATTCATGCAACAAAACTTTGAATCACTGATTGGGGGTGGTGGACAGATATATCTCGCACTCTTGATATAGCCAGATAGCTTAGGCAATACATGATGTACTCAACATTGACACCCCCAAAGTGTAATCAGAAGAAGAATATTGCAAAAACGAATGTATATTCTATAAATGATGAGAATCACAGATCACTAGCATTCCATCAGGACCTGTATGTTATTTAGTTCTGTTGTTAGAAATTTAAGGCTGTGTTAGATTTTTAAGAATATTTTTTATTTTAATTTTTTATTTTATTTTTTAAAAATAAATTTCATTTTTTGTTATCTAATCTCTAGAAAATGCATTAGATAGGTAAAAATAAAAATTATTTTTTATTTCTTATTTTTATTATAAATAATATCTTTCAAAAGAATAACTAAAAAAATTAAAGAAAATATATAATATTATAATATTATATTACATAATAATGCAGATTATAATATATATTATATTATATATTCCAATATAAGATTAACAACTTTACTAACAATATGATAATATTTATTATATAATATATATTATTATAATGTATTTCCATAAATTACATATTTGTTATAAATAATAATATAATATTAATTAGTTAATAATGTGACATCATTAATATTATATTATTAATATGATAATATATAATAGTTAATATTATATTATTATAATAATATAAATATAAATATAATATTAATAATATATTATATAATATAGAAACTAATATTATATAATTATAATATATTAATATTTATAATTATATATTAATAATATTTATTATTGCTTTTCTAAAAAGCTATTGTAGGTTCTAAAAAAGTTATTTTTAAAAATAAAAAGTAAACATAGTGTAACCAAACATATTTTTTATGATAAATATCATGTTTCTATTTTTAAAAATAAAAATAGGAAATAAAAGTGATGCAAACAGGTCCTTTGTTTTTTTAGTTTTCTTCATTTTTTTATGAAAAACAGTAAAAATATCTTTAGACTGTTTTCTATTTTCTTTCGTAACAGAGTTGCATTTTTTAAAAATTTATTTTCATTTATTCATTATATGCATTTTCACAAGTGTTTTCTTATTTTCTATGAAAATAAGAATGAAAAATTGGATTATTCTCGGAAACCAAATGTTAATCAGAATACTAAATAGAAATAATAAAATTTTTACACCTATTTGTGCCATCATGTAAAAGTTGCAGAAGTCCCAAAAAAGCTTAGGTTTTCCTTTTATTGCTCATTTCTTAAGTGGTATTTTGATGAAAAAATAAAGCACAAATATAAGAAAAGAAGAGGAAAGCTAGCCTATTTAAAATAAAATCTTAATAGGTCTTTCCATCATGGGTTACTATTTGGCTTCAAGCTCACACAAATCACTAACCGCATAATCAATAAAGGTGCACTTAAGCCAATACCAAATGGATCACATTTTAATCAACAATAGACACATTCGACCTATATCATTAGCTAAACTTATTTAGTTAATTTTATAAAATTAAAATCATAATAATTAATGATAGCTTACATATGAAAAGTTTTCAGCATCCATGACATTAGTATCTAAGGAGGATAAAAAGATGCATATATGTACACATATATGCATGCATACTTATGTTTTGGAATTCACATGCATGAATGGTAGAAACCGACTTCAATGGAGCAGTGGATGGCCTCTACAGCAGTATTTGCAGGCAAGAATTCATTGACAGCAACCTCTTGGTTCTCATTCTTTTGTCTGAAGTTGGTCAAGGATTCTGGAAATGATCTGCAGAGTTATCATATCTTCATGGAGCAAAGGAGGCTATAGGCTATAGCACAGCAGTTTTACCAGCATCACTTCATTGGATAAATAGTAGAAATAAAGTCATATCTTCATAGAGTTGTGCGATATAAAAGCTGCAAACAGAAGGTAAAAACAGGATACAATCTTCAAAGTTGCAACGCCCAAGATTGTTAGCACAACCTGCAGTGATTCCATCATCTCTCTCCCCATTAACAAAACCAACGACCGAGGTCCTTAGGGTGTAGGAAAATGAATAAATGAATAATAAATGAAGAAAGAAACTTCCTTGCTATGAAACAATACTTGGTCAATCATGGGCACAAGTCCAGTGGCCCTGGCTTGAAGAAATCAACCTGGAATGACTTGCTCCTGTTCAAAGCATCAGTAGAGCAACTTATTAGTACTTTTGCCCATCAACTTAGAGATCCTTATTGTTACTTTAGAATTGGCATCTTAAGGTGCATTAGAGAAGAAGATGGAAGATAAAAGATGCGGTTCTTCTTGCAAAGGGTACAGGGGTGAGGAGGAAAAACAAGCAGTGCATTCAAAACTACATATTTATCACATATTCCACCAAAGCAAGGGGCCGAGTAATGCATATTAGAAGTTATCAAATCACCTGCATGATGATCAAAACATACATTGGATCATTGTCTTCACACACTGTTTGAGGAATGAAACCATCATTATGAGGATGCACCACTGATGAATGCAAGACCCTAGCAACCTGGCGCCCATGTCAAAATTTGCAAGATCATGATTAAAATAAAAAAATAAATAATATTGAGTACATAAAAAGTTATAAAATTCTATGCTTTTCTTATCAACCTAGCGTCTGAGTTTATATTTAACTTTACTTCCATTTGTTAGGCATTCACTCTCTCTGTAACGCTCCAAACTTATCTGCTGCCTAATTAATCTGATAACAGACCGAAACTATGTGGCCCTAAAAATTTGAGTGTAAGTTATTTGGTAGTAGGTAAAATTAAGTTATAAGCTCTTAAACCTTTTTTTTTTCTATTTTTGAAGTATTATAATCTTCCTTCCTTATCAAGGAGCGATGTGGGACTATTTTTTGAATATTATAAGTCCTCGTCACACACTAGAAGCCAATTAAAATCTATTCGAAGTCAAATTGTTGGTGTTGCAAGGGTGGCTTCATAACATGGTAGGATTTTACCATCATTCCATGAGTAGCCCTCCATAAACCAACTAGAATATATCCAAAGTCAGGTCGTTGGTATTATAAGGATAACTTCATACTATGGTGAGACTCTACCATCATTCCATGGAGAGCCCTTTCCTTATGCCTGCTGACTTCTATATTCCATAAGTAGCTATTTTCTCATGTCCACCAATACCAACTTTCGCGTATTCAAGTTGTCTCTGATACCATTTGTCCATTTGTAACGCTCCAAACCCACCTGCTAGTCCAATTAATCTGCTAACGGTTAAAAATTACGTAGCTCTAAAAACTCAAGTATAAATTAATTGGTAGTAAGTAAATTTGAGTTATAAGTTCTTAAACCTTTTATAGAACTATTTTTGAGGTATTATACTCTCTCTCAATACTGATTCAAAAGAGTGATGGAATCGGCTCAGGTTTGTCATGTCAGCCTATGCGCTTAGAATTTAATTAAGAGATCAAACTTCAATGAACTCTAGCCATTAGTGATCTAGAATATGGAACATTCTTAACTGGGAGTGCTGGTGGTTTTACTCAAATTTGCAGGGCATGAAATTAAAATGTCCAGTGTCACAACGTTGCAAATGTTTAGGACTCCACATACCTGGATTGTAGAAGCTCAACAGGAGGAGCTCCAGGTCCTGCATGCAAACCATGTGGCTATTCAGATGCTGTTGGCTAATCAAATGCCACTAAAATGAAATCAAATGGCAGGAATCGAGATCACATTGGGGTGAAACATCAAGGGAGATTTAGAGTGGACATCCGGGAGATGAACAGAACAAACAACCAAACAGTAAACACATGATTCTAATCAGAGAATTATAGCATTTATAATTGCCTATCAATTATAGCTGCTCCATCCACTGGAATTAGATTTTCAAGTACTAACAAAAAGAATAAACGAATGAATACACCACGAGATGTTTCTAAATATTTTTCAACCCCTACCCTCGGAGAAACCTTGTAGCTTGCATCACAACTGTTGGCTCACTAAAGTAATGGGTGAATCTATTACTATTACATTACAAGATGTATAATGAGTGGTAGTTCTCTTTCTTAGCAAATGGTATGTAAAATAAAAGAAGACGGGTTGAAGATTTGATGCTATAATTAAATCCATTATTGCACTAAAAAGAAGAGGAGATTCACATATTCAATTTACATAACTAATATTGTAGATATCCTTTCAATTGTAATAATAAAGAGAAGAACTTATATCTTACATCCGGAAGGAACAAAGTTTTTTAAAGCCTTATAAAAAGGTACATGCTTTGTTTGTTAAATTAACTTTTAAAAAAAAAAATTTGAAGAAAAAAATATTATATATATATATATATATATAAAAGTAGGTTTTGATCATCTTTTCATTCTAAAATCAAGTGATCGAATTTTATGCTTGACTATATTTAAATATAGCTAACTATATATATATATATATATATATATATATATATATATATATATATATATATATATATATATATGTGTGTATTTTATTTAATAAAAAAGCATTTGGGCATTTCAAAGGCACTTGGCTTGATTAAAATATATATATATATTCTAAGTGCTGATTTTTTTTAAAGTGCTAAATCATTTGATCTTTTTTTATATAAATTTTATTTTCTAACAATGTGACCATTAAGAATTAATCATGAACAACAATTCAAATTTAATTCCAACAGTCACATGATTCTAAAAGGATGTGTTGATTCTAACAGTCGCATAATTCAACCAATGTTCTGTTACAATTCAAAATAACATACTTCTCAAAAAAAAGAAAAGAAAAAAAAAAACATCCTTCTTTTCTCTTCTCCTTCTCTACTATTTCAAAGAGTGTTGTTCTAAGAAGAAATCTTCAGAATTTGATGGCTGTGAACTTCGGAAGACCTTGTTGTATATTCTAGTGATGATTTGCCATAGAAAATGTCCAAACACACCTCAAGGTCACAGGAAAATTCATTGCTATTGCTTCAACAAGTAATCCTAAACGTTTGCGCTAAATTCAATTAAATAAAAAAAAGTTCCTCCAACCAGAGGAGTTGAGCTACGAATGGAGTCCATGCACTGCTCTTTTTATCGAACCTAGATATTCATATATACTTTCGGATTAAAAATGCTCAGGGGCTCAAGTAAATTTTTTTTAAAAAAAATAAATAGCTCTTCGGGAAATTTTAATCCTTTAGAAGATATAGAATAACATTGCGGCAAGAGATTTTTGATCTTTAAAATAACAACAACTAAAAAAGAAGAAAAATGAGCGAAAGATTATAAATCTTGGATCTCCCAGAATCTAAAAGGCAACTTCAAATCGTACAAAATGCAAGAAAGGGAAGAGAGAAAGATCGTTAGACGAGGGAGAGGAGGAAAAGACGAGTGCTTTGTTCTCCGATTTGTTTGGTGGAATCGGCCTCCTGTTCTCTCCTTCGTAACCCTCCTCGCGAAAGCACTGGGAGAGGCCGTTGGAGACGTTGTCTCTTCTTCCTCTCAGAACACCCAGTCGCTTACTATCACCAGTCAGTGAGAATATCTTGAATAATTTTATTTCAAATGGTGTTCATTCCCCCATCGGTCAACTAAAGCTACTTGGCCTTTTGATCAGATCAAAATTGAATAAGTTTAAAAATAAGCGTCTTTTTTTATTTTTTATTTTTTCTGAAATGCCTAATGTACTCTATAGTATTGAGGAACTGTTTAGACCCTAAAAGGCTACTTGGCTCAAAAAATTTATGTCTTCACTTGGTACATATAATAAAAAATAACAAAAAGAAGAATATAATGGATATAAAAAATAAAAAATAAAAATAAAAATTATTTTATTTATATTTGATGGAAGATAAAATAATAAATCTTTTTAAAAAAATGGTAGCTATTAACGAGAATAAAAATAAAAAATAAAATAGTTACCTGACGATTATTCTGTAAAATAAAATTTTATTTTATTTTTATAAAAAACAAAATAAAAAAAATTTAAAAAATTATGCTATTTAATTTAATTTAAATTTTTTTTCTGATTCGATGTGAAACGTACCTTTTTTTTACTCCAGAAATAATCGATCTTTAGCATTGCTCGACAGAGGTAAGCTCAGGGTAGACCTTTCTAATCATTGAACTTTTGGAGGAAAGGGGGATGGGTTCCAGCTTTCGTTCGTGAAGCGGCAAGAGGAAGGGCACGGATGCTGTTCCATGCGATTCCAGCGTGCAGGTACTCCTAAGAAATTTTAGGCGTCGCTCTCGGATACTTTCGTGGTGGATGTATTGCTGCCAGTTTGACCGCCCTTCGCCAACGCAGCTTTCACCCTTTTAGAGATCACTGACGGCCCATCAAAATTTATATCCAGCAACATCTATTTCTTTTTTTCTTTTTTACTTTAAAGAATAATAAATAATTTAATTTAAGTGATCTATATAAATTTAAAATAACATGCCATGCCCTCCACCCGAGGTAGAAAATCGAAACGGAACATTTTTACGTGTTTCCTTGCAATTTATGTAGATGTTTGATGCATCGCCAAAATTTTCATCAGGGTTGGTTTTGACGAGCGAGCATGAGCGGTGCAAAATTCAATATGCGGACTGAGCCATTCGCATTCGTGGTGGTCAGATTGAAAATTCTGTGCAATTTGTGTATTGCTGCACTGCCATGATCAGATTGGTATATTCTAAACTAAATATTTAAAATCAATCTAATTAGAATCAATTTTAAAATTTGGATAATAAGTCTGATCTTATCTTAGAACCAATCCAATTAAACTGAATTCATTCCAAGAATCTATTTTTTTTATTAGCTTAGATTTTTTTTCACTTCTTTTGTCATTATTAATATATTAAAGGTTTTTTTCTTAATTATAAAAGTTAAATAAAAGATTAGGAGTCATCATAAAAAATACTTCATAAACTCATAATATTGATCAATATTATTTAATGTTTTTTTCTTCTTTGAATGAATATTTGATGATATATGTAGCACGTCCAATAAAGCACATCAAAAATTTATGGAAGTAAGCAAATTAATTTAGATCCAAGAAACTCTTTGTTTTGAATAATAATTAAATACTATAGAAAAAAAATGAATATATTTGACATAATTAATTTATCATCTCTTACTAACTAAAGGTCAAAAATATATATTTCTAATTATCATAATAAATAGTCATTGCTATAAATTAAAAATTTTAAATATCTATACACTTATCAAATAATATTAAATTAATTTCTAATTAAAATATATCAACATCGAATTAAAATCTTCATAAAATATATCTATACCCAATTAATAATCCAACTACAAACAAATATTTATTGATAATTTAACACCAAGTATATTTAACTAAATGGTAGGCAAGAGGAAGTAAATATCATTAATTTGATTTTTGAGTGTATTTTATTTTTTAAAAAAAATTATATTTTTTAAAAAAATTTCACTGATTCTTAAGGTTAAAAGCAAGGAACCGAGTTTTAAAATCGAGAATTAATTTGAATGGATGAGCTCCAATATTCTGAACCAAAAATCAACTCTATAAAATTGAATAATTCTAATACGATCAAATTGGATTCTTATCAGTTCTAGTCCTATATTATTTAATCCTTCTAGAGTTCTCATCATTTCAAGTGCCTTATCTCTTAAGAAACAAACGGTAGTTTTCTTTCCTCTGCTTCTATTTTCATTGCTTCGTCTCTTCAAAAAATACAAATGATAGTTTTCTTTCCTCTGATCCACTTTCCAACTTAGGTTGCTCTTCTATCACCAGCTTAGTTGAGTTTTGGATCGTAACAACAATTTTGAGCCACCTCAACATAAAGGCCACCTATTCTTTCCTCATCTTCTCCTCCCAATAATTCTAGCTTGCTAGTAATAATTACATGGTAAGTTAGTGTATTATTCACATAAGTTCATATTATAATTCATTATTGCTTTTATTATCCTATATTTGGGAAGACATCAAAAGAAAATCTATAATTTTCAAAAACTTCTAAAATGATATAAATAATATCTACAAATGATTAACTTGCCTCAGTCAAGTTAACTTTCACGCCTTACTTATTGTACGAGAAGAGGTTTTTATAGGCTCAATCATCATATTAAGAGATTTAATCTCTTTAAAATTTAAGAATATTTTAAGAACCATGTTAAGATCTTAATTAAAGATAATAAGTCGAGGTTTATGAACTCAAGAAACAAGATATTTTTTTTTTTTTTTTTGGCCATCTGCAACGCATCATTGTTTTCTATATCGAAGTTACACCAACTTGTGTAACTTATTTAAACCTCATACTTTAATGCATAACCTTTTTATTTTTCTAACTAGACACGTGACCTCTCATTTTCTTTAAATCTTTTTATTTTCTAAAATAAATACGCTTTCATTTTATCTTCCAAAAAAAATATCTTTTTCATCTGTTAAAATAAATTATTTTAAGTTTATTTTCAAATGATGAATCCATCACGGCCGCCACAAGCTTCGTCCGGTCGGAATCACCGTTGGTGGTCGATGTGGTGTCAAATGGTGCGAAGTTCTTGAAACAGAGATGGCGTCGACGGCCGAGCGGATGAAAGGAAGCCCATGGCTCGAAGATGAGATAAAGCGGGGGCTGAAATAGCGGAAGCGACGAGAGCTCTGCCAGTGCCGTTTCGGGCCCGCTTGGACAGTCGTTAATCCAGCTACCGGGAAACAGCCACATCGGTGCTATTGCTCCCACTCCGCAGCTGTTCTATAAAAAAAAAAAAAAAAAAAAAAAAAAAAAAAGCTTGGTCTTTAGATCTGTAAATTCATTGACGTGGCAGACATATATCGGATCTATAGGATTTTTATTCCACATCTCCATCGTCGAATCATTGTGCCAGACTCTTTTGCATGCCCGTCATCATCCCATCACCAGCCTACGTACAAATTCAGAGGGCAGCGTCTCTTTTTCTCCTATCCAATCCTCACCGTCCACTGTCCCATCAAAGGCGTAGAGAAGTAGGAGAACCGCGGGATCTGGAATGCGATCTGCTCGAATGCGGTAGCGATCAACGCACCATGGGTAAATATTGAACGCCACCGACCGCGCTTCTGTTTCAAGTGCGTGCGGCAGAGGCCGGCTGCCGGTCAGGTAACCGCACACGATTTAGGCGCGACGGCCAGGCGAAGCAAAGCGCGTATAAAGTAACGAGTGCTCCGAACCGGGTTTCTCGGGTCCCTCTCTCGCTCTGTCTCGGTTCTTGAGATCCACCGCCAGATCCGGGCACAGAGAGCAACAAATAAAGCTAGAAGCGAAGCTGAGAGAAAGGAGAGAGAGAGAGGGAGAGGGGGGAGAAGGAGGCGAAGGCGAGAAGAAGAGATGTCGAGCGGTAGCGATGTCGACGAGGACGAGCTCCTCCAGATCGCTCTAAAGGAGCAGGCGGAGCGGGATTTGAGCTACCAGAAGCCGTCGAGGGCGTCGAAGCCCGTGGTCAACCTCGTCCAAGCCCCGTCGCCGCCGGCCTTCATGGCGAAGGGCCGGGGGAACCCTAACAATAATGCGAGGGCCGGCGCCACCGCGGGTAAAGGGCAGCGCCGGCCCAGCAAGGGCGGTGCGGACGACGACGATGACTCCGAGGTGGAGTTGCTTAGTATCTCATCCGGGGACGAGGATGCCTCCAGGGATCGCGGCCCCCCGCAGCGGAATCGGGAGCGGAAGGCGTCGAGGGACGAGGGGGATTGGGACGGGGACGAGCCGAGAAGCTGGAAGAAGGTCGACGAGGCAGAGGTATTCGCATTCCCATTGTTGATTGATTGGTCCTCTTGAATCGAAGATCGATTCACTTGTATCGAGGCAGACGCATTCTTGTCCCATCTTTTATGGATTAATTCTTGAACTTGAGATGGACTTGTTAGTTCCTTGGTAATTCATACTCCCGGTTCCGATCGGTAAATTCTTGAATTTAAGATGGACTTGCTAGCAGTTCTTAGTGTATTGCATGCTTCCATTTTTTATTGACCAATTCTAATGCACAGATCGATTCGAGGCAGACGCATTCTTGCCCGGTCTTTTATGGATGAATTCTCGAATTTGAGATGGACTTGTTAGTATTTCTTGATAATTCATACTCCGGTTTCTGATCGGTTAATTCTTGAATTTAAGATGGACTTGCTGGCAGTTTTTAGCGTATTGCATGCTCCCGTTTTTTATTGACCAATCCTTAATTTTGATTCGGGCTTTTTAGTGTTTCATAGTGACTTCTCATGCTTTTTATTGGTTACTTCTTAAATCTGACATGGATTTGGTTATTATTTTGTGACAACAGATGCTGGTTTCAGTTCAAATAATTTGTGCTAATGAATTGGAGTCACACTAGTTGAGTTTTCAGCGAAACATGACATCAAATTTCTGTTAATTTCTTGGCTGTTTGTGCTTGGTCTGTTTGTGCTGAAGAGATCTGTGCATTAGAATTTGATGTGAATTACATTTAAGAGAGTTATATATCCTATTTTTGGTAGCTCTGCACCAAATGTAGCTGTTTGTATTAAAATTGTATTCAATCTGGAGTCTCTTATGGATCTTGTTGAAAATTTTGTTGTTCTCTTGTGGCAAGAGTGTAAACAAGCTACTAGAATGCCATCATTTTGTGGACAATTATTAACATTTGCGGATGATCATTATATCATATGTTCTTTATTTTTCTTAACTGCATTGTAGTTTTCTCCAAGTTAACAATCCTAGTCTCTATTCCTTCAATAGCCTAAGGAAGGAAGTGGGTCATCTGTCTTGACAGGAAGTTGATCAAGTGGCTGATGTGATTTAGAAAAAAAGGTGATCAAGTGGCTGGTGTGATTTAGAAATAAAGGGATCAACATGCTGATTCCATCAAGAAAAAGGACAGGCCAGCTGGCATTTTTTTAGGAAAGAAAAGTAACTTTTGCACAATTAGCTGGCACTAAGTGCACCTTGTGTTTTTCCAGTGATATGCACACTGGGCTGCTTCCACAATGGTTGGGTGGCATCTTGATGGTTTTTGACTGATTAGTCATGAATTTGGTATGTTCTCTATTTAAAATTCTGTTAAGAGTTCATTTATTGTAATTAGCTGGGTTAAAACTGCTGTTCATTCCAACAACTGGCTAACCTGCTTTCAGTGAAAGAATCACTGATCTATTAAATTGTGTTCTTCGTATTGGTAAGTTAAATATCAATCAAGTTCATTGGTATATTGCTGGTATTTATTGCCAGTAAGCTGTACCTATAAATTCGGGATGGTCTAGTGTGGTAGTAAATGCCGATTTTTTGCCTCCTCATTAAGAGCAAGGAGTGGTGGTTATTGCTATTTCCTGTTTGGTCCTTTGGTGCCTCTACACTCTCAAGATCTTCACTGTTCTTTTTGTTATCTTTTGCAGCATTTATGATCCATTCCAAGTAGCATCCATGCTAGCAGCTTTGCAACTCATTTCTGCTCAAGGATATATTTCTTACTGATAAGGTGAAAGATAAATGATCTATATATTTTTCTTATTTTCAGCTTGCTCGTAGAGTTCGAGAAATGCGTGAGACAAGGGCAGCACCTGCTCAAAGCTTAGAGCAAAAAGGGACAACACTAGGTCAGAAGGCGCTTACCAACTTACAATCCTTACCTCGAGGAGTGGAAGTTTTGGATCCACTGGGACTAGGGTAACATTTCATGAACATGGGTGGTCATAGCTAATAATTTTATTCAATTTTTTTCCAAAAAGATGGTGTTTATGTTATGCTTTCTGAGCTCATCTTCTCAGTCTTGAATTGCTTTCCCCCCTCAGTTCTGGAACCCTGTTGTTTTCTAAGATGCTGCTCTTGTGATAGTTTCATTGGGGTGTGTCAGTTCATACATCCATCTGACTACTTCACATGATATATTATGTTCCAGATTGCCAGTTTGACGCATTAATAAATTATTGATTTTTTTGGCTGTTAAATCTTGATGCCATGTAGTTTTAGCTATTTTCTATGATCATATTCAAAGTATATCATGTTCCAGATTGCCAGTTTGATGCATTAATAAATTATTGATTTTTTTGGCTCTTAAATCTTGATGCCATGTAGTTTTAACTATTTTCTATGATCATATTCAAAGTGGAGCTTCATACATACATAGGCTCATGCATGTGTATATATTTATGTATTTGTGTATGTGTATCATCGAAAGCTTAATGGATATTTGCAAGTGAGTTTTCCTTTTCCTCTTTCTTCTTTTCATGCAGCCTTTAATCAATGTCATGGGGCCTGTTTTGAAATTTTAATTGAGATTCATGAAAAGGAATCCACAGTAACATACCCTTTCTAGATTGTTTTTTCCCCCTTTAATTAAGTCTCTGTTGTGAATGGACAGGGTAATAGATAACAAATCTTTGAGGCTAATTACTGAAGCTTCAGTAAGCTCACCAGTTTCTCGAGAGAAGTCTGACCCATTGGATCCCCATACTCGAGGTATGCTACTTTTGGTTCTGGTTGACTCTTATGATGAGTGATGGAGTCCCATAATTGTTGTGACCTAATTGTTGCTGATCCTCTCAATACTTTACATAGGTTTGAAACGGGATAATATACAATGTTGAACTTGTGCTTTTAGTGATCAAGTGACTCTACATGTGTGTTCATGGTGATAGCACTTATAATGAATTTTGATGCAAAATTATGGAGCTGTATAAGCTAGAATTTTTGAATAAATTTATTGCTTTAGTGGATTGCTTATATTAGCATGTTGCATTTCACTCCATAAGGTTTTGGATGCTTCCAGGGGTCAAACACATTAGTAAGTTTTCTGACAGTTCCTCGCAACCTTTGCTATTTAGCAGCAAGAAGAATGGTCCAGATTTCTCTGTTATATTTTGTCCATTTCTGGGTCATATGTTGTTCCATGTGCTTTTTAGAGTTAGAGGAGTTAGGTTTTTGCATATTCTCAGCAGGAGCCATTATCAGTGATTTCTGACTAAAATCTACTAATGAATCTGAAAGTTGTTGGGCCGGAACCATATTCAGACATGGCGTTTAAGGCTTTTAGGTGATTGGTTGGAAATCAAAAACCTTAAGGATTAAAGTCCATAACCGATCATTTTAAGAGGTGATTGTCAACTCTGGACAAAATAAGCAGATGAAGGATCAGGTACCCCTTGGGGAATAGTGAATTGGATGGACAATATGAAGCATTTAATTACCCTTATTTAGGAGAGTGAATAATTAGAAGGCACGCTGGCAAGTCTAGGAGCAAGATTCATCTACTTCAGACCTTGGATTTTTAAAGTCTGGGTAATGGTTGAAAATGGAAATCTATGGGTGCAAGGTAGCTGAAATAAATAGAGAAATAATGCACGATACATGTGGTAGAAACCATGTGAGTCAACAAATAGGAAACATTTAGTAGAGTGTTGAGTACAATGTATAGAAATTGTCACGGAGTCATGAGAAGTTTGCACGTGGAGTTGATATGTACACTCCCCTTTTCTTAGAAATGTATGCCCAAAACCTGCATTTCCATGTAACATTTCTATAGTGAAACTATAAAATAGTGCATAACTCAAAGATGATAGTACATTTATGAACCCCCAAAAGAAGTGTGGCAAAAATGAGAGTTCCTAATGCTAAAAGTAGACGTCACATGAGTTGTGGAGAAAAGTGTAACAAAAGCAAAGTGTCTCTTTGAGACTCTAATGAGTTACCCATTAAATCATCAAAACTAGCCCCTCTTCCACTTCCTATTCATTCAACTAGATGGCAGACTACATTAAATCAATCGTGTTTGTTTCCTGAGATTTTAACATCTGACACAAATTGGATTCTTTCGTTACTTCTAGTTTTCCTTTACAATTTTTCTCCAAGTATATGCTTATTCTTGGTTGGAGATTCTATATGATCGGTGGGTATGTCATCATTTGAAATTAATTTATCTTAAGGTTAGAGCCACAATATTAGATTGATTGCTGGCCAGAGTTTATGGCCTAATGTTTTTATATCTGTAACAGCAAGGAAGATTATTATATAAGTACAAAATAGGAATGGTAGGATTTTGTGCTTTTATTATTATCTTGATATCATTTTTGTTGCTGTTGATTATTTAACATAAGCTTGTGTCTTAATTTTTGCAGAAAAAGTAATGTATTCGTCTTCAAATTTTGATCCCAAGGTTTTTCTTTCACGGGTTCACCAAGAGACAACTGCTGCAGATTTAGAATCTGGTGCCCTTACTTTAAAAACTGATCTTAGAGGAAGAACACAGCAGAAAAAACAGTTGGTGAAAGAGAACTTTGATTGCTTTGTCTCTTGCAAAACCACAATTGATGGTATTTAGTAATCAAACTTCAATATATATTTCTGGTGTTTACATAAGTAACTTGTGGGTTGTATTTCAACAGATTTGTTTCAAGATGCTGTAAGAAGTTACTTATGTTCTTCGCAGATATCAAGTCGAAACTGAGGCAGATAGAGGAAGATCCAGAAGGTGGAGGTACCGCTCACTTGCATCAAATCACTCAAAATATCAGTGCAGTAGCAAATCGTGCGTTTGAGCCTCTCTTTGAGAGGCAGGTAGAAAACTGAATCCTTAGTTTTAAAATTTTGTGTTTGTGAAACTTGTGGTTAGTTAATAATTCCATTTATTTGATGAACTTGATTTCTTATCTATCTTGGCAACAATTAAGGTGCAAGCCGAGAAAATTAGATCGGTTCAAGGAATGCTTCAGAGGTTCCGCACACTGTTCAATCTGCCAAGTGCAATTCGTGGGAGCATTAGTAAGGGCGAATATGACCTAGCTGTTAGAGAGTACAGGAAAGCAAAGTCGATTGTGCTTCCTTCTCATGTATGTTAACCTTGCCAACTAATTGATTGTTGTGTTTTGGACAGTAAAACTGCTCTGTTTTTTTGTTAAGAATGCTAACTTACATTGAATGGAAGTTCTTGATATTCGTTATCTCCTGTAGATTGGTTGTACTTTATGGTTAGAATAATCCTTGATGATCAAATATGCAAACTGTAGCATGTTTTGTTTTAGAGAGCAGAGTAAAGATGAATTTGGAAGAATCGAGTCTTGTGCTGTAAACTAGGACTAGATTTTTCATGTTTCTCATTTTTTTGCTCTTTACAATGGATGATAGCTCATATGGCGGGACAAAGAGGTCCTCATCCTTTTTGGGTTTGAGATAGAAGTACCAAAGTACATCTGTAATAGTGGTCTTGGGGCTCATTAAAGAAAGCCTTTAGGACATTTAAAAGGGATTCGTTGTAGAAGCTAAAGGCTCATTGGGAATTAAATGTCCTCTTGCACATCTTTCAGAAAGGATTGCATGCCCCTTCATGTTTCTCTTGTTCTTCTTAGTTTTTTTCTACTTTTTTTGCTGTCCTTGCATGCCCCTTCATTTTTCTCTTGTTCTTAGTTTTTTCTACTTCTTTTGCTGTCATCTTTTCTGAATTTTCTTCTCTCTTATCCTAGCCAGACATCATTCCTCCCTTTTATTGCCGCATAACAATTCGATTATCCTCATACTTTTTCATAAGAGGGAGGAGCGACAATATTGTCACCAAATCTCTTAAATGCACAGAGCCATTTACTTTCTGCCAGAACATAAATATGGCTGCAAATAGGAGAAAGAGAACTCAGAAAGAAAAGTAAATAGAAACTTAAATAACAAATCTAGGTTCCATGTAATGCATCATTTCAGCGGTATGGCAAAGTGGTGTAGGTAATCATACATTTCTTTTTAAGGGTGAATCTAATCATCTGAAATAGCATCAGGATATTATTTCTTCCTCACAGCTTGAGGGCATCCTCTATTTACTTGATTGCTAAGAACTAGCATCAATAGCTATGTTAAGTGCTTCGTGGTTGTTATATAGGTTATTAGGTATGTTGTGAACAAGGGATTCATATGAATATTAAACAAAAGAATAGGGATGTCAGAGAATTTGGTGGAATTTTGTGGTAACCTTGGTTAAATATGAATTAAATCCTCGCTGCTAAGCCCTAATAGAAACGATGAAAAAGGGACCAGTAATGTTACCCTTTGTAAATATCACTAGAATTCTTTTTCAGCTGTGGATTGTTATGAACATAACAATTTGTATTTACAGTAACATGAATTATGTGTTTTCAATCCATCTCTTTGCTTGTTGCAAATGAAGCTGAATCAGCTTATAAACACTTCATTCTATCATGGACTTAAAAAACTATGCTTTGTGTTGAACAGAAGCTCAATTGAAGAACTACACAAGCACCAAGAATGTTTAAGTGAAATTTCTGTAAGTCAACATTATTGTGAACTTTTGGAACCCTAACCTAAAACCTAAACATTTATCTAACACAGTTTTACCTTTGGCGGCTCTTATGCTCTTTAATCTGGTGCAGAATTTAAAACATTTGGACTTGAGATAATGGAAATCTTTTTTGTTTTTTTATGAGGAAAGATTAAGGAAGTCTTGTATTTACCTAATTACTGCAAGAAAACTTTGCAAGTCACTAAGAACCTGAAAGTCTTGAATTGAATTTGATTATCTGAAATCAACTTGAAGCTTGCTTAAAATTTGGATTAGGTAGGTTTTCTGGTTTAGTGAGACATTTGACTTGAAATGCTCCATGAGATGTAAATTTTAGCACTCTTTGTCATGAGAAAATCTTGACTATCATAAATCCCTTCATTTCAGATGAACCACTTTCATTTTAGATGTTCAAGGATTTGAAACTGTTAGCACATAGTTCAACATAGATTGTTAGACCTAGACAACTACATTCAACACCTTGAAATTGATGTATCTTGGAGACTGATGATTTGACAAAACCCAATCTAGAAATTCCCTTGATATTCATCTAGATAATAAGTCCGGAGTATCATTTTTTGTATGCCTTTCTCATTTGCTTGTCTTTGATTTTTTTGTGCTTTTGATCAAGGTTTTAAATCCTATGGGATAAACCGTTCTGATTTTTCTATGGAATGGGATGCGATTATATCTTGGCTCGTCTTAACACTTGGGTTGGTAGATGTCTTAGGATGTGCCTATTTGGATACTAAGATGATTGTGGGATGGTCCCTTCTCAACACTCGAGTAGCAACCCATCTTGGCGTCCGATGAGACATCCTGTCGGGATTTGAAACTATGCTTTTGATCACCCCTACTTATCCTCTTGCACAAAAGTCCAAAGCACACCAAATTCCGCTAAGCTTTTGTGATGCAGGACTTGATATTTCTCCACTTTCAACAACAGTTTGCTGTAGTCGGATATTTGGCATCTTCTTTGCAGTCTTCTTTATCCTATGGTGTTTGATAACTAGCGTTCTTGAGAACTGCATTTCACTTAGCTACTATATTGTAAGGAAACTATATCATTTTCTAGGTTATCGATGTGAATTCACATTATAGTTTATACCTCAAAAAGAAGCTTTGACATATATCTGCCCCACCCCCCCCCCCCCCCCCAAAAAAAAAAAAGAAAAAGAAAAAGAAAAAAGGGAACACACACACACACACACACAATCCTCCTCCTCAGTGAAGCTTCAGCTTATCTTTGTTCCCCGCTATTCATTTCTTGCATTGTTGAAATTTAAAAACAGAACAAGGTTTCTATGTCATGCTGTAAAATTTTAGGCACTATGCATTTGTATCAAATGTTCTTTGATGTCCTTGGAGAAGAATGCTTACATCTTGTTTGGAACAAGATTAGCAGCTACCCATAGTCTTTTCTTACTATTATCTGATTTACTTGCAGGTTGGAATACTAAAACGTGTACTTGAGGAGGTGGAAAAAGTAATGCAGGAGTTTAGGGGCATGCTTTATAAATCAATGGAAGATCCACAGCTTGACCTAGCTGATGTAAGTTTGCTCCTATGCCTAATTCACTTTTAGAGAAAATAAGAGAGTTCATATAATGGTACTTGTTGCCTTAAAAGTGCTGATTGATAAAATCCCTGTTTCGACTTGTCTTGAGCCTTCCCGTAGGGCAAGCCACCTAAGTTATACATAGATTAATTAATAAAAAAGAAAAGAATATTTTCATATATTATAAGAATCTGAAAATGTTAAAAGAGGAAAAGGATGGGACAATTGACCTTATATTTCTCCTTTTGTCCTAAGATTTCCTTTTTCATGACCTTTTTTTATTGTAAGTCCTTGTTTTTTGCCAATATGTCTTAATACATCAATTTAGGTTCCTTGCCTTTATGCTACTTTGCTTTCATATGCTTTTTATTCTAGTTCTAGTGGGTATCATATGTTCCTGGTGCATTTGTTTTAAAAGCTCCACATGTCTTACATTAACTAGTGTTCCATGCTTCTAGCTTGAGAACATTGCCCGGCTGTTGCTGGAGTTGGAGCCTGATTCAGATCCCTTGTGGCATTATCTTAATATTCAGGTACTCTTTAATAGTTCTTTAGAAACTACTTATTTCTAAAATTTCTAAGCTGTTTCATCATCTTGTTACTTGACGCTTACTTGTCTAAGTGTTTTAAGTTTCATTTCTTTTGTCAGAATCGCAGGATTCGAGGTTTGCTTGAAAAGTGCACTTTAGATCATGAGGCACGGATGGAAATTTTGCATGATGAGATCCGTAAAAAGGTGCAGTCTGATGCAAGATGGAGGCAGCTCCAACAGGACTCTAATAAATCAGTAAGTGCTTTGTTATTGATATGCTTATGTTCTATTTAATGCATTTGATACTACCTATCAATTTACCATTTGCTGCTTACATCCACTAGGATTGCTTAAGAATCAATAAACAGGTGGTAAAAATCAAGATGGAAAGGAGAAGTGCCGCATGAAAAAAAAAAGCTGCACTATATATTAATCTGATTGTTACTGTTATGTTTTTGCAATTAGATATATTAACCGGTACTTGTTATCTTCTGTTTTATCCAGTTTGATGTTGATTCGTCCATAGGTGACTCTCTTCCAGTTGATTCACAGCTGGTAGATTTGATGGGCGAAAACGTGGATGCTTTAAGAGGAAGGTATATCCGCAGGTTAGCTGTTGTACTTATCCACCACATGCCAGCATTCTGGAGATTAGCTCTATCTGTGTTCAGCGGAAAGTTTGCGAAGGTATTACTTTGGATCGCTCTTTACTACACTTTTGATATTAGTAAAATGTAATACTTAGTAGCTTTTGGCAGTGGCATAATGAGTATGCTTGAGAAATGTCCTTGGAAAGTTTGCATCAGCCTAGAAATTGGTTCCATTATATTTTCACTTTCTTCAAGTTGGAAGCTTTAGCTAATTTTACCTGACATGTTACCCAATGAAATCTCAGTAGGAAGCAGACGATTGCTTGTGCTGTTGTCATTCATACAAAGTGCTATTCTATGGTGTACCTAATTTTGTCTAAATTTTACTACAGAAGCTAGGTTTTTATGTGGAACCTCAAAGTTCCAAACTTCCATGCAGTGCTGACTCTCCATGCATACATGCATGCATGCATGCATGTGTGTGAAGAAAACTTTAAAAGAATAGAAACAAAGAGACCCTCCTTGTTCATTTTTGCATGTGATATTATTAGCTAACCTATCTAAAGTACCTTGGTAATTACAAGCAACAATTTGACCTTCATAATATGAGCATCTCAGTTTCTGAGGTCTTATTATTCATCATTATATGAACCACTTGAAGAGTGTTTTCTTTCATGTGCTGCTTATAGGTATGATCTTATAGGAAAATGGAAATGTAAAAGTAAAATTTGTAGAATATTTCAACTCTATCAAAAAAAATGCCATCTTTTATTGAAGGGTATGGTAAAGAGCACAATGCGTCAATTAAAGAAAAGATCTATGGTCTTCCTGTGTTGATCTCCATCATATTTTTGTAACAATGCTAATATTTATGAGGGGTTAATTGGAATTCTGATGTTAATTTCTTTACTTTATTAATTTGAGAGTTGGTTTTTACAATATTATTTACAAGCTTGCTCTTCAATTATTACCTGCAGAATTAATGTAGTATGTAGGCATAGCAATAACTAGAGGTGGTCATATGTTGGTAGAGGTTTGTAGAATTGTAGTGAAGGATGTGAAGAAGCTGTATACTGAGAAAGAATGCTTTCATTTATGTCCATAAAGAAAAATACTAGAATTGGTTTCTTTCTAATTGAGGATGAGTCTTGTTTACTCCCTAGGTTTACTAACTTTGCCTTTTTTGCAGGTCACTGCTGGCAATAAACTTCTTGATTCTGAGACAAATGCTAAACCTGCTGCAAATAGGATTGAGGATAAGGTTGGTGAGGTGAAATACTCGAGCCATTCTCTTGAAGAAGTTGCTGCTATGGTTCATGGTACCATGGCTGCATTTGAGCTCAAGGTGTAGTAACTTCTCACAATTTTTTTGTTGTGAATTATTTAGCAAACCTTATTTTTGACTTACATTTCTTAATTTGTTCTCTTTTTTATTTCTTTCATATAAATTGTTCATTGTTGGTCTGGAAAATGAAAAAAAAAATAAAAAATCATGCCATTAGTTCTCAAATTGAGTATATGGCCCTAGACATCATGCATTGATTTATTTTTCCATCCATTCTAGAATGATTTATAATATTTGGCTCACTAATAAAGACTTCTGTAGGAGAGTACACTTGGGAGCAATTCTTATCTATTCCACCTCACTTATCTAACAAACTCTGGCCTTCTATGCTGAACCAGCTATGTAGCATCAAAAGCAAGTATATTCGTTGGGTTGGCAAAGGAATGGAGAACAAGGGATTATATATAAGATGCTTGTGTAGTGGCAATCAAAGCATACTGCTGAGTTGAATTTGGTTTTATGTGAGAGAGTAGAAAGAGTAGGGGATTTTGACATGTCACTGCATGAGAAGGTGGCTTGAAAATGGTTAGCTTGTATGTCTAGCTTTGGTAGCATAAATAAGAAAATATAGATGGTTCATGGGATCGGTAGGTATCTAAAATTGGCATGCTTAAAAAAGCTTTACATGCTGCTTATCAAGTGGAAGCAGTTTATTGGATCCGAGTAACTCCAAAATGCAATTACTTCTAATGTCATATTTGGATTCAAGATATGGGATCAAGGGCTATACTGGTTTGGTTTCGAATATTAGGTTAGATAGAGAATAGAATCATTTAATTAATATTTTTCTAAAACCTCGTATCTTATTTCACAGGCTTCTTGAAATATAGTGTTGTGTTTGCATGTCAAAATTCCAATATCTTCTTGTGCCCTGGCAACATTAATTTTGCACGCTGTGATGTTGGTTGTGCTGCTTCAAATAGATAATTCCATGTAAATTGTAATCGTAACTTGCAGTACAGCTACCTAGTTGTTGATGTGTCTCTTTTGTTATTATTATGTTTAGGCTTTGTATCTGCCTTTTGAATTATCCATTCACTTTTCCTGTGCGTATCACCACTCATGAAAGTACTGTCTTTCTGACATGATTGTTATGCACATGGATGTCTATTGGAATTCACCTTATATTTGGAGTGCAATTATTATACAGTCTATGTTTATTCCTGTTGTTGGTGGGAACAAAGAAGTAGGTGACTTCTTGTTTTGATGACAGGTCCACAATACATTTCGTGATTTTGAAGAATCAAACATTCTTCACCCATTCATGAGTGATACTATAAGGGAAATAGCTAAAACATGTCAGGCTCTTGAGGGGAAGGAATCCGCTCCTGCGACTGCTGGTATTTAATATTCTTTGTTAAAAAGCTATGTTATTAGTCATAGTATAAAACAGGCTTATAATCATAGAGCACTCTCATGATTCTACCAGTTAAAACATTGCGTGCCCTTCATTTTGAAATCACAAAGATTTATATACTAAGGCTCTGCTCTTGGATGCGGGCAACAACCAAGGAGATAGCCAAAGATGAAATGTGGGTTCCTTTATCTACTCTGGAAAGAAATAAATCTCCATATGCAATTTCCTACTTGCCCTTGGCATTTCGGGCAATGACAATGTCTGCAATGGACCAGATTGATGTGTAAGTTCTTGCTTTTTTTTACGGATTTTGCTGATTGTATATGAATATTTCTAATCAATTTGTCAATCTATACCTTTGTTCATGCTTTTCTGTCATTTATATTCATGTGTCTCTTGCATGTTATTTCTGCTGAGACTTACACAAGGCCTTCCTCTCAATTACCTGTTATATGGATTTCTCTTTTTGATTGAGGTAGAAACCCATCAGTTAACTGCCCGTATATGATCTGCGAATGATAGTATTAGAGATATAACAGAGCAATGTATCTAGAGATGGACTGAGGCTAGTGCTTCATAACTTAGAGCTTTTCAGTGAATAAACACTTCATATAGGTCATCTCATGCAAGAGATATTTACATTGTGCATCCTTGGGATTATATTTTATTATCTTCTTCCATCTATACTATTTCCTATTCTGGTATATATGTCTTAATTTGTTCTTGAGAAGGAGAATTGACTTTTTATTCTCAAGGAATTTGATTTTTCTGATATTTTTGTTAAATTCAAATGGAGGATATTCCTTTATTTCCATGAGAAAACTTAAGTAAATGAAAAGGAAAGAGAAAAGAGGAGGGATGATATGAGCTCATAGAAGGCTTTCGGCCTTGTATACCATACAAAAAAGGAAAAAAATGAAAAACCATGAAACAATAAAAAAATTGCAAAAAGGGCTGAACCAGCCCGAACCAGTGGTATGTTGCTGATTTGGTTCGGTACCGAACCAAACCAGTCCAGTACCGGTTCATGGTTCCATGGACCTTGATTTTGATTGATGTGTGCAATTTTATTTGGTGCATTCACACAAACATCATTATGATTCACCTTACTATATCTTCTGGCTGGTTGCTTATAGACATCTCCAATGAGGCACCAGTCTTGCTGGAAAAACTATAACCACAATATCACCATGATATCTACCACCATAATTCCCAGAATTCCTAATGTACATGCTCTGCTATTGTAATTATGTGTTCTTGGCGCATAAGCTGTTCCTGACTTACATGGTAAGCTGAAAGATTTTTTCCCCCTTCCTCTCTTTTTTGGTAAGGATGAGGAATTTTTTTGTATTACCTTAAGCTTGAAGTTTGTGAGTTGAACTACTATGTCTCAATATCATTTCAAGTTAAAGGGTTCTGTATGTGATACTGACATTCTGTGGTCTTTTCTGCATTCTTTGGCTGCTGCTAACCCTTCATTGTGGTCCTTGTCTTGGTTGCCTGCCTTCTTAGTAATGATTTGTTGTGATAAATTTATGCAAATTAATCTTTGTACGATGACATAAAGGTATTAGCTGCATGGGTGAACGATTGTTTGGTTAAAAAAAAAATCTTCTATGTTTTTTATCATTTCACAGTAAAACTTATTTGGAACACTGAAAAGGATTTTTCTTCTTGATGCTGTTCTGGTACATTTGATGATTCCACTTGACTTTTCTAGGTTATTTTTGAAGGTTTGACATATTTATTTTGTTACCGTTTTTATTCTGAAATTGTAGTGCCACTTCTTGGGAAAGAAGGCTCTTGATCTATGGTTCATCTAAACCAATGACATAGCAGCATTCTTGTAATAATATAAGTTACAGTATTTAGTGCCTTTAGATTGATGTTGTTTCTACTTTCTACCTGTTCAGTATGATTCAGAATCTGAGGAGTGAAGCAACTAAGTCAGATGACATTTTAGAACACGTTCAAGAAATTCAAGAATCAGTCAGGCTTGCATTTCTCAATTGTTTCCTCGATTTTGCAGGTATGCTTAATATTGAATGCAGTAGATAAATAACTTGGCCTTTTGTATAATTAATTATCATCATGAGTGCCGTCTTCAATCTGTGCAAGTGACTCAGGTTATCTTGAACGAATTGGAGGTGAAATCTCTCAGAGTAAATCAAACAAAGAAAACAATCACTTGCAAAATGGATATGCAGATGGCCTTGATGGAGAGTTATCCAGTATTTATGTCAGTGGTGATGATGCTGCTGATTCCCACAAAAAGCTATTAATAATTCTGAGTAACATTGGTTATTGCAAAGATGAGCTGTCGCATAGCTTGTATGACAAGTACAAGCACATATGGCTGCAATATGGGTACCGTATCAATGTTAATCCCTTTATTTTTATCATTCGAGATTCTTATGACTGGTTTTTTTATCCTTCCTAGGAATTTCTTATGAGAATTGCTCCATAGCGTAAATCATAAGTTTGGTGTGAAAAGTACCTTCTATGTTTGGACTCATCATGGTCATCAATGTTCCTAATCGTGAAACTAGAATTTAAACTCAGAGCAGGGTAAACCTGGAGAAGCTTTCTTACCAGGGACAAGCTGATATATATGTGCACTATCCAAGGCCAAACCCTTGAAATAAGAGTGTCTTTCATTTCTCACTAGGGAATAAGCTGACATATATTTCTCAATATATTCCATTGGAATCTTCCTTAGTCACCTGATCTTTCCTCACCTCCAGTCTTCACCTATATCCAGGACACCTTAATGCAAGAAAATCTCAGTTTTGATTTCCAAATTGGGAAAAAGGAATCAAGATTTCAACTTTTCTATGCTTATCTGTTTGAGAGAAAGTTTCATTAGTTTCAGCAATTTAAATCGTGCAGAAAGTTTAACTCTCGAACTTGCTAAAATGATTATATGTTCGACGGTATCATTGAAATATCAACAGCAAGATGAAGCCTCCACTGTTTGAGGTTGGTTTCTTGTAGAAAGATGAAATTCAGCAATAAAAGTGCAATGGAGAGGAGGATTGGTTGCTAGAGGGTTTATCTTGGCTACTCGTAAAAATCATCTGCTCACCAACTTTTAGAGGAGTCAGGAGTGGTTATGAAGGTATCAGGGGAAAAAGTTACTGGTGTCTTATCAAAGAGATTCTTTACTGAAGAGAAATTGTAGCTTTTGCATTATTTTTTGGTAATAATTTAGCTTTTGAATTGTAATTCCAAATAGCTCAACCAAGATAGGAGGAAATATTCTTTTTTGTGGACTCCACTCAGACCATTGCAAGTCCAAAGGCACTGTAAAGTCCTTTCCTAAGAAAAGATGAAATGAATACTAGATCACTGAAATCTCAGATTCCCAATCAAAGTTACCTTCAGAGACAATCCTAATGGCCTCCAAACTTTCTGAACCTCATCTGACCTAATGTGGGTCTTTTAGGTTGTTCTTGGTTCAAGCATAAGGTGGAATTAAGATAGTTATTCCTTTTGGAATGGACATTCATGTTCTTATTTTACTCAAAGGGGAAAGGGTAATAGGTGGCAGAAAAATCATGCCATCCGGAGCCCATTGGAATGGTTATTCCAGGAAATAAGCAGATTTGACGGAATAATTATTCCTCCTGTTCTTGCTGCTTGGTAGAAGTAAGGTCTATTCCTGCTTTACTCCCAAGCCAAACACAGCCTTAGAAACAAATCCAAGTTGATTGTATGACTTAGAAAACTATGAAAAAGATAGCTTTTATAACCATTTTAAAATTGGAAATATATCAAAAAGCCTCCTGACTCCTAAATCTTTAGCATTGAGGAAATGTCTAGATATCTCCTAGCTCAGCACGGTATGGTATTTTTTTAAGGTAGAAACCCTATTATGAGTGAGAATGAAACCTTATGTTTTATTCTTGTCCCTGTTCATGATATGCCACTCTTCCTTAAAAATTTTATCCATCTTTATATTTTATTATCTTCACTTTTTTCTCTATTCCTTTCTCTTTCTCTATTTCTTCATTCTCCATGGTTACATCTCTCATTTAGAACTCCATGAACCCATCAAGGGGCTTAGATTCCTTGCAGCATAGGGCCTGCATTGTTGCCTTAACAAATTTGGCATTAGTGGGGATTATAAAGGATGGATTCCACTGTCAATATGTCAAAGTGGCATGGGGAACAATAGACAAAATGAAAATAAAGAGTGACTTACCATCTCATGATTTATTTATCCTTGCTACTATAAACCAATTGTGATAATTTGGTATGTATATTCAAAAAATAAGGCGCACACAGTAAAGAGAAGGGTTTGTTGTTGTGTCAGAGGGTCAAGAAATAGGATGATACCTGAGATATCTTGTGTCTTTATGTATGTATGTATGTATGTATGCACTTAGTCCATACACAGAGGAGAGACAAATAAGAGAAAGTTGCACACTCCAGTCCATTGAAACTTACAATAGTCATAATACGATAATTTGCTCTTTCTACAGCCATGTTGCAGAGCATGGACTATAACTTTAAAAAAATGAGTACTTTTTTTTAGCATTTGGTTTGACATATAAGTTTACCTCCTTGTGTATTTTGGTCAACAGTATCATAGGCCAGAATATTGAATCTGGTTAACTTACAATTTTGCACTGAAAATTACTTGGTTAACAAATCTGTGGGTAATCATAGACTTATTCTTTTATATATTTTTGCTGGCCATTCTGACTGTTTACCCTTATTTAGGGATAAGGATGAACAATATGCTGATACAAGAGACTTAATAACATCATTTTCAGCACTAGAAGAGAAGATGCTTGAACACTACACATTTGCAAAGGTATTAAGCAACATCCATCCTCTTTTGATGTTTCTTATTAGATTTGGTTTTTCATTGCATTTTTTTGTCGCACACCATGATAATAACATAAAGATGCATTCTTTTGTTCTGTTGAAAGAATTTTCTAAGGGCCACTTTGGATGTTGGGGGGATCTTATTAGTCTAATAAGATCTTCCAACAGGGCCTTTTTGAAAAATGACTGAAACTATCACTGAAAGAGTTGGATTTGCTACACTTGCTAACTAATCTTTGTTTTTTGGGACAACTAGTTCTATCTTGTGATTTATCTAATCCCTGGAAAACAAGGATTAGTTACTCGATCGGCCTCCTTGATTATCCTGTTATGATGGAAATTTTAAAGATGATGCCTTGCTGGAAGATCTTATTGGTTGATAAGATTTTTGGCATTGAAACAAGGCCTAAGTTAATTAATGGACTTAAATTATGTGCAACCATACATTAGAATATTATGTTTAATATGTGCTTAAATGCTGTATTGTGAAGAAGACGTAACCAAATAAAATGTGGGGCTAAATGGTCAATTGTATTAAGAGGATAGCTGAAGATCTTCTAGAAGAGTTAAAAGGGAAAAGGTATACAAATAAAGAAATTTGTTGATGGAATAATGCGATATTATAGGCAATTAGAATAAAACAGCTTTTCTTTAAATAATGGAAAAAAGTAATAGTAAGGATTTTATAAGATATAGATAGGCTAGAAAAAAGCAGAATTGTTGGTGAGGCTAAATATGCAGCATATTATAATTTATATAATAGATTAGATACAAAAGAAGATAGGAATGAAATTTATAAAATAGTTAAGGATAGAGAGAGGAAATTTAAAGACATTAAGTTGGATGCATTAAAAGTGAGTAAGGATAATGGGATATTAGTGAAAGATGAGAAAATTAAAGAAAGAAGGAGTTATTATTTTGAAAAATTGTTAAATGAGAATTCTATTAAAGAAATCTTAAGTAAAATTAAAGAGTAATAGATTTGAAAAGAATAAAAACGGTAAGTTGTTAGGTCAGATGAAATACTTACTGAGATTTGAAAAATCATGGGAGATATTGGGTTAAATTGGCTTACCGATTTATTTAATAAAATCTTAAAAATAAAAAAATGCTACATTATTAGAGAAATATTGTGGTACCCATGGTATGCTATATCAATGTATACTGCCTTGTATCGGGTGTACTGTACCATACCGGTACTGATCCGAGACTCGGTATCGATGCATATTGAGTCTCAGCATGCTGAACTGACCCATTTGTTGAACATACCAACATTGTACCAGTGTGGTACTAGTTGAGACGATGAAACTTGGTAGTGCCTATCTATAAGTTTAGATGTGATGTAAAGAATTATTCTAATTGGAATTAGAGATGATTGAATGAAGTGGAGAGGTGCATCTGGAATATTATGTTATAAGCGCATATCTTAGAGACTTAAAGGAAAATTTTATAGATGACAATAAGGACTGCCATATTGTATGACTCAAAGTGCTGGGCAATGAAAAAAGCACATGAAAATAAGTTGAAAATTTCAGGACTTCATCTGCTTTAATGGGCCCTTGAGCTGGGCTACATGGAATTCTACTTCACGTGGTGCAAGAATCGCAAATGGTTTGGCAATAGTGTGGGAATGCATTGACAGAGCTTTTGCAATGGGAAACTAGTTCTAGAATTTTCTAGATTACCATTTTGCTCGCATCGCTTTAGATCAGTGTCCTATTCTCATCAATAAATCCTTGAATGTCTCTGGCTTCATTGTCATCAATCGTGGGATATAGTCTCCAGTGCTTGGAATTTGCCTGTTAGAGGTGATGCCATATATCAGGTGAACTGTAAGGTGGAGTTAATCAAAAGGAGGCTTAGGCCTTGGGACAGAACAGTGGGTGGCAATATTCAAAGGAGACTGGAAGAAATCGAGTCAAATATCGTTGATTTGCAGCAAAAAGACTCTGGTGATGGAGTCCTCTCAAACAGGGAGTTGGTGTGTCTTCAGTCTTATCTAGCTTAACGTCATTCACTTCTATAGCAGCAAGAGTTTTCTTTGGTGGCAGAAATCTAGGGTTGTGGTTGAGAGAGTGGCAGTGACGGTAACACTAAATTCTTTCACTGCTCCACCATACTTAGGAGACAAAGGTAAAACATCAGGCTTCTAAAGGATGGTGATGGGAACCTAGTTGAAGATGAAGTGGCAACCAGGTATGAGTTGTGGACAATAGCAATAGACCATGAAGAGCCCCCATTCATTTCTCTTTTCCTTCATATTGTATTAGGACCAGAGAATGAGTTGTTGCTAAGGGAAGTCCTTGACAAGGAAATTAAGGAGGTTGTGCGGTTGATGTCGGGTGACAAAGCCGTAGGTCCAAATGGTTTCTTTCCTTGGTTTTGTTAAACATTATTGGCCCATCATTTGCAAAGATGTATGAATGGCAATTAAGTAATTTTTCCTCTCCTGTTCCACTCTGCAATCTTGAAAGAAGACATTCATTGCTTTGATTTTTAAGAGATCCAATGCCTCACTACCATCCCTCTTCCAATCTATTAGTTTGTGCTTTGCATTGTACAAAATCATTGAAAAAATTTAGACTTTCTTATTAACCCCAAGTAAGGAGACTTTAATAAAGTTAGAAGCATCTTTGACAATATTTTGCTGGCATGAGATGATGCATCACTTGGATGAGCCTTAATTAGGGCAAGCTTTATGGCTGTTAAAATTGACATGGATCAAGCTTAATATAGAGTTAGGTGGGACTTTTCCTTCTACTCTCTTTGATGGATGGATTTTCATGAGAAGCGAATTGATTGGATCCGGGGTTATGGGTTGTTTCCATCCTTTGCTTTCCTGATCAACGACATGCCACCTGAAGCCTTCCACTCGGCTATCGGACTTACTCAAGGATGTCCTTTGTTCCCTTATTCATTATGTGTGTAGATGTCCTCTTTAGAATGCTAAAAGTTGCAGTGAGTACTAACTAGTGCATTGATTGCCTACCAGCCAACTCCTACATTGCCTTCGATATTGCATCTCTTATTTGTAGATGACCATGTGTTATTTGCCTAGGCTACTGTGCCAAGTGCTGTGACATTCATCACCATCTTCGGAGACTATTGTGAAATGACCGACCAACAAGTGGATATGAGTAGATATTTAGTGAGATTCAAACCAAAGATCAAGCCAGCTATTAGACATCAGATTAGGGATTACCTATATATTTTTGAATTGGAGGATACTTGGCACTATCTAGGAGGTCCCATCATAGGGTGAAGATTGTCCATAATTGATCGTAACATGCTCGTGCAAAAGTTTCTTGATGATCTGAAGGGGTGGAAATAGAGAGCCTTGTTGACGAAGTGGAGAGTTACTCTTATAAGGTAGTGCTATTTGCCTTCTTACTTGATGACTAATTCCATTGTTCTAATTGGTGTGCTCTAGAAGCTCGCGTATTATAAGGGAGTTATTGTGAGGCTTAGCAGAAAGCATTAGAAAAGTGCACCTTTTGTCGTGGGAGTATGAAAGCTTATGTTGGTATGTTTTTAATTCCACATTAGCTACGCAATGGATAGATCTTGGGTACATATGTAGGATAAAGGAGCCCAAATATCTTTTTGGCTAGCCTTCTTGAATAAGATTCTTGATCGTTATAAACGGTATTAAAGCAGACCAAGCCCATAGCTCATAGGGATTAGAGGACTTGGCTAGCTTTCGTATTATCTGGATTGAATTGGATTTACTTTGGATTTGGATTTGAACACATAGCTTTATGAAGACATCGAGGCTTAAATAGGAGGATTATATGAGTGCTGATGTTGGCATGTATTTAGTTTTACATCAGCCATGCAATGGGTAGATTTTGGATACTTATGCAGGATCAAGGAGCTCGAATAATACCTTTTTGACTAGTCTTTTTAGGTAAGGTCCTAAGTTGTTACAGAGAGTAGGTTTATTAGCCCACTGAAAATAAGAGGCCGAGGATTCCTTCACTGATAGTGAGACATGAGACTCTAATGGCGAAGAAGGTTGTTAGATTTGTCATTTTTGTTGATGATATTTGGAGTTCATCCGTGGGAGTAAATTATGCTGCTTGGCATGTAGCCTTTCCTCCAGTCCTAATGCAAAGTAGTTTGGCTATGTGGAAATGGATGCGTGCTTTGGTGTCCGTCATTCTCTCCAATTTCATATGGTCCATAGGAGATGGAAGATCTATAAGTATTACTCATGATTTGTAAATTACCTCCATGCCACGTGCAAACTAGCTAGTTTTGGTAGATGTTAATGCTATGAGTGGCCTCGTGGTTAGGGATCTCTAGATGCTGGGGGGAAGATGGTGGAATGCAAGTCTAATTGATCAGATATTGGAGCCGATTTGGCAAGTAAAATATTATATATGGCCGTACCAATGTTTCACATCCTGATAGAATTGGTTGGGGCACATCCTCTTCCCTCTCTATTAGAGCAGCCGACATATATGGTTTTTTTCGGAATAGTCTCCCTTTAACCTAGAGGTTTGCTTGGGTGTGGAGGATGAGGACCCACCCTAAAGTCACACTATTTCTTTGAAAGGTTGCATGGGGTCATCTCCCTATCATGACATTTTTCATTGGCACATTAGTCTCTAATAGTGAACTTTGTCATGGGGAGGAGCAATCAACTGCACGTCATCTTGAAATGCCAGACAACAGTGCAAGTTTGGAGATTAGCTCTTTTTCCTAACCCGATCGCCATATTGTCACTCTCATTGGACACCTTTATATAGGAACTAAAGGGGACTGCAACAAGAAGCAAAGATAGAAGTAAGTCTACTCTTATTATATTGCCTACCAGATTTGTCTCGCTTGGAATGAATGCCTCTTTTGAAATAACAAGCAGAGCCACATGTTGATTATGTTGAAAGCTGTCTCCCAGGCCACTGAGCTCATCCAAGCCTCTGCCACTGAATAGTCCTTGGCAGCCAGGGAAATCTGTAGTGGCCATTCAGCAGCACCTGCATCTCCTCAGATGATCCATCACTTGGGAGCTACACCCCCTTCTTCCTCAGGATCTAACTTTGATGGTAGTGTTTTGAATGGTGGAGCATGTGGAGGAGCCTGTTTTATAATCCAGAATCACATCAACATATTAGTGGTAACAGGTGGCGTTCAAATCTTTAACACTACTATTACTGTTAGCAAAGTTGCATGCAGCTTGGGAAGGCCTCTCTTATCTAATTAGGTTGCTGATAGCTGCCAAAGTTGTGTTAAAAGGGGACTTGAAGTTTGTGACCAACAGGTTACAGAAATTAAAAACACCTTACCTTCTTCATGATGCACGACAATTGTTTACCTCCTTGTACCCTATTAATGTCAAGCATGTATATTAGGAAGTAAACAATGTAGCTGATTGGGTAGCCACTTTTGTAGCTAATCGTTCGGGCAATACTCCATGTGAGTCTTGTTTTGACGCTCTGTTCCCTTCGAGATCTGTTATTCTTCGACTCTCTAGATGTATTTATTCTAGAGTGGTATAATATATGTCTTCCTCAGAAAATATATTGAGTGTTGTAAAAATGAGAATGTTAAGATAGATATATGTTAAAACTGAAAAAGATAAAATAATAAATAAAAATATCAAAGGTACTGTAGAAGTTACATAAATTAAGAATATAGCAATAGAAAATCTATTGAAATGGTACAGACATGTACAACGAAGATCTAATGAAGGAGGGGTACTTTGGCTTGTGTTGAAGGTCGTAAAAAAAAGGAGAAAAGGACCTAAGATAATATTGATGGAGGTTGAGAAATTTGAAATAACATCATAGGTGGCCCTAAATAGGAACACTTGGTAAATGAGGATCTATAAAGCCAACCTTAAATAGATGGCCAATGAGACTTGCACTCTGAATCATCCTGTTATAATTCCTTAGAGGAGAAAGAAGGCTTTTGGATAAAAGGCTAGGTGGTTATGGTATGTACGAGCTAATAAACTAATTTAGTTTTAAATTCTTTTTGGTGGTATACTATTAAACACTTTCTTCCTGTCTCCATTGCTTCTTGTCCATTTTTGGAATGCAACAATTAATATGATGGCATAAATTTCTTTGAAGGTCTTGATTAAGAACCCGCTGAATTTTTTTACTTTTTTGTGAAATAAGGCGATCAAAATCAATCAAGGCTTAATACCTGGTTTTGATTTTAGTTTTATAAAATCAATGGATTTTGATTTCAACAGTTTTGATTGACTACTATAAAATGTCATTTAGAATTAGGGTAATCATCAAAAATAAAGTAGAAAAGTCAGGAAAATAATAGGAAAATATCAGAGGCATCCGTTTTTGTGCATTATGTAGTTTTGGAACCTTTGAATGTATTATTCAATGATTTCAAACTGAACAAATAAAAAATTATTATTATTGAAATTTAAGATTTTTTTGATGTGTAATAAAATCAACACAGCATATCAATGTTTGATACAAATTTTACATGCATTAGTAAATGGTTAAAATATTCAACTTCAAATAATGTCAGGACTAAACTTTTCTCTGTTGTTGCAGTGCTCCCAAATCTATTCAGAATCATAAAACCTGAGTTTAATTTAAAGAAAATGCTTCTGAAGATTTAGATGAACAAAAATGCAAAAGATTAGCCTAGATAGCTCTTAGATGCACTTAAATTTGGTTCCTAAGTTAGTTTCAGGAAACTAGCTAAGTTTTGGATCAGTTCTGGCTTAAACTGAAACATTTTGATTTTGGCTTTGAGGTTTTGTAGTTTGGGCAGAACTTTAAACCACAAAAATCGATCCTTCAAATGAATCTTGGCCTAATATGAACATCATGCTTCTCCTACTTTTAGCAACTGTATCGAGCTCTTTATACAATAATTGTTTCCAGAACTTTTTGGCCCTGGCACTCTTTGCTCTGAATACTTGATTGGATATTAATTTCAAGGGAGATGGCCATAAAATAGTTGTGATGCCCTTAAGTGCATAGTTGGCAGCTTGTGACAATTTAAGGATCTGGTATGATTTTCAGAGTTTGAGGATCCATAAATTTTCAATATTGAGCAATTTCCTTGATGTAAGTTTAACAAGCTGCTGGAATCTTTTATGCCTCTTCACTTCGTAAATATGAGGATCAGGTTTCCTTAATTTATAATGTACGCCTTAATGTGCACAGGAAGTAAAATCTACAACCTCTCACCATTGGCTCCTCATCTTCCAATGACTTCCATGGTTAGTCCAAAACCGCATGAAGTTCTTCAAAAGTTACGCAGTTTTCTATTAGTTGGCCGACCTGTTTTGCCTTTTTCAGAAAGAAATATGAAATAATATTTTTGAGTACCCAGAAGATCCCAGAACTTGTTTCTTGCACCTTACCATTGCCTTACATGTACAGGGCTATTTATGCTCTCTCTTTCTCTCTCTCTCTCTCTCTCTCACACACACACACACACACACACACTAATGTGCATATATGTGTGTTACGTGCACATGGGCATGCGGGCCGTGCATGCACGGGCATGTTTGTGTGTTTATATGTTAGTGAAATCCATATTTATGTAGTTGCCAAATATATATGAAGTTTATCTTGTTTAGCTTTACACAACTGTCTAATTCAATGTTTCTCTGTCTATCACTCAGTCAAACTTGATTAGAACTGCTGCTTTAAGTTATCTGTTGGATTCTGGGGTTCAGTGGGGAGCAGCACCTACTGTGAAGGTAAAATATATGGAAATTATGATAGCTAATCTATTCATAGCTTTTGTCATTTGAAATGAACATCTGCTATAAGAGAGCTTATTTTCCTTCAGGGTTCTTATAAGTTCTCTCTTGCAGGGTATTCGAGATGCAACCGTCGAGTTACTACACATCCTTGTGTCTGTGCATGCGGAGGTGCTCCATAATGTCTATCATGCACCATATACTCACTATGTGTTTTGGTTATTTTTTCTTTTAACATATAAAATAAAGAATAGAATTCCAGTGATTAAACAGGGGGAAAAAATAATGGATGTCTAATATGCTGATTCTGTCAAATGTGGAGGCTTTACTTTTTTGAAGTGCACAGCATTTCTCTGGGCCTAGATCTGCATGTCCGCGGGACCATTTTTTGGCAGCCTGTCTTCTCTTTTAAGGGTTCTGGTGCTTAATAGTTTCCAATTAGCTGTTTTTTATCCCCATCTAAAGGGTGTATGTGTTTGAGAGGCCGATTTGAGTTCACATAAAAACAATGAGGATGCATGCAAGAAACATCCTAGGTTTAATACAATGAGTTAATGACAATGCCAGAGAGTGGTAAGTATGCAGTAGCTATCAAGAAATTAATTAATATGTGGTGTTCATTGCATTCTCTGCCCAAAGATCATCTCTTATTCCTAAGCCAGTAAACATTATCTGCTTTCATTTCTTGTTTTGCTTCCTTGATGGGCATCCATCCTATTGACAACTGATTGATGAGGTTGCATACTTTAAAAGATGTGCAGAAATTTTATGACTTCTGCCATTAAATTTTCAAGGAACCTGGATGCTAGGTTGTGGGGTTATAAGATAGGCTCAAATAGTTTCATCCAGTAAACTGGCGAAAAGGGGAACTCTGATGCCTTCATGCATCTCTATATATGCGTAGACAAAGCATGAGACCGCATCATCTTGCTTAATTACATGCATGTATAATTTGTCTTAATGAACAAGGTCTGTGATTAATATTGGACAATAATACATGGATTTTAGTGGTTTCTGAACTTTTATAACAGCTCTTGTCCTGAGCTTCGGGTTTCTTTTTATCCTACATAATCAAGGCTTCCACAGTTCCACCAATATCAAACTACACTTGGAATCTGGAGTTGGTAAAATGGTGGCTGACTTTGACTTGTTTTCTGTCAATTGGACAAGTCTAATCATGTTATTGCTTATTGCAGGTATTTTCTGGTGTGAGGCCATTGTTGGAGAAGACATTGGGCATTTTGGTGGAGGGCTTAATTGACACATTTCTCAGCCTTTTCCATGAAAACAAAAATAAAGATCTGAAATCATTGGATACAAATGGCTTCTGTCAGCTCATGCTTGAGGTGAATGCATACTTATGCATGTTTTTCTCTCTTACTATTTGCTTGTTAGGGAACTATATTAATATTTTGTGCTTTTTGAACTTTTATGGGTGAGTAGTCACATAAGAGTACTAAGAGGGTTTGGAACTCTTTTTTGATGATCCTCTCCACCTGCAGCTTGAATATTTTGAATCTGTTCTGCATACATATTTCTCACCGGATGCACTGGAAGCATTGAAGTCTTTACAAGGATTATTACTAGAAAAGGCTTGTGAGAGTGCAAACGAGTCTTCTGAGAATCCGGGGCACCACCGCCGAGCAACTCGTGGGAGTGAAGATGCCATGGCAGATGATCGGCAACAAGGACCTACAGTGCCCCCAGATGATTTAATTGTAAGATTATTCTTTGCTCTTTTAATGAAGTTAAAAATTTTTTAAGTTTACTGTTGTTTTCATCATTAGCTGTGCTGCCTGATATGGAATCTCACTGACATGCCTCTTCTGGACAACCATGAGAGTTGATTCTTTAGATCCTTGTTTGAGGGCTAATTATAAGAAAATTACTGTTTACTGAAAGATATAGGGAAGAAACTACTGTAACTCTGTTAAAAAAAAAAAAAAGAAAAAAAGTGTTGCTGTTTTCAAGGTTACTCTGGCAGTCCATAATTTACTTACTTTTTGCAACCATAAAGTATTTGTGAGGGTTCTGTTACATCTGTATGTGCTATGTTTAATAATGTTCATCACAGGCATTCTTCATCTAAGCACCAAGTTTTGCCTATGGTGCTTTAAAACATTGGTTTTGACAAAATTGTGCTTGAAAACTTAGTTGTCTCTTACATGCCAAGGCCATGTCCCTCTATCAAGAATACATAAGCTTTTGATGCTATCATAATCTTTGGTAGTTAACTCCGAGCATAAAATCAAAAGGCAGCATGACACACTGCTTTTCAAGAGATGGCTGTCATATTCTTAAAAAAAAAGATGTGATAATGACACTCAATGAGATGGTTTTTTCAGGGGTGTCATGTTCTTTTGGATTTCATTATGGAAACAGTTTCTTCTACTGTATCGTATCTAATGGTTTTTTGAGGAGCGTCATCCTTGTTTGGATCTCATTATGGAAGCAGTTCCTTCACAGAAATTTGTAGCACTTGTGCTTGTTGGAGGCCATCTGAAACCTTGTCATGCTGCATAACAATCTTTGCAAGTAATATCTGTATTATTATCAGTATCATGATTATGATCTTGTTTGTCTGTCATCAACATCATTGTCATTATAATGATTAGAATATACTTGTATATTTAAAAATCATTTGAACTTTGTCTTGCTGAAACAGATTTTACATTCGTGAGTATATATGTAGAAGAAGAATTTTAAAGCATTATAGTGCAGTGTTGCTTTATGGATGTTATGGTACTTTCGGTCCTTTTATCTTGATATAAATATTTCATAATATTGTTCAGGCACTTGCACAACAATATAGTACTGAACTTCTCGAAGGGGAACTAGAGAGGACTCGCTTAAACATAGCATGCTTCATGGAATCTTCACGTCAGCCAAGCCCTCTCCCGGGAGCCACAAAACCTGTTTACTCTTCCTTCCAAGGACAGGCTGCTTCTCCAAATTATAGGAGGCAGCAAACGGTAAATTCTCCAATCTCTCGGCGACGCAGATGAGTTGATGGGAAGAAGAGATGCCGTCTGTTGTTTGCTTCTCCTCCTCCACCCACCCTCTCCCCTCCCTTTTTTTTTTTTTTTTTTGGTCTTTTCGAAATATGTTAATGTTACTGTTGGTTTTCTTATCCTGTATGTTGGGTAAATTTTTGGGCCATTCTTGGGTGTTTGTAAAATGTTCTCATGGGTTGAGAGGTGGTGCTCTTGAGGGCCGTCCCTTGTATATTTTTGCAAGTGTAGAATCACATTGATTTGAATTTGGAATGCTACGATGAATGCTAGCACTTTTGGATCATGTCACCAAAATAATGGTGGGCCCATGGTTATCAGAGAGCACGAGATGAAGCTACTGGTTGTGGTCTTAATGGCGGCATATTTATAGGGTTGGATTGATAGAGACTAATGAGATGTATGCTAGAAAGATTAGGTGAAGATAAAGGGATAAGGTGTGTCATGTGTACCAGGCTTTTACAATGAACAATTTGTGATGTAATTTAGAAGAATTTTGTTGTATAATTACTGCATACTGCACTACGTGGCCTAAGAATGTGCTCTAGCGGGAAGATGATTTAAAGATGACTTTGCGCTTGCAGAGGCCATAGATGCTTGATATGCATCGAAGAATTTCATTTGTCTCATGTTCAACCACTATATTTATCTTCCCCTGTGGGTCGCGCAAAATGAAAATTGAGTAGTCTGGTGACCTGATCCTGAAAGATTATTGGCCTTACCCCTTGAGTTTCAAGAAATGAAGGTGTGAGGTTGAGTCTTGTTCTTTAAGGTTTCACCTTAATGGATGGATTTGAGATGGAGGATATAGTCTCTACCCTTCATTGGTTCTTCATTTTTCATTAGAAAACAGCAATACCTCCCTCTCCTCCTTCCTTTCTATTTCTCTTTCTTTCTTTCTTTTTTTTTCCTTAGAATTAGCTGTTAACATTAGGCCTAATTTTATTATTGAAAGAAAAATCATTTGAAGGTCAAGGTTGATTATAAATTAATAGGTATTTAAAGTACAAGCTTAAATTTAAAAGCCTAAACTTAATATTTAGAGTACAATGAGAGAGGTTCAATAGTTATTATGTATATAATCTAATGTAATATAAAGTAAATATAAAAATTTTAGTGGTGGATTTGGAGGTTGAAAATTTTTTAAATTTTTTTTATTTTAATTTTTATCTTCATTTAATTTCTTCAAACTTGCCCCATTGAAACAGTTCTCTATAAGGATTAGGTTTTTATGCGAGTCGAACTTCGAAGAAAAGAAGATAGAAACTAGTGCATGGAAAAAGTAGTCAACCCCCTCTTAGTCTAAAGCCTTGGTTAGGAAATGCAAATATCAGGTTTTGAAAAATACAAATAAATCTTCTTCGAGTACTTTTGGCTCATAGTAGGCGGTGCTCTCGTTGGCATATCTCGTCCAACATCTTTATGGCATTGCTTTAAAAAACTCACCTAAAAAATGGGATAGATTCTCAACCTTTTACGTAGCTTAAAGCGATATGCAACGGTACCAATCCTTTCCAAAACTTTGAGAGGTCCGTCGTACTTCGGCATAAAATTGCTGATATTCCAGAATCCATTAGAGCATGAACACATGTGCCATTCACCTTGATACTTGTATACATTAGACTAGCATAAAGTTTCGGAACCTTCTCCACTTCAGCCCCAATTACATTCACCAATTGGATTGGATTGACTCTTGATGCCATCTCATTCGTGGTCTTCTTTTGCACACTTTTAGAAATAAATGCATTCAACGCTTGTTTCTTCGGATAATTTCTTGCATGATGAGGCTCTCTGCAAATGAAGCAACTCGATGAATTATTCTTTCCTTTAGAAGAGGCCTATAGTTTAGAGTTATCTACAACGATTCCGCCCTTCTTCTTTTTCATCTTGCCAAGACTCATCTTCTTGTCCCACTTTTGATCGGTGACTGATCTGCCTTTAGTCGGCTTGGGCTTTTCCTTTTGCCCAACGCCCGAATGTGGGTTGCGAAAGTCCACCAACGACTCTGCTACTGCCATTGCAGATGGGATGTCTTTCACACTTTGCCGACGCAACTCCACTTATGTTTAAGGTTGCAAACCGGACAAGAAGTTAAATAGCTTATCTTCTTGAGACATATTGGTAATATTTAACATTAAAGAACTAAACTCCTTGACTTGTTTCACTTTGCTTAACTTCTTGAGAGCATCTCCTGCAATCCACCCAGTATTGCATGGTAGGAACTGATCTCTTAGCTCCTTCTTCAAAGCACTCCATGAATCTATACATAGCCTTCTCGTGCTCAAGTTCATATGCCACTCGGGTTCTCCACCATAACTTAACATTTGCTTCAAGAAACATGGTTGCAAAATTAACTTGATCCAATTCGGGTATCCTCCTAGCTTCGAAATAATTTTTCATGTCCCAAATGAAATTTTCCAACTCTTTCGAATCTCGGCTTCCATTAAAAACATTTGGCTTTGGAATCTTCATCTTAGTTGACTGATCCTGCCGCATGGAAGATGAAGTCAAACCATGCACCATAGCCCTCTACAACAATGATAATTCTTCCTCCAAGGCTCGCATCTTCTCCATCATGTGATTTACTAACTCCTCATGCTCGTTCCGTTGATGAGCGAAACATGCCTCTAAGTCTTGAATTAGATCAGATCGAGATGTTTGCAAACTCTCCAACCTTTCATGATGCTGCGCATTAATTGAGACCAAATTCAGCATGCCATCACTACCTGAATTTCCCACTATTTCCTCCAAGCAGGTGATCCTTGCAGCAAGCGTCATAATCATGACCAAGAATGTTTAAGAATCATTCAAGAACTCAAATGCAAACCAAGAAAAATGCTGGTCTTTCTAGAATCAATCAACACTTTCTTAATCCTTAAAATTCCAATTCATCGATCTTGCAAAAAATATAAGAATTCTATCAACAAGAATCTGATACTAACCTCTTCACTCCAAATTTGAATCAATTTGGCTTCAAAACTTCTTCAAACCGAAGCTTTGATACCAATTGTCACACCTCCTTGTGTAATAGAAACTCAAATTTTCCTTCTTCAAGCTTCTTCTTTACGTGTGCAGCATTAGAATTGCACCAATTTTAATCAGCCCTCCAAGCACGCCTGGCGGTTGGATCAGATCGTGTGCTCCAAGAACGTCTCCCTTCAATCAAGAACACTCTTCTTGAATCCAAGATCCAACAATCCAGCCACCAAACTTTTGCTAAGGTTGCGCCACGCCTTTGCCAACACTTCTCAACACAAAAGATCCAAGCAAACTCCCACAACACAATGAGGTTATCAAGGAAAGAGGCAATGCATTGATCATAGAACCCAATACATCAAGAATTCCCGAGAATCCCGCCCTTTACAAAGAACTCGCCAAGAACTCTTCGAAAAGGCCCCTCACTTCCCTTAGCCAGATCCCAAACACTGTTGAGAACAATTCAGCAGTATGTCAACACACACAAGGGAACCAACCTGTAAGAATATCCCCCTCTTACAAAGCTCACAAACTCCCTTGCACTTGGCCAACCTCAACTTGGACTTCACGTTCTCTTCTCAGCCCTTAGACCGCCCAGCCCTTTAAATAGGCTTTAGGATGCTCCCCTAGCCGTTAGGTAGTTAGGTGCTCTCTAAAAATTATGAACGACTCCTCCAATGAACGCATGCCACTTGGACTGCCATGCCCAAGCGCTACCCAACTTGGCACGGTCAGTGCCCAGCTGGCCCAATCCGTGCATGCCAAGTTTGCTGCAGCTCATCTGGCTTGTGCGCGCCACTTACACACGCACGCCCGGTCCAATCTAAGCAAGCCCCAGCCATGCTTTGGCATGCCTTGGTCGTGCCTTGGCCATGCCTTGACTCGCCTTAGCCACGCGCACACATTTGTGCGCCCGCGTTCAGCTTCAATGCATGCCGCTTCGTTCGCTCGCCTGCACGTCCGACCCGCACCGCATCTAGTCTGTGCGCTCACCCGTGCATGCTGCGTCTGACCTGCACAAGCGCCCGACGCACATCGCGTCCGGTTTGTGCGCTCGCCCGCGTACGTCGCATCCGACCTACGCGCACGCTCGCCTGTCCGCGTGCTGCACCGTGCTTAGCCCGGCTCGGTCACACACCAACTGTCGCTGGGTCGCTCCTCTATTACAGAATTTTTTACCCCCGGTGATGGCATTAAGGACGTCTCCCTAATCAGCTTATTTTTCGTCTCACACACAGCACAATCACAAAAATAAGATGTACGAAGGAAAACCTTCCTAAGGACAAAGCCCCCAATCAAAGCATAAATATTATATAACTCTGGATTACACAAGATGGCCTGACATGACTGACACTCCACTTTTCCCTAACAAGAGCTCTCAAGTGCCCAAACCCAAACTTCGCCTCACCTCGGCTTTGCTAAGTCTGCCACGCGCTTTGCGCGCCTTGGTGTGCATGCCTCGCTGCACACCTACTACTTTGCCACGCGCCACGCACCCTCCTAGTGCGGATGCCTTGCTTTGCTCTCGCTGTCTTGCCGCACGACCCACACCCTCCTGGTGTGCACGCCTTTACCTTGTGCGGTGCTGACTTGTCGTCCACTCACCCTCAATCTTCAGATCTCTTGGATAAGCCCTTCAATATTGGGAAGTCAATGCTGATACTAATCCTTCCCGACTGTTGGCACCTGCAAAGGGCTCAGAAGGCAGAGGAGGCAACAATGGACGCCGCAAGAATCCACAAGGAAACTGGCCCACTGAATTGTTCTCGCTCACCCTCCCAACAACATACAGGCTAGGCATCCACCAAGGTTCCACCTCGGGGGTTCCAAGATCACGAGGAGAATTGCCTGTTTGTGCATGGCCCATCCTGTGCTTGTGCACGTGCCGACGCCTCCTGCGCCACACCTGCGCGATCCTGCGCATGTTCGCTTACATCTACGCGCGCCCGACGCCTCTTGCGCCGCTCCTCCGCGCGCGTTGCCTTGCATATGGGCATGCCTTTGCCACAGCATGCCCCGTCCATGGGCCCGGTCGAGCCAAAGCATGGCTCGGACCCGCGGAGCACTAAGTTACTGCTGGGTCAGTGACATACCTCCCGCCGCCTGAGAACTCGACGCCCTCGTCGAGCGATGCCGGAGGTAGTCCATGACTATGTCTTCAAACTGCCAAAGTGTTGGGCCACGCTCCCAAGTAGCCTCTGACTCATCCTCGCCCTCCCAATGGATTAGGAAGTCTGTCCGCCGGTTCAGCTTGTTGTCACCTACCGTGCGATGGTCCAACACACGATGGATCTTCTTTGTGAATTCCATACAAATCAATGGAGGGGGTCTCCTTGGCTGCTTCCGCCCTGGGTCATTATCTTCATAATAAGGCTTGAGAAAGCTTATATGAAAAGTCGGGTAGATCTTTAGCCTTTTCGGAAGAGCTAGCTGGTACGCCACATTGCCAATCCGCTCGGTTACCACGAATGGTCTATCATACTGCTGGATCAACGCTTTGTGGTATCGTCGGTCGGTTAACTTCTTCCAGATCTATGGAGTCAGTTTCAACAACACTTTATCTCCAATTTGGAACTCGCGCGGGCGCCTATTCCTATCGGCGTACTTCTTCATTCGGTGTCGCGCCTTCTCGAGGCTCTCCTGTGCTGCCTCGAGGAGCTCCGTCTTGTCCCGTGCCCACCTGTATGCCGCAGGACATTCGCCTTGTCATTCCTCTGTGCTACCTCCAACGGATTCATGGGTTGGAATCCCATGCACAGCTCGACTGGACTATAGCCAGTTGAGGAAGACCGATGCAGGTTGTAAGAATACTGAGCAGTGTCGAGAAGGTCTAACCAATTTCTTTGGCTCACCGTGACAAAGTACCTCAGAAAGTCCTTTAGTAGGGCATTGATCCTCTCTGTTTGCCCATCTGTTTGAGGGTGGCTTGCCGTTGAAAATTTTAGCTCTGATCCCATCAGCTGAAGCACCGTCATCCAGAACTTCCATGTGAATCATGCATCCCGATCGCTGACAATGTCGCTTGGGAGCCCAAACACTTTAACTATGTTCCGGAAGAACAAACTGGCTGCTATCTTTGTTGGGCACGGTTGGGGCGCTAGTATGAAGACTGCATACTTTGAGAATCGGTCCACTACCACAAGTACCGATCTCATGCCTTGCATGTCAGGAAACCCTATGATGAAATCCATGGAAACTGATGCCCATGGTTTCTCTGGGACGGGCAAAGGTTGCAGCAATTCGGCTTGCTTCCTCCTCTCAGTCTTGTCCAGTTGATAGACCGTGCAGGTCCGAACGTGGAACTCCACTTCCTCACGCATCTTGGGCCAGTAATACGAACGGCTCAGGAGGGCTATCATCCGTTCCTCTCCTGGGTGGCCAGCCCATTGTGAGTCATGGATTTCGCGGATGATCTCCCGCTATAGTCCTCCACCTGCCGGTACGTATAGTCGCCGCCCAAGTGCGTAGATGAGTCCATCTTCACACCAAAATCTCTTGGATTCACCTGCCTCAATCTCCTGGCGCAACTTCACATACGTCGCATCTGTGCTTGCTTGTGCCCGGACGCGTTGTATTAGATCGCCCTGCAAGGTGGTCAGGGCCGCTGCATAGGCCTGCACCTCCCTGCGTCTAAGCGCGTCCGCCACTTGATTGAGTCTTCCCGGTCGATGCTGCCAAGTGAAATCAAACTCGGCAAGGTACTCTTGCCACCGCGCCTGTTTCGGTGTCAACTTCTGCTGCGTGGTGAAGTATGTGTTGGCGACGTTGTCTGTCACCACAGTGAATTTGGTGCCGAGAAGATAATGCCTCTAGCGTTCCAGACAGTGAATGACTGCTGTCATTTCCTTATCGTGCGCAGAGTACCACACCTCTACGTCCTTTAGCTTTTTGCTCTCGTATGCCACTGGGTGTCCCTCCTGCATCAGGACATCACCTATTGCCCAGTTTGAGGCATCCGTCACCACCTCGAATGCTTTGCTAAAATCAGGGAGCGCCAACATTGGTTCGGTTGCTATGGCCGACTTCAGGTTTTCGAATGCCGCTTGACACTCGGGCGTCCACTCCCATGTGCGCTCCTTCTTCAGCATATCAGTAAGGGTCCTTATGCGCCGCGAATACCCCGCAATGAAGCGCCGGTAGTAATTTGCCAAACCTAGAAATGCGCGCAAGTCTGCAATCCGTCCAGGGATCGGCCACTCCACTATGGCCTTCACCTTGTCCTGGTCCATCTTGATCCGCCCCTTGCTGATATAATGCCCCAGAAACTTGATCTCCTTTGTTGCGAATGTGCACTTCTCCCTTAATGAATAACTGATGCTTCCTTAGTGTCTCTAAAACCTGCCGCAGGTGAGATACATGCTCCTCCATGGTGTTGCTATAAATCACAATGTCATCCAGATAAACTACCACGAAGTGATCTAGGAAGGCATACAACACGTCGTTCATTAAATTGCAGAAGGTTGCCGGTGCATTTGTCAAACCAAACGGCATTACTTTGAACTCGAAAGACCCATATCGTGTCACGCACGTGGTCTTTGGCTCATCCCCTTCGGCAATCCGGACTTGCCAATACCCCGATCGCAAGTCCAACTTGGAGAAGACCGCAGCGCTAGCTAACCTATCAAACAAGTCACTGGCATTTGGGATCGGGTACTTTTTTTTGATAGTTACTTTATTAAGCGCTCGATAATCCATGCACATCCTCAAGCTTCCATCCGTCTTCTTCTGGAAAAGAACTGGTGCGCCGTATGGGGCTTTGGATGGCTGAATCAGTCCCGCATCCAGAAGCTCATCAAGCTGCTTTCTTAGCTCCGCAAGCTCAGCAGGGCTCATCCGGTATGGCACTCGGGCAGGAGGCCTAGCCCCCGGCTCAAGCTCGATACGATGGTCTATAGCCCATCGGGAAGGTAGGGCCTTCGGCAGTTGCTCGGGCATGATATCCTGGAAATCCCGCAGCACCTCCTCGACTTGATTCGGGACGTCACTCGGATCCTCTTGCTGAACTTCGACCATGGCCGCCAAGTAAGTGGGCTGCCCACGCCGCAGCCCCTTGTTCATCTGCTTGGCTGATGCCATCTCAGCCTTCCCCTTCTCCACCATTGGGGAAGCTTCATCAGCTTGCACGAAACATGGGGACCCCTCGTCCCCAATCATGATTCCTCTCAAATGGGGAATCAAGGTAACCTTTGCAACAATAAAGAAGTCCATTCCCAAGATGAAATCAAAGTCATCTAAGTCCACAACCATCAAGGAGCACTTTCTCAACCATGCTCCAAGCTCCACATTAGCTTTGGCCATGCCATGCACCAGGGATACGCCTGAGTTTATAGCCTTCAACTTGCTGCTGCTGGTCCCAATCTGAAGTCCCAATCTGAAGTCCCAATCGATCTGCTTCTGGCTTCGCAATGAAATTGTTGGTCGCTCCAGTATCCAGCATTGCGCGCACATCCTTTCCGTTCACCCGTGCTCGCACATACATCAGGCTCTTGGTATTTGCAGGGACTCTCCGCAGACATAGAGTTGAGCAATTGGAGAGGCGTCACCTGGGATGGACCGGTTTCCCCTTGGCTCGGTCTGTCGCCCGACTCCTTGGCAATGAGTGTGGTGAGGGCTTCGCGCTTCGAACAGTCCCGTGCTAGATGTGGGCCGTTGCAGATGTAGCAGCCCCACTTTGGTCGTTGTGGTTGCTGCGCCACTCCCTTTGGCGCGGCTGCCTTGCGATCAACAGCCTTCTTTTGGGGAAACTTCTTCTTAGCTTCTCGGGTCTTCGGTGGAGAGGCTTCCTTGCGCTTGCCTTTTTCCTTATCATTGCCTCCCGAGGTGCTCCCGCAAAAATCCACCAACACCTCCGCGGCTGCAATGGCTAAGGGGATGTCCTTTATCCCCTTCCGTCGAAGCTCGACTTGGGCTCACCCTTGTAACCCAGCGAGGAAGTTGAATAACTTGTCTTCCTCTGTCATATTAGAGACATCGAGTAGCAGAGTGGAGAAGTCCTTAACATACTTTCTGATGCTCCTAGTCTGCCGCAGCTTCCTCAGATTCTCCCTAGCAACCCAACTTGTGTTGCAGGGAAGGAATTGCTCCCTCAATTCCTTCTTGAAGGCATCCCATGTTTCGATCTTGGGTCGCCCAGCGATGGTGTCTTCAGCGGTCCTAGTTCGCCACCACAACTTGGCATCTCCTTCCAAGAACATTGAGGCTCGATCCACCTGATCAGCCCCGGGGATCTTTGCTGCCCGGAAGTAGACTTCCAAGTCCCAAAGGAAGTTTTCTACCTCCTTCGCACTTCGGCTCAGGGACCTTGGCCCTCAGTCGGGATGCGTCTCCAAGCACAGTTGGCGGTGAGGCTTGGGTGGTCTGCTTCAGACGCATCACCTCTTCCTCCAAGGCTCCCGCCCGACCTTCTAGCTGCTCCATCATGGCTATATCTGACCGTTGTTGCTGCGCATGCCTATCCTTTAGGTCGCGGACCAGCTCCGCGTGTGCCATAAACATCTGTGCTTGTGATGTTTGCAACTCGGCCAGTCTTTCAGCCAAATCAGCACATTGGGCTGCCAGATCTACGACGGTCACATCGCCTGGATCTCCCACGATCGCCTCCAGACGATTCACACGATCAGCGAGTGTCATGTCTTGTGCTTGTGAAGTGAACCGTGCTCTGATACCAACTTGTCACCGGGTCGCTCCTCTATTGCGGAATTTTTTGCACCCCTGATGATGGCGTTAAGGACGTCTCCCTAACCAGCCTATTTCCTGTCTCGCACACAACACAATCACAAAGATAAGATGTACGGGGGAAAACCTTCCCAAGGACAAAGCCTCCAACTAAAGTATAAATATTATATAACTCTGGATTACACAAGATGGCCTGACCTGACTGACACTCCACTCTTTGCTAACAAGAGCTCTCAAGTGCCCCAAACCCAAACTTTGCCTCACCTCAGCTTTGCTGAGTCTGCCATGGTCTCGCAGCCACGCGCCTTGGTGTGCACGCCTCGCTGTGCACCTGCTGCTTTGCCATGCGCCACGCACCCTCCTAGTGCGCATGCCTTGCTTTGCTCTCGCTGTCTTACCGCATGACCCACACCCTCCTGGTGTGTACGCCTTTACCTCGCGCGGTGCTGACCTGTTGTCCACTCACCCTCAATCTTCAGATTTCTTGGACAAGCCCTTCAATGTTGGGAAGTCAATGCCGATACCAATCCTTATCGATTGTCGGCACCTGCAAAGGGCTCAGAAGGCAGAGGAAGCAACAATGGACGCCGCAAGAATCCACAAGGAAACCGGTCCACTGAATTGTTCTCGCTCACCCTCCCAACAACATACAGGCTAGGCATCTACCAAGGTTCCACCCCGGGGGTTCCAAGATCACGAGGAGCATTGCCTGTTTGTGCATGGCCCATCCTGTGCTTGTGCATGTGCCGGCGCCTCCTGCGCCACACCTGCGCAATCATGCGCATGTTCGCCTATATCTGCGCGCGCTCGACGCCTCTTGCGCCGCTCCTCCGTGCGCTTTGCCTTGCATGTGGGCGTACCTTTGCCATGGCATGCCCCGTCCATGGGCCCAACCGAGCCAAAGTATGGCTCGGACCTACGGAGCACTAAGTTACCGTTGGGTCGATGACACCAACCTTGCTCGGTCCTTTGCTAGTCTGCATCCTCGATCGTCCATCCGTCGTGCTGATCCAATGCGCTGCGCCACCTGCGTGTCGCTCAGCCATGCGCATAATACTCCTGCACACCTTGCAATGCCGCGAAACCCTTTGCTATGCGTCCGCACAACCTCGGCCTCCTATGCGCCGTCTAGCCAACATCCACGCCCGCACCACATCTGCGCACGCATGCTGCACCCGGCACTTGCACAGCCCGCTCCCATGCCTAGGTGTGCATGCCACCTGCACACTGTGCCCTGGTGCGTGCGCGGTCCTGCGCACCACACTGCGCTACGGCCTAGAGCCTAGCCGTGCCATGTCAACGCTAGCCAACCTGTTGTGCTGTTGCATCCTAGCAAGCCTTGGAACTCGCCGTGCCTTGCACCGACGTGCATCACATTCAGTCTGTGCGCTCGCCCGTGCACGCTGCATCCGACCTATGAGCATGTTCGCCGGTTCGCACGCTGCGCTGTGCTTAGCTCGGCTCAGTCACACACCAACCTTGCCCGATCCTTTGCTAGTCTGCATCCTCAATCGTCCATCCGCCATGCTGACCCGATGCGTCGCGCTGCCTGCGTGTCGCTTGGCCATGCGCACAATACTCTTGTGCGCTTTGCAATGCCGTGCAACCCTTTGCTATGCGTCTGCACAACCTCGGCCTCCTATGCGCCGTCCAACAAACGTCCATGCCCGCACTACATCTGTGCGTGCATGCTGCACCCAGCGCTTGCGTAGCCCGCACCTATGCCTAGGTGCGCGCACCACCTGCATACTGTGCCCTGATGCGTGTGCGGTCCTGCACACCACACTATGCTTTGGCCTAGAACCCAGCGGTGCTATGTCAATGCCAGCCAACCTGCTGTGCCGTTGCATCCCGGCAAGCCTTGCAACTTGCTGTGCCATGCGCCTTGTCAAACCTGGCGCAATACTCGTTCAGCATCCAAACTCCACGCTTGGCTCGGACCTCAACTCTGCGCTGTGCGATGCATTTGGCCATGCATGGGCGCATACCATGTGCTAATGCAAAGCTGGTGACAATTCTCCCCGGCCGGAAGAAGCCGACGCCCTCTTTGGTGCCCTTTGTAGATACTGAAGAATTTGGTCCTCAAATTGCCACAAATGTGCTGCTTGCTCCCATGTTGATTCAGCCACATTCTCACGAACCCATTGCATTAACAATTCTGTGTAAGTACCCACCTTTCCATGATCAAGAATCCAATAAATCTTCTTCGGTACTCTTGGCTCTCAGTAGGCAGTGCCCTCCTTGGCACATCCCATCCAACATCTTCATGGTATTGTTTCAAAAAGCTCACATGAAAAACGGGATAGATTCTCAACCTCTTAGGTAGCTCAAGGCTATATGCAACGGTACCGATCCTTTCTAAAACTTTGAAAGGTCTGCCATACCTCAGCATTAGTCCATGATGAAGCTGAATCTTGCTCATCTTTTTCCAAACTTACGGAGTAATCTTCAATAAAACCTTATCGCCTAGTTGAAACTCCAAAGGTTGCCTCCTTCTGTCCGCAAATTTCTTCATCCTACGAACATCTTTTGACAAGCTCTCCTTCGCTTCTTCAATCAGCTCAGATTTCTTATGGGCCATACAGTACGTTGCTGGACATTGTCCCGTGTCTTCTTGAAGAACAACTTGCAATGGGCTCAATGGCTGGAAGCCCATATATAACTCCGCTGGACTTAACACAATTGAGGATGACTTATGTTGATTGTAGTTGAATTGCACTACATCTAACAATTCATACCAATTCCTTTGGCTAGTGGATACATAATGTTTTAAATATTCTTTTAAGAGTCCATTAATCCGCTCAGTCTGCCTATCCATCTGCAGGTGATATGCAATTGAAAAACATAGCTTCGAACCAAACATCTTAAACAAAGTCGTCCAAAACTTTTCTGTGAACCTTGGATCTCAGTTTAAAAAAGTTTTGAAGCCAAATTAATTCAGATTTGGAGTGAAGAGGTTGATTCAGATTTGGAGTGAAGAGGTTAGTATCAGATTTTTGTTGATAGAATTTTGATATTCTTTGCAAGATTGGTGAATTGGAATTTTGGGGATTGAGGAAGTGTTGACTGAAAACTTTCCTGTGAACCTTGGATCTCAGTTTGAAGAACTTTTGAAGCCAAATTAATTCAGATTTGGAGTGAAGAGGTTGATTCAGATTTGCAGTGAAGAGGTTAGTATCAGATTTTGTTGATAGAATTTTGATATTCTTTGCAAGATCGGTGAATTGAAATTTTGGGGATTGAGGAAGTGTTGATTGATTCTAGAAAGATCAACATTTTTCTTGGTTTGCATTTGAGTTCTTGAATGATTCTTGAACATTCTTGGCCGTGATCATGATGCTTGTTGAAAGGATCACCCGCTTGGAGGAAATAACGGGAAATCTGAGTGGTGATGGCATGCCGGATTTGGTCTCAATTAATGCGGAGCATTATGAAAGGTTGGAGAGTTTGCAAACATCCCAATTTGATCTAATTCAAGACTTGGAGGCACGTTTTGCTCATCAATGGAACGGGCATGAGGAGTTGGTAAATCGCATGATGGAGAAGATGCGAGCCTTGGAGGATGAATTATCTTTATTGAAGAGGGCTACAGTGAATGGTGCAACTTTATCTTCTATGCGGCAGGATCAACCAACTAAGATGAAGATTTTAGAGCTAAATGTTTTCAATGGAAGTCGAGGCTCGAAAGAGTTGAAAAATTTCATTTGGGACATGAAAAATTATTTCAAAACTATGAGGATACTCGAATTGGATCAAGTCAATATTGCAGCTAATTTTCTTGGAGCGGATGCCAAGTTATGGTGGAAAACCCGAGTGGCGTATGACTTGAGCACGGGGAGGCCGCGTATAGATTCATGGAGTGCTTTGAAGGAGCTAAGAGATCAGTTCCTACATGCAATACTGGATGGATTGCGAGAGATGCTCTCAAGAAGCTGAAGCAAACTGGAACGATAAGGGATTATATCAAGAAGTTTAGTTTTTTTATGTTGGATATTACTAATATGTCGAAAGAAGACAAGCTATTTAACTTCTTGTCTAGTTTGCAACCTTAGGCCAAGCGGAGTTGCATTGTAAGGTGTGAGAGACATCCCAACTGCAATGGCAGCAGCAGAGTCGTTGGTGGGCTTTCACAACCCACATCCGGGCGTTGGGCAAAAGGAGAAGCCCAAGCCAACTAAAGGCAGATCAGTCATGAATAAGTCCAAACCGTAGGCCTCGTTTAAAGGAAAGAAGAATTCATGGGGTTGCTTTATTTGCGAAGAGCCTTACTATACAAGAAATTGTCCGAAGAAACAAGCGCTGAATGGAAGTGTGCAAAAGAAGACCACGGATGAGACGACATCAAGAGTTAATCCGATTCAATTGGTGAATGCAATTGAGGCTGAAGTGGAGAAGGTTCCGAAACTTTATGCTGGTCTAATGTATACAAGTATCAAGGTGAATGGCACATGTGTTCATGCTATGATGGATTTTGGAGCTACCAATAATTTTATATCGAGGAGAGAAGCCGAGAGATTAAGATTGAAGGTGCTGAATAATTCTAGCAAGATTAAAGCTATAAACTTGGAAGCAATGCCGATTTATGGGTGTGCTGAAGTTATCTTGGAGGTAGGCGCTTGGAAAGGATCTTGCACTGTTATAATAGTTCCCTTAGATGATTTTAATCTAATATTGGGGATGGAGTTCTTCTTGAGTGCCAAGGCCAGTTTTTTAGGAAATATATTATATAAAGTGAATTTTGGAAAATAGTTTTGACTTATTTAGCTGGGCATGGGAGAAAGATTGAAAGAATAAAGAAGTAAAAGTACATATTTTAGAATGGCTCATGTTTGATTGGCTTTGCACATTTTTTAGGAAGCAAGTAAAGAATATTACATATGCTGAACATATGATATAACTTTGATTGGCTTAAACGACCTAAATTCAATCATTAAATAAAAAATATCTTAATATTATTTTTATCTTAATGCAATATAATTGGATACCATAAGATTATATGATGCTAGAACATTATAATATAAAATAAAATAAAATATGCTATATTTTTATTTTTATAATAATATTATATTTTAATTATGATAAGAATTATTAAATAAAAATATTATTTTACTTTGTTTATGGGTTGAAGGATATTTTTGGAGCAAGAAACTTTTAGCCAACTTTTACCCTTATCTATTTTTCATATACAAAACTTTAGTACAGTTTGCTAAGTATTTGCCATCTAGTTTTTCAATTAATAAACGATACGTGCATAACAATCTCACTTAAAAATCGATACATATTTGCTAGATATTTTTTATTTAATAATGAAAAACATATATCGCTTGTTAAATGGGATTATTGCAGATGCATTGCTTCTTAAGTGGAAAATCGGATGGCAAAAACCTACTTCTTAGGGCTTGTTTGGTTTACAGGAAGTGACTTACATATTTGATTCACAGGAAGTGACTTATAGATAGAAATAGAATATCTGAAAATTAGATTTCACAGGCATAGAATGTCTGAACTATCACGTTTGGTTGACCATAAAAAACCGACATTTTCTTGAGAAAGAATGAAGCTGTCACATTTGGTTGAACAGTTTCTTTTCCAGAAAAGTAGTGCAGAATACCAATTATATCCTTTAATTCTTAAATTTTTTTTTATCATCTAATTTTTTTAACTTTTATATGGGTTATAAAAAATGGTCAAGAAATTAAGATATCAAAATTTTAAATCAAGACAAAAAGTTTTAGATCAAATTGACATTCCGTATGAAGCGAATGATTTTTTTTTCTCTTTCTCTCACTCGCTGATTTAGAAAAAAAAGATATACGATGAGAAAGAAGGGTATGTTGGGAAGAAAAATGAAATATGCCGCAGTGGGAAATAAAATCCCACGATACTGATGGGATTTTATTTTTCATAAAATGCAGGAATTCAAATCACGTGAGAATAAAGTATTCTCACAAATGGGTCCTAAAAAAGTGAACCAAATATTCTAATTTGTAGGAAGTAAAATTTCATGATATCTTTTATCGTAAATCAAACGAGCCCTTAAGTGGAAAAATGGATGGCAAAAAAAATCAAACGTCAAACACCTACGAACTATACCTAGGCTTTGTTATTTTCTTATATATCTTGTGGGTCGATACTTTTTGCATGAATATAAAAAATAGCTTTTTACAAGAAGTATTCTAGGATCCTTTGTTTTTCATGCCTATTTCTCTTAGACCAAATGAAATCTGTAAAATGTAAGCTAAGTTCGAGGACATGTGGTGCACCATAGCGAATGATCATAATTGCAAGCTTTATTTGGATTGACCGTAAAAGTACTTTTAATTAGCTATTTAATTAATAATTAAAATCAACAGTTAAACTAAATAGACTCCTAATTCGAATATCGTCGTTCTCAAGGTTACATAAACCTTTAGGGCAATACTTAAACCACTTAATTATAGCTAGCATACTCAAGGGCGGTTCATGGACGCAGTAGCTGTAAAGATACTCGTGTATTTAAATATATCTATCGTTTTGTCTAGAGCTAACAGGCCAACATGAAGTCGGCACGGTTTTCTGCGCTTTTACAATGAAGTCGACGAAAGCCGCCGACTTTTATATGGGTCGTCGGATGATTTAGTAGCGCGTTCGTTCGTGGGTCTCCGAAATTTTCCGGCGATCTGTGTAAAAATCTGCAAACCAGCCACGGAGAAACCACGAGAAGTTAATTAGCTAGTTAACCAGTCATAACGGGTTCCACATAAGTCGCCAACATCTGCCGACTTTGGATAAAATGCTAGGAAAATTAATAAGTGGTCCGGTTCCTTGTTGAGCTCTTGTCGAACATTTGTCGCATTACACGAGGAATAGCCTCCCCGGTTTTTGATCTAGGGTTTCGTCACCGGTGACCGTAGTCGCCGCCGGCGTTAGGTTTTCAGGACCCCTTGTCGGATCGTTCGTTCTCCTCCGGCAGCAATGGCTCGGAACGAGGAGAAGGCTCAGTCGATGCTGAACCGCTTCATCGCGATGAAGCAGGAGGAGAAGCGGAAACCCAAGGAGCGCCGGCCCTACCTCGCCTCCGAGTGCCGCGACCTCGCGGAGGCCGACCGGTGGCGCTCCGAGATCCTCCGCGAGATCGGTGTCAAGGTCGCCGAGATCCAAAACGAAGGCCTCGGCGAGCACCGCCTTCGGGACCTCAACGACGAGATCAACAAGCTTCTCCGCGAGCGTGTCCACTGGGAGCGCCGTATCGTCGAGCTTGGGGGCCCCCATTACACCAAGAACTTCGCTAAGATGACCGACCTCGAGGGCAACATCGTCGACGTCCCCAACCCCAGCGGCCGCGGCCCCGGCTACCGCTACTTCGGCGCCGCCAAGAAGCTCCCCGGCGTCCGCGAGCTTTTCGAGAAGCCCCCCGAGATCAAGAAGCGCCGCTCCCGATACGACATCTACAAGCGCATCGACGCCAGCTACTACGGCTACCGCGACGACGAGGACGGGATTCTGGAGAAATTGGAGGGCCCGGCGGAGACCGAAATGAGGGAGAAGGCTGTTGCCGAGTGGCGGAGGATGGAGCAGATCAGGAGGGAGGCGAGGAAGGCGGTGAAGAGCGGGGAGGTGGCGAGCGTGGGGACTGCTGCAACGGCGGCGGAGATACTGTTCGAGGGAGTGGAGGATGTGGTGGAAGAGGAGAGGAGGTTGGAGAGGGAGAGGGAAGAAAGGGAAAGGAGCAAGGAAAGGGAGTTTGTGGTCCACGTGCCGCTGCCGGATGAGAAGGAGATCGAGAGGATGGTCGTTGAGAAGAAGAAGATGGAGCTGCTGAGCAAGTACACGAGCGATGTGCTGTTGGAGGAGCAGCTCGAGGCCAAGTCCATGCTCAATGTCCAGAGGTAGAGGCTTTTTTTAAAAAAAGTAAAAAAAAAAAAAAACTTTTCTCTCATTATTGGATTTAGTGGCTCAACTTCTATTGGTCAATCCTCGCTGAATTATTTCTTTTTCTTGGTGACAGAAATTCTTTTGATCAGGCTGAAGTAGTTTTTCACTGAAATTTTGTTATGATCGCATCTTTTAATTAAAAAAAAATAATGGTTGCCTGCGCTATTGATTTCATCATTTTTTATTTTCTTCATGTGGTTAGTGTTGTACATTATCAGGGTTTCTATAGACATTAGTTATTAATGGTATTAATTGTATTTTTCTTGAATTAGATTTTCAGCGGTCCTTTGAGATTTCTCATTTTACATATGCAATTTGGATCATTTCTATGTCAACTTTGTTTTTTCATGGAAATTTGTTGAAACCATGGTTGTATTGACCTCTGAAAATTTTGTTGAAGGTGTGTGTGTGTGTATTTTAAACATGAACTAAATAATTATTCACTTTGAATTAGGGTCTTGATTTAATATTTTACTTCTTTTGGTGGGAGTTTGAGTTTTGAGCAATCTTTGATGATTAATCATTTCTCCACTTGCCCTGCGTAGTTTTTTTACTGTGAACCTTCTGTCAATGTTCTACTCGAATTTGATTTATTTTCTTTCTTTAATATATATGATGTTCTATTAGGGTTTGGAACACAGAAAAATCAATATCTAATCAACAGCTATTATAATATGGTGAAATATGAAATCTGTATCTTCTTTTATTTAGTTTAAGATATTTATTTATTAGCATTTGCACTCAGAGTACTATCATTTTTAGTTTTTTTAAAGAAAATGGTCACTTGTTACCATCATGTGCCTTGGAATCGCTTGTTGATAGTTTGGAGAGGAAGTTGATGAGAAGACAGCTTGTTATTTCAAAATGGGACTCTTACCCTCATCATCTGATACTGCTTTCAACTATGCAATCAAGCAGTCCTCTCAGCTGATGAATCACATCAGAGTGTTTTTTAAAATATGCACTTAGCATTTTTCTTATGTGTTTTATAGGTATTGTTTTGCAATTTCATTGATTTTCAATATTTTGGGTAGATTTTGGAGAGGAATTACTTGTTGATAGTTTGGATCTTAACATTTTTATACAATTGAGGAATCATTATGGTAATTGAGATGTGTTTGAATGTTTTTTTTTGTGTGTGTGCGCTTAGTGATGTTCCTGCCTACATCCTTCAGGTTATTAATTCTCTAATACTCTTGAGTTAGTCAACTATGCAAAGGATCAAGCAAATCTATCTAGTCACAGTTTTCCAATCTATGTCAGGGGACAAAATAGTATTGTTCTTTGGTGTTGTTTAGTTTCTTAATGGTGTGAGTGATAGAGAGATAGATACATTAGAGAGAAACCATGTCCTGCTATGCTTGTGCTTGAAGATCAAGTACGGTATATTTTATTGTTACTAACCAGTTTGTTGTGTTCTTTCTATTTGATTTCCAGTAGATGAACTAGGGTATATTTTTTGTTGTTACTGACCAATTTTTTGCATTCCTTTTACATGACTGTTGGTTACTTTGTTCACTTTTTATAGTCTATGTTTAGGGTCAGGGTTGATTGGAATGAAGAGGGGATGGCTGGATGGTTTTCTGCATTTGACTTGCATGCCCACATCCATAGGACAATTGTTAATGTTGGGGAAAATCAATCCTAAGTAAGCTAGGAGCACAACTGTCTAGTTAAACAATAACATCAAGGAGAAAGAAACACCTTTCAATAGGTGCATGTTCCCTTGTCAATTAGAGTTGGAATATAAAATATTCCAGTTTGTTTCATATTCCATGTTTGTTCACTTGACTTCTTGCTTCATTATCAAGCTTCATCCCTAATTTTCATCATTATTGTCCAATCCTTTTGCTGTTATGCCGGGACCAGCCATGTTGCAGGACTCTAAATCAAGAGGATTTGAAAGAAGAATTCAGTTGATATTTAGAATCAACGTCGAGTATCAATCTGATGTGGATGTTCTAAGAATTTTCTTGGCCAAATCAACTTCAGGTTGGAGGATGAGCTTTCTAGTTGCAGTTTAAGCTTTTGCATCTGTAAAGCAATTGTTGTAGTTTTGCAGTTGAAGAGAGCAATTCTTGAAGTTTTGATCTAGGATCTGCGTTTGATCACTGAGGTTCATATCATTATTCAGTGTCAGCTTGAAATATGGAGTCCAACTATAATCTATTAATCCAAAACAACTAGCTTAACATTTTTACTTTTTTGTGAACATGTCAATTTCCAATATTTTTTTTTTAAGACTTGGTTATTGAAGAGCATTTGCAGTTATTTTTATGCATAATTAAACATAGTGAGAAATGAATAAGCAGTCTTCAGGTGCCCCATGAAAGGACTTAACATGCAGAGCCATGAGCAACAGGGTATTATGGAGAGATAAAAACTCCATTGCTATCTTAAATGAAAGGCTTAGCTGACTTTCAAGTCCAGCTACCGTATGAAGTTTCTATGACATCGGAAATATTGAGACAATGCTGAAGCAGCATTCTTTGTGACAGCGGAGAATGATGAGATAGAGTTGTTGCCATGGCATAATTATGTCTAGTGTGCTAGTAATTAATGATATTGTATACCCATGTTCATCTAATGACACTTCAAACAGGGGCTATGCAGTTCTTTTCTGAGGCTTGGACTATGTGCATCATGTTTGAGATTTCTTGCTTATGAGCTGTGAGGCATCTCTGCTAGGTTAAAAGCTGATGGGTGTATGGTCGATCATTAGTGATCACACCATTACTTGAACTGGTGGAAAGTTCTCTGATGTGTTTGGACTCTGATGATGACACCAAGTGGGTTTTGATGTTACTAATTTCTTAGGCGTGCTTCTGTGCACTGCATGCTATCGGGCATTGGCCATGTTTTAATGTTGCTCAACATTTTTGTCCCCTTTTATGCACATCTAACACTGTCTAAAATGGCCCTTTTCTGAACTTTAAAGTTAATTGTTGCTGGTGCATTGCTCATTCATAATTAATGCGTTTGTTAGTTTCTTGATCATCAATGGTCTATAATTTTGAACCCTTCCATCTCTGATAATCAGATTTCATGTAGAAATTTTTTGGTTTTATGTGCACATGGTACAACTAGATTTAAAGACAGTCTTTTAGTCACATGGATTCCCCTTACTGTTTCACCATGAATTTTAAATAAGCATAATCAATGGACATCAGGTAAATAAGATGCAAGTGGTTGTTGAAAAAATAACTTTTAATCATTTCATGAATAGTCTCCTTTTTTTATGGTCTAGAGAACTTTTAATGGGCAGTCTTTGATATATCGATCTTGTTTGGTTGCAAAGAACTGACATGTTAATCCATTAATTCAATAAAAGAAAAAAGAAATAACTCCACATCTTGTAGCTAGAGGTTCATCATGATACATAAAAAAAACCAAAATTCATTGAACAAATTGTTGAAAAATTAATATCTTACTACATTTTAACCCGTATTCTAATTACACTTTTGATATCTATGATATTGTTATTGGTTTGATATGCTATCTCTCTCTCTCTCTCTCTCTCTCTCTCTCTCTCTCTCTCCTTTTTTTTCTTTTTTTTTTTTTTTTTTTTTTTCTGGTAGCTTGTGTTGCTTTCATGATTCAAGCTAACTTGGTTTTGGACTTTCGTCAGGTAATCTTTCATCAGTGTCTTGTCAAACTATCCAGCAGAAGCTTCTGTTCCGAGTGGAAGGTGTTTTCAGCCCTGAAGGGTTTCAACTCATTGGAGCAAGCAACAACCATTGAAAGATACTGGCTTCTTTCGAGGCCTTTCATGATTTCAGTATCTTTTCATTAATCCACCGTGCAGCTCTCGATGAATTATATGTCTGCAAGATTAAGACCAAGTGATACGTGGTTGTAATATATGAACACTATCATACTTTGTTTCGAATGGATCAGCAGGATGTAACGGCCATGCTCTTTTTGTTCTTTTAGCTTGGAATCTTGAGTTTGATAGGCCAGAAGGTTTACATCCTCGGGAAAGTGCTTTTCTGAGAATGAAAGTTCTCACAACATTTTTCCAAAATAATAATAATAATAATAATAATAATAATAATAATAAAGGAAAAAAAAAAAAAGGGGAAAATAAGGCTTCTGGACATCATTGTGAGTGTTTTCTTCGTATACTTTTAGTTAGTTTTTGTACAAGTGATAAATGTGGCTGTTGATTGATAGTGTTCTATGTTCAACAGAACAAATATTTCTGTTGTTTAATATTTATATCGCTCTATTCAGACGGGCGATATGGGAAGACTTGCCTGTTACCTTGGTGCGAAAATGTGTTATTGGTGTTGTGCCTATTAAGTGCAAGAGCCGTTGGAGTGGTTGAAAACACTAGCGACCCAGTATCCTGGAGCTAAACTTTGCCATGATCAAAAAAGCTGTATGTTTGCAGCACTAAAAAGTTGAGCCCAGAAGCTATCGAATCTTAGGTGCATCACGCGAACATCCATCCAGAGCCTCTTGGCTCTTAGGCATCCTGGTCCTGGTTTATGAGTTACCGTTATCGTTTTTCTCTCGGACTCCTTTTCTAATAATTTCCTCAAGGTTTTTTATTTTTGAAATGCAGGCCTATCCAAGCCAGTTGTCTTGGGGAACACATCTTCCAGTTTGAGACGAGACGAGACGAGACGAGATTAGACAATGCATGCATCTCAAGATAGAAGAAAATAAAAATAAGTGGTGTCGGCATCTACAACGTTATCCTCGTGGGAAGCTAGCCAGCCACACGTCGACCGCTCCATGTGCCTGCATCTTATAGAGGAAAGCCTTAGCCTACGAATGCTGGGTTTTTTAACCTCAAACCTCTGCGGCTACCGGTCCTTGTCTTTTGCTCACCATTCAGTAGCTTCTTCACATGGTACTGAAGCCTCTGGTGTCGTCTTCAGTCGACCAAAGTTTCTAGATGGTTGGAGAACAATGGCTTCTTTGTTCCTCTGGCCACCATTTTCTTGCCACAATTTTGCACCGATGAGGTACTTGGGGGTAATCCGATCCACCCAACTGGGAATCAAGAGCCCTCCATGCAGAGAGCACTCATCATGGAAGAGACCAAAATCAGCCTTCGCTTCAGCACCAACGGCATCAACTGCTGGACTACTGGATGATGCCAATGGCAACCAAGGGGTAGACAAACAACTCAACGGAAACTACAAGACAACTGAAGAGATCAGAGCAGCACTGTACCAGAAATTAGAAGGTAACGTAAATTAGTACAGGGATTGGGTTTTGTCTCAGGCTGCTCTGCTGTCTAGATATATATTCCCAGGATAAAGGCATTATCTCTTTGTTGAAGTAAAACGTCGTGTGATGGCAATGGTGATAATGCATCTTCATGAATTTAAGGTATTAACAGAGGGATTTTTGGACTCACATCTGCAAAGAAGTTGGAGATCGAAGGCCTGGTGGAGCTGCTGGAGTCCCAAAACCCCACCCCTCAGCCAACTGATTATCTGTTAGATAAGGTATTACAGTTGTCTTCCATTTTTATGTTTATGACATAGGTAACTGAAGTGAAGTTATCCAAATTTTTTATTTTCTTTTAATATAACTCAAAATGTTGCATCAATTTTATTTGTCCAATCAGAAATGTTGGAACCAAACATAGGAATATTTTTGTGGTCAGTTTTATTGATCTTTCTTCATCACTCATTTCATGTTAGGACTCATTTTTGGTTGCTGCTCATTGTCTTCATCAATCTTTCACTTTGCTTTCCTCCAATGATTTGAGCGCCTCCCTTTTTCAAGGGCTCATCATCTTGATTTCGCATGCTAATACCAGCACTTAATTCTTTGGTTTCTCTGACAAAATCACCTCTTGATATTCTTTTCTATCTCATTTACCTCTGCACTATGCATCATACCTCTGTTCCCAGAATTTTGATTCAAGCAACATCATTGAGCTTATCGTGATTCAAATTTGTTTCAGAGGCAGTTAATGAATAAATTGACACTTCACAATAATTTTTCATTTCAATGTCCTGTGATTTTCATTAGCCACTTCTACAAGCATCAAGTTTAGATTAGTTTGTGTTCTCAATCAATCATGAAGTTCCCAAAACAACTAAGCTGCTGAATCAAGAAAATGCAAACAACTAATTTCATAGAAGCAACCATTTTTCCCTATACATTGTAATGAAGTTTACCTGCTAGTTCTCAGACAGTAGACCTGAATCCTGATTGCTTAGCTGGATTGAAAATTTTACATACATAAACTTGCCTGTTGAAGGCAACTCGATGAGATCTTGGATATTTTCAAAGAAATTAAATGGAGATTGAGCAACTGCACTTGGTAAGGACCTTACCTGACAAACATAAATGGGGCTTGTCAACTGAAATATGAAATTCCTTTTCATACTAGGAGAGCAAATTATGGACCTTATGAATCAACCAGAGGACCAATTTTGTATTTGAAGTTTAATCAATTTAATCATATATATAATTGATTCTTTAATATATGCTAATACTTTGGAGAAAACTAGGTGGATGGATGCTGGAAACTTATTTACAGCACAATTACAGTACTGGGAGCTAAGAGAACAAAGCTTGGATTGCGCGACTTTATCACGCTTGGTGACTTCATCCAGATAATTGATGTTGCAAAGGTGAGAAAAGTTCCATTCTTCTATAGAAATTTTGTGAATTAAATAAGCTCATCACAGTTATCCAACAAGAAAAAGACAACCTTTCATGCATCCATGCAAAATTCACGGCTGCTCACCTGCCCGCCAGTTTCAGGAGGATCCACATGTTGGCCCTACCTGAAATTATCATAATAATATCTCTAGAAAGGTTGCCTGCCGTTGCACTGTATATGTTGATTGCCTCATTTAATTGGTCAGACCTCATCAAACAATTTTAGGGCATTTACTAAAAAAATTAATGATATGCATAATATAGGCTTTGGGATGCACAAATATGGGGTGATTTGATATATTTAGAAAGAAAGAAGAAGGATAAAAATAGATTGAAAATCATATGGAATGAAGTAATGAGGAAAGATTTCATATCTTGATACCTATTAAAAAAAAAAATGATCCTAAATCGAGTGAAATAGAGAGAAAGAACTCATGTATCTAATCCCAACTACTTTGCAACTAAGTTAAATTGAAAAGAGTTAAGAGTTTTCTTCCTGTTTCCTAAAAAAGAATATTTAATGCATTGAACAGTGGGGTACAGTAACGACTACTGCAAATCGGTGATTAAACATTGATATATTATTTTTTCATTCTGTATGGTGCAACACAGCACAAAGTGCTTATGAAACGTCACATAAAGCAGAGATAGGGTAATGTTCCAACTTGGTAGGGGATGTTTAACGTGAAGGAAAAATGAATTTTTGTCTAATCAGAATGTTCTGTTGTAATTTAACTTCAGATTCTCAATACTCACAGGAAAAGGCGGTCAATGTAATTAAGTTTAATGTGAGGGGTTTCAAGTTGCTGACAGGGCAGCTGAATATTGAGGCATCCTACAAGATTGTGTCTAAATCTGTGAGACATTTCCCACCTTTCAAACTCTAGACATGCAAGGAATTTGTGATCATGAAATTCCTTTTCAATCTTATTGCTGCATCTGTTCTGTTACAGAGAGTTGATATTAAACTTGAGAACTCAAGCATTACCCCGGATCAGGTAAAACCATATACAACCACAGTGCAGATAACTCTCTTCAGATGACTATTAGTTTTATTCTCTTGACCGACACTGACATGGTTGTGCCATAGTTGATGAATATTTTTCAGAAGAATTATGATCTTCTCCTTGCCATTTTCAACCCAGAGGGTTGGCTTGAAATAACGTATCCTCTCTACATTCTTAAATCTAAAAATCCAACTTATAGACAATCATTGTCTACAAGGGAGAAAGAAATGAAGTTGCCCATTCTTTTGCTTGTTTTTGTCTTCTCTAAATATCATTAGATATGTTGATGACACCATGCGGATTGGGAGGGATGATAAAGGCAACATTTTCATCTTGGAAAGGACCGAGCAGGCAAAAGTCTAAGATTGTGAACATTGAGCTTAGCTGCACCTCATACATGATACAACACTACCAAAGCAGTTCTTAGATCAAGGAATTTTCACAAGAGAAGAATTGAATAGAAAAATGTTGGTACCGGGCATGAGATTGCATTCTATGAAATGAAACTCATTCTAATTCCTCAATGTTCATTTGTCAACAGTTGCTTCACATTGAGAATAGGAGGGAAAGGTGTCTCTCGAAGGAATGGTATTGCGTACCACAAAACGAATGAAATATCCAAGTACTTATTTGTCTGCGATTGGTCATACGTTGATTCAAATTGAGAAATATTAGCACCGCACCAAACACCACGTATGACAAGTCAACTTATGCAATGTTTTAAGAAAGATGGTCCACCTCTGACAATAATAACTTATTAGTGTTTCTTTTATTTAGAAAGCATGTCAAGTGCTTGGGCAAATCTATGACTGCAGTCACACAAGCTACTCATATTTGAAATTACTAATTATCATTGAAGTTGAGCGTAATTGAGAAGCCATTTTTCTAATTTCAATATCCTGCGTCCAATTCTTCGGTAGCCTCAATTGGTGGGCACCAAACAGGCCCTCAGTCGGATGAGGCGCCTAAGCCTCCCAGACAAACCTGCAGCACAAAGTCATCACCAGTAGACATTCCTCCCAGTTCAAGCCCAAGTATTTCCAACCATTCTAGGACGTGAGGCCTAAAGATCTTATGGAATAATGTTTTCCACTTATTGCAGGCAGCTTTTTATGGCTGCGGACGCCACAGATACTAATAAAAAATTAAGGTTAGAGCCACATTAAAAAGATTTAGAAAACCAGCCATGCACACCAGTAATAATCCAACCTGATAATATAATTTAAACTCATTCAACCGATCAACAATCATAGCAAGGATGCTTGAAACCATCATCATAATTATCACACAGAACAGCAAATATTCATATTTGTTTCCAACCTAACAAACGGATGATTACAATTTAAAGAACTTGCAACTGGCTGTCATCCAAAAGGAAATAAGTGTCATAACAGCCGATATTAGGCACAGAAAGTTCACATCTGACTTTTGACTATTGACCTAATTCTACAACTTGATCATGCTGTCCTCAGAGGTGGAGAAACCAGTATGACTCCATCTCCTCTAACAAAAAGAAACGGTACAGTGCGCTTGGTGGTCTGAAAGAACATTAGATAAGAAAAATCAGAAATCATAGATTTACTTCAACAGAAGCAGTGATGAGTAACTCTGTAAATAATCATCAAGAAATTAGGAGATAAAATTAACTGTTGATGTCTAAATCTGGTAGAATATCAAAAGTTTCAACATACGGGTTCAAAAATTTAAAATTAAAAATAATTTATTTGGCTAACTGCAAGGCTGCCATATAATGGCTAACACTATTTAAACTATATAACCATCTGCATTATACAAGGGCTTGAGTACTTGTTGGCTAAGTTCACAGAATAGACGCTATAGGTTCCTTCCAAACAGAGCAGTCACCCAGCAAAACTACAGGATGCCTCAAGATGATCTGTTCATAATTCAGGTGGTATTGGTACATGTTGCTTGCATGCCAGGATGCTTTTTTTTAACTCTGATAAAATTGATAGAATTCTTGGTTAAATGCTAAATAATCCCCATGTCTGACTCCAGCACTTGTTCCAAACAAGAACTAAAGTTGTTGGTGTTTCAATAGCTATTTCCTTTCTCCACCGAGCACCAATCTCTTCTATGATATGTAGTCTAAGTATTTCCATACAACCATATATATCAATCTAAAGAAGATCATTAAGGGCCTAAAAAATTAACACTCAAAGCATTAATTTGGATTGACCTTGTTAGTATTAGTTTCTAACTGGATTCAGTTTAAACGAATATGAAAACAGCCAGATTGTTTCATAAACATGTAGCGCAAGTCTTTATATACAATCACAAACATCTACCTATGGCACATCATGAAGAACCTAGAAATCAACTCTTAAAGCAATTAATTTGCACCAACATCATCAGGACTCATGTCTAACTGCTCGATTTAACTGCTCGATTTAACCTAGAAATTAAGTTGGCTGACAAAAGTTCATTGAAAAGGACACCAGTAATAAGAATGGTAGAAAACATCAATAAAACTGGAAAACAAGTATCAGAATAACTTTTACAAAGTTCAATGCCAGGCCAATACAGTTACATAACTCTCATAATAACAGTCAGCTTCACAAAGTCAAAAATTTATTAAGGCAAAAAAAACTATTGAAACAAAAGTTGATTTGCTCACCCTAACGATCTCTTCATAAGTTTCATCATCAATCTCTACAGTAGTAATTATTTCTTCAACATCCCCAAGTATCATATTCAAATGCTGATCATAAGCCTGAAAGCAGGGGAGAAATTAGTGTCTACACAGTGCTAACTCAGGATGAAACAGATGTTAGGTCACAGTCCAGATAGAAACAATAAACAAATGGAAGTTTGAATGAAACTGGAAGTTTGAATGTGACTAAAAGCAAAGTCAACCTTTTGAATAATTCTGACATGCCAAGATACTCATCTAAGTTTCTTTAAAAGTTCTAGCAGACCATGCAACCAAGCAATTTTGGATTAACCAAGATGTGAAAATAAATGCGGTGGATATATATTTTAAGTAAAATATTTAAAATGACCAGAGATTTTGAATAGCAGTGATGTTTCCTCGAAGATGCCACAATAAGGTTTTAGCAAATAGAATCTGGATGGAAATACACAGCAAATATGTAGGATTTGTTGCAGAAAGATGTCATGGCACTACAACATCTTCATACATCATCTGACATCAACATGAAACACACAATTTTCAAGTTTTAAACAGGGTGCGGAGATGGAAAAAGCACAACTGAGCACAAAATTAAGATGCCATTAGCAATTCATCAAGAATTGTTTTGGGAAGCCAAGTGGTTAGCTAACGCAATGATCACTTCAGCATATTAAAAGAAAAATATCCCACAAAACGATTTCCTTTTTAATTTAATCACTGGGTTTGACCATCATGCATTTAACATGTGCTTTGCCTGGGAAAAAAATGAATATAAACATGTACATTTGGAGCCTTGCAATCATTACCCAATGTGCTTTTCTCTCATGCCTGTCTTCATTCATGGTTCAATATTCTAGTATCTCAGGCATAGAGGAACCACACCAATGCATCCATGGAATAACTAATTCATTTGGATTGACATGATGGTCCAAATCTATTGCATTATCAGCATCCATGTTGTATATTTGGAGCAAATGGACTTCCCCATATCTCCCATGGTACTTATATCCTAAAATGGTGATCTCACTATAGCAAAACCACCCATCAGAGCCACCATTAACCATAGGTCATTGAGGCATATTCTCAAAAGATGTATATCTACCGCCTTGGCAACAGGGGCATGGTTTGGTCATACATGTATGTATACATAAAATGCTAAATCAAGGTAAAACTAAAAAAAAAAAAAAAAAGAAGAAACAAACTAAGAAATCTTTTTTCCAAAAAAAGGATAATCACTGTAAGACCTGCATTCTTGTGATCATTGTAGCTACTAGTAGTTTTTAGATCAGTATATTAAGGATATATTTGAGAGGGGTGGATGGCTGACAATCAAATGCCCAATCTTTCCATTGTCTGGAACACCTGGCAGATTCCCTTTGCAGAGTACTTCCTCAATATATAGCAGTCTCAACCTGTATAAAGTATAGGGTTAAAGGAGATTGGAGTAGAAGAGACGCACTGAGCTCACTGGGTTCCGCTTGTGAACTCATTGGAACCGTTTTAGCTTCTCCACTAGAGTAAGAAATTAAGGTGCCCTCAATGTACTCATGCTCCATATGTGGTGTGGTATCTGAGGAGTTTTCCACCCTGCTCTCCCTAATTCCTCGCGATTTAATCAAGCATGTTTTGTTTATTCTCCATTAAGCATCTTGCTACTACAACTATCACAATTCTCGAAGAGTGCATTGGCTTTCACTCCAGAGGAGTTTTCGGTCACAACTCTCAATCTTAGGTGCGGTTTCAACAATCCCGAGCAGCCTTATCACACTGATTCTATAAAGGGTTTTCCTTTTATACAAACACTATTTTTTTCCCATGATTTTGCTACATTACTGCCCCAAGAAACTGGTTTTACCCTTTCCTAGGGTTTCAAATCAGAGACTTTTACAAAGTTTTCTTGTTTGTTTCCGGTATGGCCATGTTTACAATAAATTCTATCAACCAATTGAGCCAACGGGTTCAAACCCTAGAACACCCTATTTCTCATCCCATTAATCAAAGAGAACGGAATCTTTTGCCTCGGAAATACTCGGGAAAGATCTAGAATCCATGTATGAAACACGCCCCAGACCGTGGAGCCAAAAAAAAAAAAAAAAAAAAAGAAAAATCAAAGAAGAAAGGATTTTACGAATTACAGACAGCTGATTCTAGGGTTTTGGCAGATAAAAAAGAACTGATTTTGGGGAAAGAGAACAGATGAGAAGAGAGAAAGGGATTACGTGAAGTTTTCCGCGAAGCTCTCGATCGGAGCGGAGCTTGACGTAGATGCGCTCGTCGAGGCTGAGCCTGATGAGGTCCAGTGGTTCCTTCACCGTGCTCTCTTCTTCGCTCGCCATCGATCTCTCTCTCTCTCTCTCTCTCTCTCTCTCTCTCTGGGTTTAACAATAACGGGAGGGATATATTTGTAACGAAGCCCACGGCTTCTCAAGTTACCATTACTTATCGGATGCGGATTTTTTTTTTTTTCGTTTTCTTGTATTTTAATAAACGTTTATACACCACAATTCAACGTACTCTAATTAACTTCCCCTAATTATTCTTGACATTGCTGCTGCTTTGAGCGTGTCAATTGGCAAAGTTGGTGAAGTTCCATCTTGCGCTCCCTCCACACCCAATCAGCACCTTTGCCCCATTTGAGACAATGTTGCCCCAACTATTAGGCTGTTCAAACTAGGACTCTAATAAATAAATATCATCACTATATGCAACCTATTACTCTACTAAAAAAAAATTGTAATTAGGTAAGCCATGAAATCCGTCTAATTTATTGTTGCATGTTTAGAGCCATAGACCTATTTATCATCTTCGATCATAACCATTGTCCATTGCCGCTTTCAATTTCTATCTTATGTTATATTTATATGTCTTGAATTGTATTGCCAACTAAAGATTCATTTATCCATACTTGCTAAGGATTTGAAGCGCTATGATATCATCATTTATCATGCCTTCAGACCTACTATCTATTCTGAGATGTTCGCAATAGATTTTGCATACTCTAAACGTTTTGCTCTAAGAGTATATGGCTGCATAGAAAAATTATAATTTTGCTTACCACTATACCATAAAAAGCCTAAAATCAATATAATTTAATGAATGTATTTTGAATTAACACAGAGCCCATTCCTTTAAATTAACTCACATTAATCAACATCGATGGGAGGTTCAATATGAACTTAAGCTTCATTACAATCCAATAAATCAGGAGAGAGAAAACATGTAAAAATCCTAACAAATAATGGAGTTGTGCCGAAACTTTCTTTTACTAAGATAAAATTCTTCAACAACTTGACGACTTTCTTCTATCATCCGATTTCAGCTGATGCTTTTTGTCTTGATTCTGAAAGCTTGTTTATTGGTCAAAATAAATCAGAGATAATCAATCTTATTCCGGAAGCCTACTTATTCCGGAAGCTTGTTTGATTCTGAAAGCCTGCCTCATTGTCTATTATCACTTTGCTTTCTTTGAGGCGATGGCCTCCTTACTATTATTAAAAAAAACCAACTTCACTACCTAGCACCTGCGTTAGGCCAAACCAAGCATAATTTATTTACTCTATTATATAACACAAACTTCATCAATGTCCACACATGAGGTGTATCTGTATTCATATTTCTGGTAATCTTTAATCCTTTTGTTTTTATCATAGATAGTTTTACTTATTTATTTTGAAGTTTCCACCAATTTAAAAAGCTATTGAGGTAGGTGAGCCATATGTGTCATGGGTAGAATAAGCAAACGAAGTACTGGCTAATCCTATCCAAATGCAAGCATCAATTTAAATTACTAATATAGTTCCTCAATGACTTCACCAATTCAACTAAATGACAATAACAAGTAAAAATCAATATTTAAAAAAAATATTTCTAGAGCAACCATATGATGACACATTTTGATACCATTAGTATCAACATAGATATGATAAATCAATGTCCTTTCGAAGAGTTAACTCCAATTACAGATGTTTCCCAACATCATCATCATAATCGATGTTGCCGTTGTTGATTTATTCTTCTCTTTTTATTTTTTTATTTGGCATCATTCTTTGCATCCCTTTGGACGTAAAAGCCTATCACCCATCCAATTGGACTTTTTTTTATTATTATTTTCTTACAACTAGACTTCGTTTTAAGGTTAGATGAGCAAATGAATTCCGAAAACACTAACTACTTTGAACTTTGTTGGATCTTTAGTCAAGTTTTCTGAATGAAACACCCACCTTATAAAAAACTATATATTATTATAAAATTTGAAATTTGTTCTTTTGCAACAGATAGTGCATTTTTTTTTTTTTTTTTTTTTGGTACACTCAATAATTAAGTAATCTTTACTTGTAGAATATCTTTAAAAAAAAAAAAAAAAAGGAAACCATTCTTTTTTTATGGTTGAAAAAGATCCTTCTCATGGTGCACCACACCTGGGATGCGCTACATTGCACAAGGCCTAGTTTCAGTTTCCATCAGACTACTTGTTTAATGTTTGCTACTCTCTGTGGGGCCGCATGGTCCCAAAATCAGGCAGCCCAGTGGGCCCAACACTTCCTCGTACATTGAATCAAACCCCGCCTTCCTCCTTCGCTTCCTTTCTTGGCGTCACGAAGGCCGGTTGGTGATGGTGTCCGCGGCGATCCTAAAACCCCCTCGCTTCTCCCAAAACCTCTCCGAAAAATAAGAGAAAAAAAGAAAAGAAATGAAAAAACTCGACTTGGAATAGCGTCGATTGGGCCTCTCATGCCGGCATTTCGATCTAGATGAATCCAATGATCATCTGTTTGTAAGTCCAATTTGATTTCGTTGGTTTTCATTTTGGGTTTGTTGGAGTTTGAGATTTTTTTTTTTTTTAAAATCTTTTTGGAGACATCTGAGGCTGGATTAGAAATTTCTGGTGAATATTAGTTTTTGTAGTAAATGAAGAAGATTTGGTGGTGATTTTGATCGATTTTCTCTCTTTGTCTCGCTTAAATTTGGAATTTTTATGAGTTCGTCGCACTATCGTGCTTCTTTTTAGGGTTTTCAGATCTGAGATTCAGGTAGATTTTGTCGAGATTTTGAGATTATTGTGGAGAAACCAGCTGGAGCTTCAGAAAGTGGAACCTTGAGTTTCTGAGAATTTGGAGAATTTCAAAGAAACTAGCTTCTGAGGGTTTCACTCTGAAGTTTTTCCAAAGCTTCGATTTTTTTTCCATAGAGCAATCAAATTTAACGTAACAAAAGAAGTTGAACGATCCGATCTGATCTGATCTGATCTTTTCTTCCGTGACAGCGGATAGAAGAAAAGCCACCCGATCAAATTGTTGCTGCTGGATTTGGCGAGATTTTTCCATAGAAAAACAGTCCAATCTAAGCTGGCAAAAGAAGGAAAAAAAGAATAAATCGGCCGATTTCATCTGAATTTTTGTTCATTGACAGCAGATGGAGGGAAATTTACCAACCAGTAATATGATCCCTGCTCCTTATGGTGCACTGGCCTTGCAAAATTCCATGCACAGGCGTCACCCACAAGCTTCCTTTCATCACCACCAGCAACAGTTTAGTAGCACCCAACATCAGAGCTCGATGGCTCATCCACCAATCCATCACTTGCAGGATGGCAATCAGCAACCAGGGGCTCCCATCATGGACTCTAAGAAGGGAAAGCATGGTAAGTCCTCCATGACTTATGATGATGATGATGATGATGATCCAATCTTCACTGAGGATGGAGTCGATGGTCAGAATGATGCTGGCAAAGGAAAGAAGTGCTATCCATGGCAGCGGATGAAGTGGACTGATGGAATGGTTAGGCTCTTGATAACTGCACTTTCCTACATGGGAGAAGACGCCATGTTGGAACATAGCGGTGGTGGGAGGAGGAAGAATGCAATATTGCAGAAGATGGGGAAGTGGAAGTCAATATCAAAAGTGATGGCACAGAGGGGATGTTATGTTTCTCCTCAGCAGTGTGAAGACAAGTTCAATGATCTCAACAAGAGATACAGAAGGCTTGTAGATATTCTTGGAAGGGGCACAGCTTGCAGTGTGGTGGAGAATCCAGCTCTATTGGACCAAATGGAGCACATATCTGATAAGCTGAAGGATGTTGTGAAGAAGATTTTGAATTCAAAGCAGCTATTCTATGAGGAGATGTGCTCCTATCATAATGGGAATCGGTTGTATTTACCACATGATCCAGAACTACAATGGTCTTTGCAGCTGGCTCTCAGAAGTGGAGACGAGCACGACAAGAGGATGACTGTGCATGGAGGTAACAATGAAGATGATCGAAGTGCAGACACGGCTGATGAGCAAAATGATGCTCAAGAGCATGCTGCTTTGCATGGCAATGTCAGGGGATCATGCTTTCTGAAAAGGATGAAACATTTGGTGGACCATAAAGAAGTGGGCATTGGAAAGCCTTCAGGGTCACAGGGTTGTGCAAGAAGGCCTCATCCCCAAGGCATATCCATGGATATGAACCAAGTGTTACCAGAAGGATCTACTGTTACTTGGGGATTGAAGCATTCCATGAGTTCTCATTCACTTAAGCTGGAAGAGCAGAGACTGGATATTCAACTTCAGATGCTGGAGCTTGAAAGGCAATTCTTCAAGTGGCAGAATTTTAGTAAGAAGAAAGACAGAGAACTGAACAAGATGAGGATGGAGAATGAAAGGATGAAGGTTGAGAATGAAAGGTTGGCAATGGAGTTGAAGTGCAGGGAGGTTGATCTTGGCTTGAAGCGAAATCAGTGATGCATGGTAAGTTGAAGAAAACCATGGAGTTCAATGTTTAAATATGATAAGATGTGTCCTATAACTGAAGTACTTCCTAGATGAGGTCTTTATTTTGTATTTCTCAAAATTGAGCACATTAATAGGATCATCCTATTAAACTCCGAATCATGTGCCATGCAATTAAACCTTCATTTCCTTGTCAAATAGACTTGAAAGAGTTTCTTACCTTCCCTTCAATTTTGAGTTTAATAGGATGATCAACCTATTAATGAGCTAGTGGATTTGTTGTTTCTTTTTACTGTCTTCTCTTGACATTTTCTATCACGGCTTATGCATTCAAATGTGTAGCAAACGATGCATCATCCTGTCAAAATTAAGAGTAGATATTTTAGAAACACTTTTAATTAAGGAAGTACTTAGGAAATAGGCACAAATTCGAGATTCTAGAAAAATGCTGAAAAAGGTGGGTTATTTTAGATAGAAGATTTTGACTACTAAGAATATGATTACTTTCATATGATGAAAATGAGTAAACAGAGCCTCACATAATCCTTGAATCTTCTACAGATTAGTAGATTGGTTACTGAAGATGTTTAAAATATTGCAGGAAAGTGATAAGGGTGCATTTTTTTTTTTTCAAAAGAGCTTGCCAAACAATTGTTGTGTCAGCAATATTATCATAGATTAAGCTCGATTCTTTTGGAAGGTCTGTACAAAATATTGTACATAATTGTATATCTTTGCATATAGTCATTGCACATTTTTTGTGAAACTTAATGAGCTCCTGCATTCCTTGATTTACTTGTTTTTTTGAACTTTTTCAACATATTCTTAAGCAGATTGGCAATCTTGCAAATTCTTGGTGTCCTGTGTGGTCGAACTTTTGTATTGCATTTTTCTTGCATGGTTTTACCGTTGTCTAAATCTTGTACATAATTTGTTTATAAATGTAGGTAGAAATGAAGATTTTTTTTCTTTGATATTCTTAAATCAGTTATATGGGGGCCATATTACCTCCCAGAATATTCACAAACAGGACTTTAAATATTACTAATAGGATGCATGTTGCATGCACGAGATAAATAACTAAAGTTATAATATATAGTGCAGACATAATAAAGATAAATTGGCAACAATCGTTATTTAATTAAATTGTGATGGGTCGAGACACTATAGTAAAAAAGAAATTGATTTCGATGAGACAATATGAGGGTGATTTTGTCGTAGTAGATGGGTCTTACTGGAAGCCGTTTATCGGCTGGAATGTTGCAGCCCATTCTTTTTTGTCTTTATTATTGCAGCTATACTTCTTTCTTAATTATTGCACCTGCTTTTTTATATTATATGGCACCCCTCCTATCCCACCACTTTCTCTCAACAGTGCATAAACTAATTTTTTATTAAATTTAAAATGTTATCTTTTTTCTATATGCAGCACATTTATGCAAAGGATATTAAAATTTAACAAAAAGATGAGTGAAGTATCGAAGGAATGCAGGGCAAAAATTTTTATGTAGATTACGTTTAATATACGCCTCCATCATCTCATTTTCTCTCAATTAGTACATAAACTAATTCTTTTCTAAACTTTCTTTCAATCTAACTTTGCAAATTTTGAATGTCTAATAAAAAAACTCGTTATAGATAAAAATTTTTTACAACAACAAAGGTCTCTCACCTTACAATTCGGTGCAGTTAGTTTTTCTCAAATTGAGCACATATGGTAAATTTCATAAACACTACATCCAAACTTCAAAAATTATATATGAATGATTTGTGCTTCCTAAGTCACCTTATATCCTACAGTCCCACCTCCCTATTCCGCTCTCTTCTTTATTTTTTCTCCTATTATTTTTTTTCTTTTTTTTACATTAAAAAAAAAAAGAAAATGGACTCTATGCTATCTCTCTCCTTTTTTTTTTTTTTTTTTTCTTCTATTAGTTCTCTTCCATCCCTGTCTTTAAATAAAAAAGAAGAAAACTACATATATCTCTTCTCTCTTGAAAAAAAATTACATATATCTCTTCTCTCTTTCTTTTCTATATTAAAATCCTTGAATTCTCTCTAATGTAGGAAAAGTGGAATTACGGATTGACAAAGAAGAGGATGGGCATGTGATTTGTTAGAAATTAGTTATTTTAAGATTTTAAAAGTTTATTTATGAGATACTCCTCTATTATAAGTGTACTATAGTTTCCTTAATATAATGATCTATCATACCTTCTTAATTTATAACCCAAATATATTAACATTCTTATGCCACATTCACTCCTTTTAACGCACTTGATGATTAATTTTTAGCAAATGAGTGATGTATTTACTTAAATACGTAATTGAGTGAATAAATAACTTAAATATCATAATTATCATGTTATATTCTACAATAGCATGGAGATGAGAGAAGGGAAGAGAAATGTATAAAACTGTGACTGAAATTTAAGTAATTGTTATGTTACATGTAGAAGGTGACGGTGATTTGTTAGATTGGAGGAAAGAAAGATTTGTTAGATTGGAGGAAAGAAAGATGCATGAAACTTTAATTAAAATTTAAATAATTATTATATTATATGTAGAAGGTGATGATGATTTGTTTTTGAACAATTTTTTTTAGTAAATAATAATTTATAAGATCAAGTCGATTCTTTGTTGGACAAATTTATTTGAGTAGTTAGTATCTATTTATATTTTTCAATATTTTTCTAACTATAGAATAGGGTGTTGCTGGATATTGAAGGAGTTTACGATAGAAAACATAGTCAAATATGGAAAGAAAATCAATTAAGCCTAAGAATTTAAATTGATTTAGATAACATGGAGCAACTCACTCTCAAGTTTAACATGCCATACTATTTTTTTAAGATGTACTAAACTTTCTTTCATTTTCTTTTCCTTGTCCTAGTTAATAGATAATTATGGCTTCATTTTGAAATCTCAAATTATCAAAAGTGAACCACAGGGTATATGGATTTATCATAAGCTTTACTCTAATCTATTTAGAAGAAGTTCTAGACTTGGTGAAGAAGGAAACTGATATTCCATGATAAATTTTTATTAGCATTAATTGGTGTTTTGGGTTAAATTAAGAGAAATCAATTATATTTTTGCAATCAAAATATTTTATTTTAAATGCAATAGATAACATTTAATAAATATAAAAATAATATTGTAACTAATAGAACATTTGAAAAGGTTCATATAGCCCAATCCAAGTTTCATTAAAAATGCATTGATGATGCCAAATAATCCACTCATGAGATTATTGGCCGCACTATTTTCTTAATATATTTTAAATTTTTATTATTTTTATTTTCTTGTCCCAATGAGTAAATAATTGAGACTTCATTTTAAGATCTCAACTAGAGAGATGCTTTTTTTCAAATAAGATTGGTTTGAAAATTTTCTAAAAATATTTTAGTTCTTCTATCCTTTTCTTTCTTCTAATGAGTTAAGAGGACTGAGCTTTCATTTGAAATTTCAAGTGAGCGATGCCTTTTTTAAGATGAACCTGAGAGGCATTTCTTAGATGAGCCTGGTTTCAATTTTTTTTTTAAAAAATTTTTCAATCAGATTGATTTTCAAACTATTTTGCATTTGATGAAATAGTAATCATATGACACATAAGATTTAATCAATTAGATTCGAAAATAACTATATTGATACTCTATAAAATAGAAAAAATAAAAATCTATGAGTTTGCTATATATGTTGATCTATTGTGAGGTGGATGTAGACTGGTGAGCATGGGATTCAAAAGAATTTTTAAAATTACTTAGATTTGTGGATTGGGAGGAAAAAAGATATCATTTTTATAATATATTATGATAAAAATCAAAATTGACGAACAAAAATTAAAGAGATTAAATGGTGTCCTAGATATTTATCTACATCTGAAGTTAGATATGCAAAAATAATAAAAGAAGATCTTTTTAAAAAACAAATAACTATAGATACATAACTCATGACAATATCACAAAAAAATTTATTTCCTTCCCTCCTTAGTCTACCGTCTTGTCATTCAATATGCTATTTTTTTTATCTTATAGGATAGTTGGAATGAAGAAATTGATGCAAGTAAGGAGACAGAAACATTAAGAGCAATTTAGAGTAATAATTATATTATTTTTTATCCGAATAAGGAAGGTAAAATGGAAAACAATCACAGGTAAAAAGAAGATGTTCAGAGTAATTTGGTTATCTTTTAGGGTAAAATTAGACCATTTTTGTTTTGCTTTCAACAAAAAGGTATGGATGACCGTATTGAGTATGTAACCTCTTATTTAGACATGTGTGAGTTTTATTATTTCTGCAAAGAGGCTACCAAATATGGCTTACAACATATCAATGTGAGAGGCTTATAATTTTTGATGTTTTTGATTACATAACAACAAATTATAATTTGATAATCGATATTAGTTTTTCTAATATCATTGGTATAATCTAAATAAAGACAAGTTTGAGCAGCTTATTGGAACTATATGAATGAAAAGATTATCTTTGTGATGTTCTTCTCCTTGCCTTACCCTGCCAAAACTTCATATAGAATATATTATACATTTTTTTTTTTAAACTAAATTCTTCTTGAGAGGTGAAAATATTTTTTTTAATTCTAAAATTTAATAATAGAGCATATAAATTGAAGATACATACCGCTAATTATTATATACATTACTAAAAATGCTTAAAAATAAAAAAGCATATATATTATTCTCTAACCTCCACATTAAGTAGGTGTAAAAACGAATGGTCAAAATGATATAACTTCATATTTTGTTATAATTTAAACATTAAAATCCATTAATTTTAATATATACATATTTTATTATGTATAAATTATGATCAATAAAGTAGTTTTTCAATTTAGATAATTTATCATATATTTTAGCATACTATTCATTTTTGTATCTAAACAATATATAGATTAGCAATCATCAAAATATATAATTTTTTCAGATCTGTTTTATAAGATAAATTATGTTTAATAGTCTAAATTTTTTATTTCTAATATTTCATTATTGATTTTAGAATCAAAAGGAGATATGCTTTGCTTCCCTGAGGACAAAGTCCATCTTAGTTTTAGCTATCAATTATATTAAAAAAAAAAATAGATACCTCAAATAGAGAAGAAGCAATGGATCTTTAATAATGGCATGCATATTTCTTTAGCTATCAAATCTACTGAATTAAATTTTTATATAATTCAACTTTATAGAGTCATGACCATCTCATGATGAATGAGCTTCGATTTGGTTTACACATCAGCAATCCCTTTCTTCAAAGGGATGCTTGCAAAGGATCATGCAATAACAAACTCCATCCATTACCGTGATCTTCGGAAGGAAGGTCTCCTTCAGAGAAGGAGGCCTTCAACACAAGATTTTAAATTCTAAAAGGTGGGCCTGCTCAACCCGGTGAAAAGCGGAGTGTGGACACCTGATGAAATAGTTCTGTTGACATAAGATTCGACTTTTTTTTTTTTTTTTTTTTTTTTTTTTTGTGTAGTGATTGGAAGGATTTGAATCCTAGATTTCCTTCACAACGGAGAAGTGCCATCAGGTCTGACCTGCCAGCGGTTCTTATCCAAGCAAGGGTTCCTAAGATTCTTGCTCTCTCTCTCTCTCTCTCTCTCTCTCTCTCTTATATATATATATATATATATCAGACAATTGTGGCAGAAGCTGTTGCCACGTGTCCACTGAATGAAGAAAAGGAAAGAAAAGTTAAAAAAGATCCATCTTTGAGGAGCGAAATGCCTTTACGTCTTGTTATTAGGTTCTCTCGGAAAGAGAGCTGAAATGGTCCTCTTATTTTCAAAATTAATAATATGCTAGGATGAACATGAACTATATTGCCGAAATTATCTAAAAATCAAAATTTATATACTTCAGTGGTCTCTAACCTCATAATCAAATAGGTTTGAAAATAAATCATTTTAATTGCATGATAATATGATGTAATAATCCAAATATAGTACATTCAAATCTCACGTTTTAAAATGTATATACGATGATCTATGGATTTTCAATTTATGTCTATATTATGTATCTTACTGCATTAGTACAATTGATGCCATTCATTGTTTGTACCTGGATTAGATACCACTGAAATATATGAATTTTGATTTTTAGATTTTTTTTATAACATAAATCAATATTTCAGTTTTTCAAATCAAATGATCTATCATTAAATTGGAATGTCAGAGGACCATCTCTCTCTCTCTCTCTCTCTCTCTCTCTATATATATATATATATATGGTATTACATGAAAACTTGAACACACGCAGCTCTATAAAGAAACTCCAGAAGGTATACCTAAGTACAATCACTGCCCGTGCCTTAGCTGGACTTTAGGGCTTTGCACAGAGAGTTGTATGCATCAACACAAAGCTTGAATTTTTCCTCAGCAATTGCCTGCATTAACACATGTAACGTTTCCTTCTTTTAGGATTTCAGCAATCGAAGACATAGAATGTAAGATTAAAAAAAATTACTAATGATTGACAAAAAGTGATGGTTGAGGCATGATTATATATATTACAGTGATACTACAGGTGTCCAAAGGGACACAGCTCGCCAACCCACTGTTATCTAATCCTATCCTCACAAATTAGGTTCATGCGAGTCATGAACCACGACTGGCAAATGACATTGAGCGAAGAAATAGTAGTAAAATGATACACCCAGAGATCCTGCAACTTGTCATAAAAAACAAATTTATGACCACAAATTACTAGAGCATAAAAATTGAAAAAAAGGGTCTTAATTATATGACTCAATAGGAAAAAAGTTATTACTTATGCACAAACCAGACTCAGAGAAAAAAGGTACACCATTGCTCCAGCTATATTTTGCATGCAAATTAAGGATTAGCGTCCCTCCAAATAATTTAATTGTCATCATGCAAATTAAGGATTAGTGTCCCTCCAAATAATTTAATTTTCATGACTAAGTTATATTTAAAAAAAAAAGAAAAAGGAATAGACTGGCTATAGGGTAGACGATGAGTGGGATATGTATCATATCTATCAGTTTATGGGGTAGCCAAAATGGCCTGCTGGACCCCTCATACAAGCTACTGAACCTTTAGGTCAGGGTCAAGGTAGTGGGAGTTGGGCCTCCTTTGTATCCAGCCACAGTCTCCATCGTATTAAAAACCAGATCCATTCAACAGACAGGAACAAAAAAGAAAAATTTCAAATGAATAATGAGTTAATATTCAATAAAGTCAACAACTAACCTGGGAAGGGCCTTGATGCTTGTCAGGGTGCCACTTTAAAGCAGTTGCATGGAAACTGTGAAAAGTAATCAATTACATGGTCTAAATGAGTCTAAATGAGTAAACTATAGCATAAGAATATAGCATCTATGAGAACCAAGGAGCACCATTTAGGACAAGGTATGTATCAGAGATAGGCATAAAACAATAACTTACGCGCATTTAATATCATCTAATTTTAAGGGGCCTGTGAGTGGCAATCCAAGGATAACTCTATGGGATTGGGAACTTATATCACTCTGTTCAGTATCACTGGGTTCATCTTCAATATCACTTTCACGCCATACTCTTTTCTTGGTCTTGATCTGTTCTGAGTTATCTCTCCACTTAAATCCAGTTGAATGGTTCTGAAAATGAAGGGTTTCCCCTGATGTAAAAGACCAGGTAAAACACCTTTGTCCACCAAAGGTAGCTGAAAAATTTGTATCAGGATGCTCGTAATCATCTTCATCATAAAAGCTCTGCCTGTTGTGCCAACCTTAAAAAAAGAGAAGAAGAAATACTGCCTTGTTATATGAGTATAAAAGCAATGAAACCGGTAACTAAATAATCTGGTTCCAAGCATGAATTTTGTGATCAAATCTATAAAGAATGCTATATCATATGCTGCAACCATTATATGGTATCTAAAAATGAACGTAATTTGATTGACATTGCTATTGGGTGAAATGGCAAACTGATTATTTATTTATTTTTTCCAACCTCGTGTCCTCAATTCAAATGAGCGTTGCACTGAAACTGTGCTCAGCTGGAACAAGATTGATGCCTTCAGTGGAACCGTGCAAAACTATGAACTTCTGATACATTCGAAAGCAACAGTTTTCAGTAACTAAGTTCTAACACTATGGGCCCCTAGTACTTCACCTAGGTATTCCAGTGGAACAAATGGAGATTCCAGTAAAATTGATGTCAATTTGGAGTGACTTGGACATTGACAGTAGTAAAGTGAGACTGCATAAAAGTTTTATACAGAGAAGTGTGGCTAGAACAGCCACCCTTAAATAGTGGAAAACCAAATCGACCAAATATAAGATGAGAACGTAATCTTGGGCCTCCCAGGAGATAGTGTGAAAGTATCAAGAATAACACTCCAGCAGAAAAAAAAATCAAAAACAGAATGCCAAATAAAGGGCTTGAATGAAGGATGAGAATTTGACAGCAGAAAATTACAAGGATACATGAGATTTGAACACTTAAAAAATTTGGAAGAGTAGGGGTTTTTAAGGATTGCCACCAAAGCTTTACAATTTCAATTAATAAGCTTTAGGTTTTGGAGCCCCAGAAATTTATATGAAAATCTTTAAGATTTTAACTATAGGACTTTGTCAAGCAATTATAAACAAAAAGGGATATTATGGGAAAAACTTGAAATGAGCACGCTTCAAGATGTCAAAAAAACTGAAAAAATATGCAACTCTGTGATTTGATAATCCATCACCAAGGTTGAGGAGAATGATTATTAAGTATATAAGTTATGCTGTCAAGGAAGTTCTTGATGTGGAGATAAGAGACGCTGATGTCCATGTGACCTTAGTCCGCATGCTGAATTGCTAGGATATGATTGTTAGCAGATGCCTAGGCTCAACAATATATTTTACTATGTTTAAGAATGATCAATATATTGAGAATAAAACAGAGTAAGGGACTGTTTAGGGAAGATCCATGCTTGCCAGATAAGTATAGTAGAGAAAAGAATTTCAGCATCTGCTTTGCTGATATCTCGATACCAACATAGTAAGGAGATCAAGGGAAAAGAATACATGATAAGGCAATTAGTATGAGCAGCAGTTGCGGTAGTAGGCTGAGTAGTAATAGTAAGTAATAGCAGTAAAATCTTGTCACTGAAAACACTCTACATAAACCTAATTGTCTACTTAACAATACAGCTAAAAAATATAAAGAAATATTTTAAAAACAAAGAACAATAATATGGAAAAAAGAAACTCACGCTTGTTTGCACTCTGTTTGCCTTTACTGTGAGGCTTTGGTCTGCCAGAACTCTTTGAACGGTGATGTTTATCAAAGTCATGTGAACTGTCCTTTGCATTGACAATTCTGCTGCTGTTTTTATTGGTAGACCAGGTGATATCTTCATCCTATTAATAAAACCCAGAAGTCAGGTAGATCCATGTCATTATAAAACTTGCATGGTTGCTTCTAAAAGAAGCTGATGACATCAGGAAAAAACAAGGAAATGATAGGCATAATTTACAAAATAAAAGAATTCACCTAACAATGTGCATAGGGAATATCATTCAGGTTATCAAACTGAAGTCAAAAAAGGTGACTACTGATTCTGGACAAGGTCCTAATGATCATTAACATAATGCAGCCAACTGTTGAAGAAGAACAAATATACCAAATATATGTACCTGAAAATATTGCTGAGAAGATCTACCTTCGAAAAGAAGATTTTTGAGAGCAGCCTTTGCATCAGATCGCTTTTGATGGACTGAAAATCTGATGCAATTCTGTTGAAAGCAAGGTTTTGTCAGATTACCCAACATATGGGACTAGGAGAAGAAATTGCTCCCAAAAACATCAGAATATGCTAAAAGTAATTCCGCACGATTACCATATTACAACAGTTAGTTGCATGTATGGTGTGCATGTGCATGCAAACGCCCATAAAAAAATATTTGCATGCTCAAAAGAGAGAGAGAGAGAGAGAGAGAGAGAGAGAGAGTCTCTAAATATCCAATAGAACAGAGACCAGGTCAGGCAGCAGAAGGGCATAGAACATTGCATGCCAAGTCACAATATGAGTGCATTCTCAAGTATAATAAATCATCCAAAATACTTAAGAACAGCCAACTTATGAGGTCGAAAAAAAAGTCAGCCAACCAGATCGCATTGATGGAAACGCTTGCCATACTGAAGAGGTATGAGTATGACATCAATTAAAATACTTGGCCATAAAGAAGAGGTTTGCTTATTAATTTTGATTAAGTCCCTGAGAACATTATCAGTACTTAGACCACAAATTAGTGGTTTACTTCCCAGTAATCATTATATGTAAAGCATACAGCATAAATATCTCATACGTTCCAGTAGTTCCACACTTAATGTGTCCATCCAACAGAGTATAGTGTGAATTTAGAAAGATAAAGTTTTCTTCATTAGATTGCCCATTTCTCATGAAGCCTAATTGTCACCAGAATAGCAGAATCCAGTCCACAGCATGCGATGGTGGACAGTCCAATACTTAGAAACTCGACAACCAAGTTAAAGCTGAAGAGGGAATATAATGACATGAAATCTGAGTTATCTCATTTAGGCTATTATCTGCCCTAAAAAAAAAATAAAAACTTTGGTGAAATTGATTTCCAGATCATAAATCCCTTAAAACCAACATATGATAATTTTGAGAATCAAAAGACTCCGTAACATACTTCCTGTCAATTTCAAGATAATTAATTTGAATATTATAATTATTAATAAATAATCCTTGTGTGCAAAACATACTTTCAAATGTCCATCAACATATGTCTGACCACTTCTACAACAAGAGTGAATGCCAAGGCTGACAAAAGATGCCTTGCATCTTGTAACATATTGAGTTTCAAAACAAAGACAAGTAATCCCATGGACCATTCAAGGGCCTAGAGAAGCAGCCACTAACTCATGAAGTGGAAGATATTCTCAAGACCACATCCGACACCCTCTCCTACTTGTAACAACACTAGTAACAGTTTGTTGTTACTATTTTGATGGGGGAGCTACAAAAAGCCCCTCCCCCAATTGTTACAATGACATGGGCGTTCGAACTAGCAAGGACAGGAACATACTTCATTTGGCTGGAATGCAAACAGTCCACCTGCTTCCTCTATTCATTAGCTTTACTGACCCTTCCTCATTGGTTCTTCCTGATTTAAGATCGCCTCCATGCTTCATTCCCCTCCAGCTTCAAAGGATGCTTCAGTGAATTTTCCCGATCATGATAATATTTAGAAACAACTTTGAATTCCACACCTTCAACTTCAAAGACAAGCAAGACCAACTAAAAATTTTCCATCTCCATATTATATGAGAATGCCACAGCCTTGATTGAGTAGTTTTATTAACAACAACAACAAAGCCTTGATTCCAAATTAGATAAGGTCAGCTACATGAACCCTTTTTGTCCATTCTACTTGATTGAGTAGTTTGTTATGCAACAAATTGAAGTTCAGCTATAGGACCTTCAGCAAACCAAATCAAGATCTGCCCTTTCTAGAATGAAAACTGGCTAAGTAAGAGACTATGACGGGATTGTAATATCTCCTTTCCTCTTTCTACGAATCATCTTTTATGACTTTCTTTGGTATTTCTAATATGGAATATGAAGTCACTGTCTCATAGCTTTCTCAATTCTCACAGATCAACCACTTCCCATCATAATTAGGCCACCTTTGACCTGAGCAACTTACACCCATTTAGAATTTGTCCAGCCACACAAATGAGCAAGGAATTTTACCTTCTCCTTGATCTTTTGGCACAGTTAATGCTTTCTAGAAACCTTAAAGAGCACAAGATAAAGGAGGAGATCATATATTATCGGAAGCCTTAATTCTCATACCATCACAAGGCCAAGAAATGAGAAAGTCCAGTGTTTGGAGGTCTGGCAACCATAAGTTAAAAAAAATTACTGAAAGATTACATGAAGCATTCATGCAAAATAAACTAATATAAGTGTATCATTAAAAAAACCAAACATTAAGAAAAATGAAAGCTATCTAATTAATTTAGACAAGCTATGAAACATCCAGAAACATTATACCTTGGATGGCTCTTGGTTTGTTCCTTCATCCTGAAAGACATTAAGATCACACAGTATTACAGGTCAATAAGTGACGAGGATGCGAAGGCATTAAATATGACTTGCATATCATATATAGATTATCCACCCGCCAAACATGCGTACATGCCCGCATAAACAACACAGATATGCTTTAAAGTTGACAATATAGGAACACGAACAGGCCTTTATTCCCTCTATTTTTCTCATGTCTTCCTCAGTATATATAACTATCTGAGATAACTAGGCTGAAAACAAGACAAGATACCTCAAAAAAAAAAAAAAAAAAAAAAAAAAAGGCAACCAATGAAAGTGACAAAATGATCATGTTGAAAGTAAGAATATCTAGAAAGTGAGAATTTAGGCATTTTAACCATTGGCAAGGATGTGCGGCTTTATAAATAAGCAATGATTTACTTGATTCAATTGTATTTGCTCGCCTAACTCACAATCAGCTTGATTGTTCTCTCCACTATGAATTTGCTCGACTATGAAAATTTATTCTGTCATAAAGCTGACCCCCAAACAGTTGGGCATACTTAGTTTAGCTACATTTTGTGACTGAATTTTTTTGGTTTGATGTATTTCATGAGCTTTAAGACAGAAAGAAACGGAAAAGAAAAAAAAAAAAAAAAAGCATCTTTCCTCTATATTAATAGAGAAAGGAAAGAAAGAAGAAACATTTCTAAGGTAACTGATGCCTTCTAAACTCAACCTATCAGATATCGAGTGACCATTATGCAATATACGCGCCTCTCAAATCTATCACCAATTATTTGTTTTTCAAAAAAGAAAAAAAACTTTAACAACAAAATAGCAATTCTAGAGCTTCCAAGGCTTCCTCTGTATCAAATAAATTAAAAAATAAATAAATAAAAGAATTCAATAATGGGAAGAACAAAATTTTTCGTACAAGAACCAATCGGCCCCGTCCTCCATTATATTCACACACAAGCGCACACACGCGCGCGCGCACATCAGCTCAACGAAATGCAAAATATTCTTAGAGGATAAAAAAAAAAAAAACAGAAACCAAGAAGGATTGGCCTTTGGGAACCAACCTTGGGGTCCCATTTACACTTCCATTTGGCGAATGCGACGGGGGTAGAATGGAACAACGAGGAATCTATAGTCGAGGAAAAGGGATTCCGAAATTTGAGCACGCTCTTCCCTGCGGCCGCTCGCATCTCCACCAAGCAAACCTCCTCGAGGAATCGAAGAAAGCCACGCAAGGGAATGGAGACCTTGAGCGTTATCCTTGAGCCTCCGATTGCGCCATTCGAGGCGAGATCGCTTGTTCTTTTGCTGGACCTAGGGTTTTACCTTCGGCCTTTCGTGCTGTTGGGCCCGAGTTGCATGGGCTTTAACTCGGCCTGGGTGGATGGAGTTTTTATTCTTTTTTTAACTGCGGAATAAAGGAGTCAGAAAATATGCCTTGCAAGAAGATATAGGTTTGGTTAATGATGCTGCTTAGTCTGGATTAATCCCAACACAATCCAACTCAACTTATGATTTATGTTATGTTGGCCTAACATGCATCTCGCTTATCATCAGTCAAGCAAGAAGCAGGTTTAAGCTTGGTTGATGAATGTCCATTTAAATTTCCATCACCCCATTTCATATTGGCCTCAAGTTAACCTTACATGCATTATTTTATTTTTGTAATAGATTGATACAACCCTCATTGCCATCAATTCCCTACGTAAGGTGCTTGGTATGTAAGGGTAATAATTTTGGATATGATCCATGAACATAACTCAAATCTAACATAAAATTAATGGATTCGGATTGAGCATAAACAGGTTTGAATCATAAAACAAATTGACCTGTTAGATATGATTAATAAACAAATCGGATCATGGGTTAATCCTCTAATCCAAAATTGACCTGCAATTGATCCAATTATTAAACGTGTCAATTCGTGTAACCCAACCAACCAACTCGGATATGACCCATCGGACTTATTTATCTAAGTTAATATTATTTTTTAATTAATTATTATTTTATAATAATAATTATATACTTATATAAGGATTTTATGTTTATTTCTCTTTTTTTTTCTTAAATAAAAAAAAATTTGTTTATGCTTTAATTATGATTTTTAATATATAATTACTTAATAAATGAATTAGTATTAAATATATTATATAGGTTATACGGGTTACACAGGTTTTATGGGTTATATGGATTACATGAGTCATATAGATTACAGGTTATTTAGGTTAAATGGGTTGCACGAGTCATATTGTGTGACCCATATGATACACGGGACAGATTTGAATTGAAATTTCTGACCTGATTAATTAATAAATCGAGTTCAGGTTGACTTATTTATCATTATACTTTGAAGTTGACCTGATCTGTTGACACGATTTGCCACTCCTATTGATATGGGATGGATCATTAATGATCATAGTGAAGATGATAAGATCACGTTATTTAGTTATATTTTAGTGATCTTACGTTGCAGTGATTTCAAAGCATTCCACCTCCAAAATCATTACTCAATCTAATAATCTTAAACTTATTTTCGAGAACGAGTATCTAAGAACACTCTAAATAGTAATCTTGAATCGAGATTTGGGAAACAAAATACCTCCTATTCATAAAAAAAAAAAATTCAAACAAAAAAACCATTCACTATATATTATATTATAATATTATAAATTATATAATATAATATAATAAATAAATTTATATCTTTGAGAATGGATCAATAATGGCTTTTGAATGAACAAAGTCCTTTTTAAAGAAATGTTAAATGAAACTCTCAAGAGTTTTCAAGCTCTTAGTTCGAATATTGGACGGATGGAGCAACCTACCAAATGAGAAGAAGCTTCAAATCTAGAAATTTAGTTATTCAACATGAGTTTTGGATAAGGTTGAATCAATAGTGAAACACCTATCGATGTAATATAATAATAGTATTATAACATATTATATTATCATGCATTATATTATAATCAAACATTATAATAAATAATATTATAATACTATACTATGCTATAATATTATAATAAATAATTTTATTGACAATAATATAATATTATTTAAATATCTTTCACCATATATTAAAATATTATATTAATAATAATATAAGATAATATGATATTATAATATTATTTTCATATTTTTATAACATAATGCAAATTATTGTTGATTTATAATTTATGCATAATGATAAATAATATTACAATTTAATCTAAATTTTATAATAAAAATATTAAATAATGATAAAGCATCGTAGTAGATGCAAAATATATAAGGGATAGCTTTCGTATTATATGGTTACTGAACCTAAATTTTCATATCATACCAAAAAAGTTAATAGTGGGTACTTGGAGATTTTTGATCATTGAGATATGGTATGTTAAATATGGTGATCTTACATCATTGAGGATCAAATCACTATAAAGTAAGAATCATTAGTGATATTAGATCATCATGATAATCTCATTTCAATTGCCAAACTTCCCCTTAATGTTCTCAATAGTCTCTCAAGCTATATCATGTGCTCCTCTATAAGGAAGATCTAGTCGGATGGAGGCCAAAGCTCTTATGGACCTCCTTAGTGCTTCCTTTTTTTTCTCTTCCTCATGTGTGGATTTCATTGCCTTTAGTCCCCTATATCATCAATAGGAAGTCTGGGGGTAGTGCAGCCCTACCACCATGAAGACTTCAACTCCTCTTGTCCCCATCTCTTTTTTATAGTTGTAGGGTTTGGATGCAAACCCTGAAGGAAGGATGGAGATGTGGATTTTAGTATGGTGGCAATGTGGTTTAGGCCAGTTCGCGATTTGTAGAGATGCTAATTCACTTGTTAGCTCTCTAGCCCCCTTCAATCATCTTCTATTGCCTTTGGTGCTCTAGAATTAGGAAGGGTTTTGGGCCCTATCCCTAATTGCTCCCTACTTGGTTAGTGGCATGGAGTGAGCTCTATCCTTAGGTGACCAATATTGTAATATGAATAATAGATACTAATTTTCTTTTGATTCATGCTTACATCCTATCTTGATCAATGATCATCTGATTCAATAGCATCACAGATATGTTTTTCATGATAGATTAGATAGATGCGTGCTGATCATAAGTTAGATCGGTAATCATGCTCCAAACGTAAAGTTGAGAGACTGAGTTCTAAGCCAAACAGGAAAGGAGGTTAATTACGATGCTAAGGTAGTCTTTTATATGGATTTGGTGAGTTTATTAGTACTATTATCACATTATAATTTCTTTGAATGATGATTTGTTGTTTTAAATCATAAGTTGGCACTGTTATTTGCTTGCATGTGGGTTATTTTGAATCTTTTGTTTCAGGTCCCCTTGAAAAAAATCTTCTGTTTCAGATATTTGTATTGCAATGGGCAGTAACATACAATATTTATGAAATAACAAATTATGAGCCCTTTAAATAGCTTTATAAGAAATACTGTGATTGTCTTCAACCGTAGAACTTAAAAATTTCACATATTTGCTTATATCTTTTTATTACTTGCTAATAATACAATCAAAGCACAGCAATGTTACAGTAAATACAACTATTTGTGCTCCAAACTTTTGTCATCTTTTGTGTTGATCACTCCAAATGCCTAGCCTTATATAATTTTTCATTTCTCATCTAGAATCTGTAAGGAGTCTTCCGTCACTAACACATGGAGTTAGCCTTACATCAAGCCATGGTCCTTTTCCATAAGTAGACTCTTCACTCTCAACTAGAGTTGACAACAAGCTAAATGATTCGCCCAACCTGCCCCATCTAGCGTGAAGTTTTATGAGCTTGAGTACTAAAAATAGAACTGTGAGATAAACCTAAGCCAAAAAAAAAAAAAAAAAAAAAGGCCTAATCTAAAAATTGGATTGAGTTTGAGAAATTAAAGGACAACATGATCCAACTCTAACTGAAAAATATAGGTACATATTAAAGCTCTTGGCTCGAAATATATATTAGAGTTGATCATAAGCCAAATGGCTCATCGAATCTGAAATTTTAATAAAAAATCCTAATTAGACCCCAAATGAGGAATGAAAAATGCATTCTCAAATTTTTCTTATTCAAATTATGTATTGAAAATATATACTATTAGCTAAATAATATTAGACATCATTGCAAGAATGGGCTTGATAGGAGTAACAGACTTGGTGGCAACAAATAAAATAATATATTATTTGATCATGGACATGCCATGTTAGGTGCATCTATTAGAATAGAACCAGACTAATTATAAGCGTTCATGGAGCCAAACCAAAGGGCCACCCAGCCTCAACTAGGAGGGGCTTAGCTCTAGATCATGCATGCTCGTAGTAATGAATGCAACAGAAGGGGACAAGAGTCTATTTCTAAGCCAGGCAGAAGGTCAAGGTTAGATAAGAAGAAAAAAAAAGAAAAAAAAAAAAAAGAGGTTTTAGAAATTAAGATTGCTTCGAAGAATCACTCGCATGACTTCTTCCATCTTTTTACCAACAAAGGAAGGTAGAGTCAAGTACTTCGAATGGGAAGGAGAGATGAACGGGTAGGGAAGGAATGGTTTGGATTATCATAGCATCCTAGATATGTGAGACTAGTCTTATGTCATTCAGTTCATTATCTGATTGGACTTCCGTAACAATTCTCTTTCCAATATTGTTATTTCGATATTAGTGGTATAATATTTTCATATAATTAATCCATGTCCCTCCTTTAGATATTGAACATTATAGTATTAATAAATAATTTTATAATTTCTTTTATGAACTAAGTTTGAGTGTTTGATCAAATTTCAAGCATTATCTGTAACAAGAACCATTTCTTTTGATTTGCTAGAATCACTTACATAGCATTCATTATGCTCATCATGCCTCTTTCCGACCTACTAGCAGCATTATCTACCATACATGTGTACTTTAATCCATGTTAGTTGCATAATTTTTTATGTGCATTATATAGGCATTAATAGTTGCTGCAATCCTTAATCCTACGTTCTTTTTTGGTTTTTTTTTTTTTGGATTACTATAGAAACTCAAAAGTGACGAGAAAAAGTAACTTCTCGAGCATTTGTTGGTAAACTTATGCATAGTTTTTTGAAGGAATAGCTCATCAAGAAATTATTTAATAAGAGAAACTGCTTTATTAGCAAGAAAGTTCATAGCTTGGTTATCTTCATGAAAAGTATCGCAAACCTTTCATCGAAATTATCTATCAAATGCTGCAAACAAATGGATAGAAGCATTGAAATAAAGATTGAATCCAATTTAGCACTATATAAGAGTCTGCTTCAAACACAAACACATATTGAGTATAAGAAAAGAACTTCTTCAAATCATGCCATGCTACTCTTAATTCTGCTTGAAGCACTGAAACATTACTTAGTGAAATTGCTGCTGCAATGATAAATCTTTTTAAATTATCACAAATAATATAATCAATTTCTGTCAAAGTTTATATGGCGAAATCATCAAAGTTTACCTTAGAAGATGTCATGAAATAGGAGTTAAGAAAATTAAAATAGGAGCAACAGAAATAATAAGTACAGTCATAAAGGAGCTCATTTTGTAAGGTTATAATAGTTTTTTCTTTTTTTAAAAAAAAAAAGCAGCTATGAACTTGCCATTTGTAAGACTTTGACGAATTTTTCCTCCCATTAAATTCCCATAACTTCAACTTTGACATAATTATTAGAAAAAAAAAAACATTATCGTAAACAGTGATTTGCACTATGGCGCTCATCTTTCTCCGTCCTAAACCCATCGGTATCCGCGATGGATATCCTCAACTCTCTCAAATTTCTTGTTCTCTTTTCAAACGAGTCAAAAATTAAGAGGGGAGGCCAAAAACAGACAAACAAACAGCCGTCCTCGAATCTAAGGCAAGGATTATGTCGACACCTAAAACAAGGGGGCAGCCCAGAACTTCGGATTCCCTCGCTTCAGCGTTCATGTGATAGGGTCACGCCCGCGGTACGTGGTTCCGTACCCCGTTTCCAATTTACCTGCCGTTGATTGTGGGTCGCTCTTTGGCCGGTCGCCAGAACCGGGCGTATCAAAAACAGACCGGAGTTTCGGGCATATCCCGTTACAAAAATTCTCTCTTTCGCCTCTCCGTCGCGTCCTTACAAATTCCCTCCTCGGTCTCAGAGATCCCTTCCCCATTTCCCACCTTTTTGACCATCTTTCTTCTCCATTTCTACTCTGTTCCTCTCTACGGCGAGAGCGATGGGAGGGTGCGCGACCAAGCCCGCGGTCCTCAAGGCGGAGTTCGAGGCCCCTCAGCCGCTGGAGGAGCCCTCGGCGGCGCCGGCCGGCTCCAAGGCCAAAGAAGCATCCGTGGAGGCGGCGGAGGCGGTCCCAAGCGGTGGCCAGGAGATCGAGAAAGGGCCGCCGGAGGAGAACCGCAGGAGATCCCTTGGCCTCTTGTTCAGAGAGGTACTTTTCGATTTTTTTTTTCTTTTTTATTCATATCAAAAGCTATACTTTGTGCCCTTTTCTTCGCATTGTAACGGCAACCGGTATCTAATGCTCGTCCAATCTTGCTTGGAAATTTTAGATGTTAAACTACCACAAAATTTCTAACCTAGGCAAGTAAGCCTTTGTTTAAAAATAAAATAAAAAAAAAAAATAAAAAATTGAAAGGCTCCCTATTTGGCTGGAATGGATACAAAAGCAAATCAAATATTTTTAAAAATCGCATATCATTCAGATATAAACCAGATTCTGAGCAGAAATCAGTAATAAAAACTAACATTAATTAATAATAATGATAAAAGATGGAAACGGAATCCACTGTCCAAATTTTATACTGACACACATAACTAATGATCCAAGATATAGTCATTAATCCGCACGAAGATCAATCTGGTTAAGTATCCAGGTCACTAGTATAACCGGATTTGTATTATAAATATTAAAAATAATTTAAACAAATTATATGATAATATAAATATTATAGTTTTTCATCAAATGCTACCATTGCTCTTTAACTGCAATATAAATAAAAAATAATCATGAATTATCTGGTTTTTAAGAGCTTGCAGGAGAAATCATACATAAATAAAGAAATGCGTAGAAGTTATTAATATTTGAAATATTGTAGTAAGAAAGTTCTGAAAATATTATAAAGTATAAAATAGATAATCTATACATAGGCATGAGTTGAATTTCAAAATCGTGACACTCTTCTTTTCCACTATTTGAAATTATTAAATTTTATGAGTTGAAATTTTTTAAAAAAATGTTTGGTTGTTGAAAATAAGGTTCAAACTTAAAAGTGTAAAACATTCAAGAGAGGAAAACAAGAATTTGAAATATTATACTCAAAAGTAGAATTTCATGATTTTAAGGCCATTATAAATTTCATTGCACAATCAAATATCTAGGATTATAAAATCATGGCTTGCCATTTCAAAGAACAAGTAAAATTTCAAGCATCATATTTTCATGGTATGTCAAAAAACAGAAATATACGTTTTCAGAAACACCACTTAGTGTAATGCTGAGTTTGGCATGCACTCCCATGTAGAAGGATATAATAGTCTATACGCATCTACTTCCAACACATAATGACACCATGGGTGCATCATACAGAGGGCCATTTGTGATAAAATATTCAAGCCCTTTTAGTTAGTAATTATGTGATATATAAAAGAAGTTCCTCGTAATTCCTTCTCTTTGCCTTTCTTCTTCATGCTTTTGGGAATTGGCCCATTTTTCATGGTCCAGCTCTTCCTTGTTGCCTTTTAGCTGTCACAATGGATGGCAAAAGCTCATTCTCCTTTGCGTGGTAGGCCCACATTCTTTTGTATATGGTTTGTTATTTAAAGATCTGTTCCTCATGGAGGTACCCTGGTTGTATATATAATCCCTGTAATCATGGCTTTAGTTGATTAAACTTATGATTCATTTATATTACAATGCTAGCACTTAAATAAAACCTTAGGTTCTTTTATTTTTAAGCCTTTTGTTCTTCAACATTGGCTTACACATCATTGCCCAATGCTGTACCTTGGGCCCTGAAACCGAGACCCTAAATAATTAGACACTAATATTATATATTAATTAAGGTTTTCACCAACAAGTTGCCGATATATGGAGGTCTAATAAGAAGCAAGTGTTGATAAAGCATACTGATTGTACAGTGTTTCACAATCAACTTAAATATTTCAAGGAATTCCAAGTGGATTGGAAGTCATAGTGATTAAATTTGCTGTCAATACAGAGTGAAGAGAGCAGTGGACCCTCCGAAACTGGGAAGAGTGTTATGATAGAGACTGTGATGCCACCACCAAAACTGGTGGAAGCAAAAGAAGAAGCACTTGAGTCCAAGACAGAAGTACACCATATGGAAGAATCTAAACCAAAAATTATCTCAAATCCAAATACCACTACTGAAAAAACATCTGATTCTATGGCAGTTGAGTCTAAGACTGAAGTTCGATCCACTGAAGAATCTGAACCCAGAACCGTGGTTGTTAATGTCTCAAACCCAAGTACCACTCTGGAACAAGACTGTGGTCAATCTACCGAAGAATCTAAACCCAAGACTCTGGATGCTGACTTCTCAAACCCAGATACATTTCCAGAAAAAGCCTCCATTACTTCCCATGTAGCAGCTTTTGAAGCAAATGAGAGACCAGTGGATTCAAAGTTGAAAGTGGAAGAAGTCCAGGCTGCTAAGGGAGATACAGTGGATTCAAAATTGAAAGCAGAAGTCCAGAACGATAATAGAGAAGTATCGGATTCGAAATTGAAAGAAGAAGAGATCCAAGCTGCAAAAGAAGAAGCAGTGGATACAAAATCGAAAGAAGAAGAAATCCAGGCTGCAAATGAAGAAGCAGTTGATTTAAAATTGAAAGAAGTCCATACTGCTACGAAAGAGGCAGTGGATTCAAACTTGGAGGCCGAGGTCCAGGCTGCAAAAGAAGAGACAGTGGATTTAAAATCAAAAGCAGAAGAACTCCAGACTAAAGAGGCAGATGCATTGGATTCAAAATTAAAAACAGAAGTATTCCAGATTGAAAAGGCAGAGGCAGTGGATGCAAAATCAAAAGCAGAACTCCAGACTGAAAAAGCAGAGGCAGTGGATTCAAAATTGAAAACAGAAATTCAGACTGCTAAGGATGAAGAAGTTGATTTAAAACCAAGAGCGGAAGTTCAAATTGCTGAGGGAGAGGCAGTGGATTCAAAACTGAAGGCAGAAGTCATCCAGAAGGCTAAGGGAGGAGAAATGGATTCAGAATCAAAAGCAGAAGGCCAGACTGCTAAGGGAGAAGTAGGGAATCCAGTAGTTGGTATCAGACAGGGAGGAGCAGCTGTCATAGAAAAGAAGGTAGATATATAATTGACAGTTTCTTCTGCAACAAAATTTGTTCGTGAGCTTTCAGAAGGGAGTCTTAAACTTCATGGATCAAATGGAAGCAAGAACCACTCTTCTGGTTAGGTTTTGGGTCTCAATTCTTGTGTAATGTTATTTGAGGCCATGTAGTTTCCTCTATATTTTATTTATTCAATTGATGATCTGTAATTTGGTTTAACTGATCCATATCTTTATTGTATTGAAGACTTTGTTTTGCACCTTCACTTCAGCCTTTCTGATAAATATTAGTGATCCATTGTAGCTTGATGTACATTTTGGATGTTCTTGGATATTGGGGATCTGATCTTATTCTGTTGTCTTATTCTAAGGAAATTCTATTGATCAAATTGGTGATAGTTATTACATGATGGCTGCAAATCTGTCAATGAATTGTTTTTTGGCTTATTCTGATAATGTATTCTCGAGTCTTAAGTAGTTTGATACTATTTCGAGAACTAGTGACATAACTTGTAAAATCTTTGGGGAGTAACTTGCTACAAATAAAATTCAAAAGTCTGGATGGACGTGTTAAGTTTGGAGTGCATTTTTTGAATCATGTCTTGTTACCGGTTTGTTTTCTATCCACAAATCTAATTGTGGAACAAGTTATTCAGGTTACAAGAATTGTTATGTACCACAGTATTACAAGTAGTCCTGTACAGGTCCTGAAACTGGATTGAAAGAAAAAAAAATGTTCGAGGATTAATGTTTGAATGGAATGGCCGTAGAAAAGAACGCAAGCTAAGATAAGCCCTATAAAAGAAAGAAAGAAAGGAATACATGAATTTGTGAAAACACTTGTTTGTTATGGCTTTGGTTGCTGTTGATTTTGAGGTTTATGAAACCAGTTCGATTTGGGCCAAGTCTGAGATGGTGCATCCCCTGAAATAGAGTTTAATTTGACCTGATGATTGATTTAAATCTAACCTCTTTAACATGCGTATGTATGCACGAAAATAAAGGAAAATAGAAGGAGAGATGGACATAGATGAAGATGATTCAAGATTCGAATTCAAAACCTCTCCAAAGAAAAGAGGTGCCATTACAAAATCCTATATACATCTGAAACCATATCTTAATCATTCTGATGATACTGAATCCAATTCTAGCGTCCTTAGAATATATTTATACCTGATAGGGATATAATTCCGGTTGGTTTCATGTGTTTATCTTAAAGAAATGCTGATCGGATCATGTTGTCATGAATCAATTTAGACTTGAAGTAAATGCTACAATATATTTCTCATCATCATGACTTGTATAATGAAAACAATGAACTTATAGCTCAAGCCAAATCACTGCTATAAAAATAAAATATTTTTGGATCAATGTATAAAATTGAACAAAAAAATATCACTATGATAAAATAACTGCTAAGTAAAACATTTTACTTACTTTCATTCATATATATAACCTACTTTTGAAAAAAATATTATTGGAAAAAACTTATATCTCACCGGCAGTGAAGCTGGGTGCTTCGGCGGCGACTTCCGCGCGACAAGTGGTGGTCTGGAACGGGATGGAGCTGGAGTGGCGGAAGGTGGGGCTTCTTACCAGCGGGGGGAAGGCTGATTGGCGGGATGGCATAAGGGCCTCCGATGATGGTGGAACACTATAGTCGTCAATGGCTTGGTGAGGGGGGGGGGCAAGTGGCTGGAAGGGCAGGAGAAGGTTAGGAGGAAGGGGCTACGAGGGCCTTGGGTCCGTTGGGTTCAAAGGATCTGATTTTTTTTTTTTTTTAATACCTTAAGGTACATTGAAGTCATCTATTAAACAGACAATTTCTACCTAAAATAATCTATTGAACAAACGATTTTAGGTTAGAGTCGTCTCTTCAACACACAACTTCAATGTTAACTTTTCTTTTAATTGAAATCATTTGTTGAAAAGTTGATTTAAAAATCATCTTTACAATAAACGATTTCATAGTAGAAGCAGCACATCCTAATAAGTAGAAAAATTTTTGGGATGCAGTGCAAGAGTGTGAAGCCATAAATCATTTGTTCAACAAATAATTTTAAACTCATCTATTGAACAGATGATTTTTTAATAATGATATATTTTAAAAGAGTGGCAGCGATATCCTACATGGCCTTTAGGACATTATTGCTAAAAAAATATTTTTTTGAAATATTATTTCCATATTTAGTTTTTATTAGAGTATTTTTTAAATCATAAGCCCCATAACCAATAAGGAACTAAATATGAGTCAATATGAACTTTCATATTCTATCTTTATTTTATGCTGTAGCATTTTTATTAGGCCCAAGCCTAAACATAAACAATACAACCGTCAAAAATTTTAAGTCCCGAGATTATTTAAATTCTTTGATTTATATATGCATCATGGTTTCCTACGTTGACAACAAATGTAAGATTAGACAAATGCAACCACGGACTCTCATCCTAATCCACTCATTCAAATTATATAGGTTACTTTTAGTAATATTGAAAAGAAAAGAAAGTTTTAAAAAAAATTATTTCACTATATATATATATATATATATATATATACACATACACATACATGGTTAGAAGGTGCATACAAAAAAACTGTGTACTGATGCACATAGCTAACTTCAACCCAAGTTTATGTGTACTGATGTAACTATTGCAACATTGTTACCAGGTCAAGAACTATCATAAACTTCGCAATCATGAATTATTTCGACCTATCTGTAAGGTTGTATATGGGGTAGACATGTATCAAATATGTGTATAGCCCTATCCACTTCTTTAGTCTGTCCTATCCATCACATATATGCATAACTACGCATGCTTACAAGCAGCCTGCGAGCTATTTTAAGTAGTCCCTGAAATAAAACTTGAGGGGGTTCTTTGAACCCTCTCTTTTATTTTCAAAAAAAATTATTTGTAAGTTAAACGTTGGCTTCACACCAAGGATCTTAATCACAAAGCATTTGGAAAGATCTCCTCATCTTCCTGTTGTGTTATTTATTTGATTGTAGAAGGGTTGGGCAGGTCCAATCATGTTATCTCCTGACATCTAAAATTCGAATATAGCACCATCAATTTATAGGGATAATTCCTTTTATTTATTTATTTATTTTTTGATTGGAAATGAAGCAAGCAAATTAATTCCTCAGATTATTAGTAAGGAAAGAAAAAAAAGAGTACGCATGGAAGTAGAGGGAGGAGAGATAACAGGGCTGACAGAGATTCAAAACAAGATCAGGCTGATGGTAGACTTGGATGAAAAAACAAAGCAACTCCCATTGAGCATGAACCAAGGAGGAGAGTGAACCCTAAAGTCTTTGATGCCCATCTAATGCCTTGACTAAACAAAGTTGCTCTCATTGGTGGAAAGATTGAAAGATTTTTTGAAAGAATAGTGAAAGCAGAGCTACTCTTACACTCATTCCAAACATGCGAAGCCTTCCTAATGCATTCAGAAATATGTTGAAATATGTTGAGAACTGGGGCTGTGAATCAATTTTGTTAAGTAACGCTTGAATTGGTCTCAGCTCGGAGCCTGGTTATGGATGCCTAGAATTTTGATCATTTGAGAAAAAGAATAACTTGGAATTTTAGAAGCAAAATGGCGTGGCTTTGTATTGCAATTCATGAATAGATTCACAACTGCCGTTACCTCCAAATTTGATGAACAAGCTCCAAGTCAGAATAATAAAATAGTCAATTAAAAAGACTTTTGGGATCACAGAGACATCAAAATGTCCATTAACTGGTAAAGGCCTGTACTCGCGTGTGGTACCGAGACCATGTTCTGCGCTTGAGAGAGAATTGTACCAACTACCAATCTAGTTATTCTCAGGGAACGGAATAATAATACTACACGCAATGTACTGGACAAAGGAAGCGATGGACGAAAACAATAGAAGGTGTGATTCAAGTCACAATCAATTCTTTCATTCTTCTGAGATAGTTGATTTATCTCTGCTGTCTCATATTTGCAGGTCGGTTTTGTATGAAATTATAGTGCAACATTTGTTCGAGACAAAGTAATTAATTGCAAGCTATTAATTGTCAAATTTGTAAATATTATATAATCATATAAAAAAACTTTTGTAATAATAAAAAAAAATGTGATGTATTATCTCTCCTCCATTCAAATCCAAAACCAACAGAACGTTTTAACATCTTTATCACAATGGTTTAAACTTATCCCCCCAACTCTATCTCTATCTCTCTAACAATATTACATCATTTCTATTCCTGTTTCTATCTCAACCTTCCATATCTACTCATCTCTCACCAATCACTATGTTTAAAATTTAAAAATCTATAGCATCATCATTATCATCATTTCTGATTATTATATGTACATTTTTCCATAGGCATGCACATAAAACTGCTAAATTTTATTAGAAGAAGATTTAAAAATCAAAAGCCAATTCTAAAATATAAATGCAGGATAAGAGTATGATAATATAAGCCAAATATTTTATTTGGTTTTGAATTGAGCTAGCTCCTTATTCATTTTTTGAGGACCATTATTACTGTTTTCTATTAACATATATTAACATATTGTAAGAAGGCCGAAGTCCTATGTTTGTATATACATACATACATACATACATACATACATACATACATACATATATATATATATATATATATATACATACATATAATAATTTTATTACATTATTTATAATTTTATATATATTACAATTGATCAACAATAATCAATAAAATTATTATTTTCTTATTATTTTTTGGAATTATTTTTTTCAATTAAATGATCAATTATTTTTAATAATAAAAGTATAATAGACTTTTAGGTTAATAAAAAATCAAAAAATCAAAAAAAAAAAAAAAGCGGCTCAAGCCAAGGTGGACCCTTGAGCCATGGGCCATATCTAGGTGTTCAAATTTCGCAGGTTATATTATTAAAACATTCTGATATTGAAGAAAAATAATTAAAAATATAATTAAAAAATAAAGATATATTATAAGATAGGGCGATCTAGCTCAGTATGTGTGCATTATAAAGTCAACAAACATGACATGTATTGCTTCTATAACAAATTTTTTGAGTAAAACACTTTTAAAAATAAAATAATAATAAAATAGTAATATAAATATATAACACCATAAAGTGAGATGCTCCTTTAATTTGTCCTCTTATATCGGAAAGGAGACGCCCGAGGTTTTAATAATAACTCGATGTCAACGTTTTTCTTTAAAAAAAAAAAAAAAACCCCAGGTCCCATGAGTAACAGTCTTGAACTATTTTTATATCTTGTAATTTTTTCTAACTTTCTTATTTTCAAAAGAAAATTCATGCGTTTAATTAAAACATAATTATTTGTCATATTTTTTATGCTATAAAATATTAAGTCTCTACATTTCTATATGCTATAACCTGTCTGCGTTGTTTTTTTTTTAATTTCGTAAGAGCAAAACTAGTGAGGTGACCACCTCATATGTTATTAATTAATAAAATATATTTCTATGATTACTTGTTCCAAATTTATCAAATCCTGTGAATTGCACGTGTCCTACTCCATTTTATTAGATAAGATGGAAGGCATATTAAACGGTGTAAGAAAATTGACAAGAAGCAAATGATATATTTCCTAGCAATTTCCCTCAATAAAAAAAAATCTTTGCAGCAATTTCCAATTGTTTTGTGAAAAGTTGTTCGATCCTTCCTCAAATCAAACTCCCTGTGAACAACGGCATTAATGCTACCACCGCCAAAATCTCCCCTGTTTTCCCTTCATCTCCCTGTTTTCCCCGCACCGCTATGGCCGCCGGCGAGCAACGCGTAAAGAAGGTGCTGAGGTCTCTCCAAGACCCAAATGTGAGCCGAATTGTCCTCTTCAGCATGTGGGGCGGCGTTGGGAAGACATGGACTGCGAGGCACGCCATGCGCCAAGCCAGGGACGGCGGTCTGTTCGACATCTTCGTCTGGGTCAGCTTGTCCGTCGATTTCAATTGGAGGCATGCCCAGAAGAGGATTGCCGAGAATCTTTTCATTCCAGTTCCCACCAATCGTGCCGACGGCGATGCAGGAGAGACTGTCTCGATGATCAGGCGCGCAATTCGGAAAACTCTATCGGAGAAGTGGTTCTTGCTGGTGCTGGATGACGCTTGGTTGGTAGAGGATGATGTTCTGGATTTAATGGGAGTTCCCAAGCCTGGTCCAGAGAACCTTTCCAAGGTCATAGTCACCACGAGGTCGCGTCGGACCCTTCGAGTAATGGAGCCCGCCGTCGTGATCGAGCCAAAAGCCCTTCCTGTAAACGAATCCTGGAGTTTGTTTTGCGAGGTGGCGGGCGAATCCTTCACTTCACCTGAAGTCCGCTCGGTGGCGCAATCCGTGCGTGGCAAGTGCTCCGGCGTGCCACTCCTGATCATCTTGATTGCAGGAGCCCTGAGAGAAATCAAGCAAGCTTGGCTGCTGAGGGATAAACTGCGGAACGCCTCGTCGACACTGGGAGGTGGCACCGAGCAGTTAACGTTTCAGACAACGTATAAGGTGGTAAAATTCTCTTACGACGCTTTGCCCAGCGACGCCATGAAAGATTGCTTCTTGTACTGCACGCTCTTTGGAAGGGGCGGGGGTATCCATTCGGATGAGTTGATTCGATATTGGGTACTGGAGGGATTCATCGATGGGTATGACGACCTGCACGAGGCTTACAAGCAGGGGCGAGTGGTGCTCGACGAGCTTGTGAATCGCGGTGTTCTTCAACGAGAGGGCGGTGACCGTATTAGCATGCACGATATGGTCCGAGAAGCGGCGCTAGAAATTGGAAGAGCAAGCGGTAGAACCTCTCATGAGAGGGTGGGAATGGATATGACTCTGCCACCAGATGACTATGCGTGGAGAAACTTCAAGTGGATCTCGCTGATGGACAACTTGTTAAGAAAGTTGCCTGAATGCCCGCAGTGTTGCAACCTCTCAACCTTGTTGCTCAGAGGAAACCCAGTCTTGACTCGAATTCCAGATTCATTTTTTGATCACATGGAGAGGCTTCGGGTTCTCGACCTTTCATACACTGGCATTCAATGGCTGCCGAATTCTATATCCAAATTGGTCGACCTCCGGGTGCTGCTTCTACAAGGTTGCCCGTCTCTAGAAAGTGTGATGGAGTTGCATACACTTGAAAAGCTTGAGGTTCTTGATCTCTCGTGTGCTACTTCCTTGATAGCTGGGTACATCCCCCTCGAACGCATGAGCCAACTTACAGTCCTCGATCTTTCTGAAACCCCGGTTGGATCATTACGGTTTCTCGCTAACCTTGCCAACCTTCGTCACCTCTCACTGCGGAGGTGCCACTTCATCAACTCGAAGCTTCATTTGGAGGTTTTAACCATGCTGGAGGAGCTCGATCTTTCAGGTGCAACACTAGTCGAATTCCCTCATGAGATCTCTAAACTGACCCAGCTAAAGCGCGTCCACATGGTTGGAACACGGTACCCGAGACTTGATTGGAAGGCCTTGCAGTGGCTGCCTGAAAATCTGAACTGGGACCATTGCGGTGTCTCTGATACCCCAATGGAACTGGTCAGGAAAGATGGAGGGGTCCATGTGACCGTTGGTGACTCAGACTTCTTCTCATCTTTGGACAAGAACTCTCAGCTCTGGGAGAACTGCTTCAGGAAATTTCACTTTTATGTGTGCCCCCCTTCGGAGAGTGGCAGCTTAGATACTGATATTTACTTCCAAAGGAAGCAATTCATCTTTAGAGACATCTACTTTGAGTCCAGGCATTTTGCCCATTCTGTGGAGCACAAAAAATATTTGGAGATTTGTGGTGCTAGAAGCTATCCCAAAGGCATTGAAGGTGTCCTGAACAACGCAGAGCTTGTGTTTTTGAACAACAATGCGTTCATGAAGAGATTGTCTGATTTGGGTTTTGAGAATATGAAAGTAACGAAGGAGTGTTGGATCGAGAGATGCGATCAAGTGGAGGTCGTCTTCAGGGGAGACGATGTGCAGGTAATTGCTGCAATTGGGAGACTGGAGAACCTGTGGATTTCTAACCTTGCAAACTTGAGGCATTTATGTGGAGGAATGGAGAGACTGATAAGCTTCTCATCGCTGAAACATTTGCATGTAGATTGTTGTCCAAATCTCACAAGCGTGTTCTTCTCGGCGCTGCGTCTGGAAAATCTTGTAACTCTCCAGATTCAATTTTGCGACAAGTTGGAGAGCGTGTTCGGGGAGTCAGTGGCGGGTCAAGAGCTGCTTCCACGGCTGCAAACTTTGCGCCTATGGGAATTACCAGAGCTCAAGAGCATGTGCGAAGGATACCTACCATCTCTAAAAATGATGAAAGTGAAGGAATGTCCAAAGCTGAGGAAGCTTCCACTCGATGCGAATGACATCAAACCGCTAGTGGAGATCAGAGGAGAGAGGTGGTGGTGGAATAACTTAACGTGGGACGATGACAGGATCCAGATTTCATTACACTATAGAAATTGGGGTCTCTTTTGAAAGCATGAAAGCGCTGTTGCAGCAGAAATCCACATCAAGTATATCTATCATACTTGTTCTTTTATTCTCTCTCGGATCATCCATGGGCATCGTTGTACGAAGTCTGTTATTTTAGTCAGATTATATTCTCCTTTTTTGCTGTAAAATTATTTGTGCGCGTAAAATTGACTGATTACGAATAAACCAATTGATTCATGTATTATCGTCGACCTCGACCCGGCAAGGGTCGGCCGATCGAGCTCTGAGGGACGGGTGGAGTGGGAGAGCTGAGCAGCGCCGGTGGATTCCAGGAGATAGGTGGAGGCTCAGGGATCCAGGCGGCGATGGTTGGCTGGCCGGAGGGATCCCCTGAAGGCTCTGCTCGTATTGCGCGTGGGGCTCGCCCCGTTTTTAATTTTTTATTCATTTTTATCGGGAAACCAGAGAACCTCCCAGCTTTCTGGTCAATTGGAGCGATGGGTCCCGTTATGTTGACCAACAGCACCAATAACGCGGGATTATGGCAGCATCTCCAGATCCCTGGATCCAAAGGAGGGAAGCTGCAGGCGGTCAACTGCAAAGGCTTCGGACATCCTCTCCATAACTTGGCGACAAGCGGCCCTCGCTTCTTCTAAATTTCCTGGATTTTTCCATGGAACCGAGTATCTCTTTCTACGCGCTTTCCTTTGGAGGTGCCAATTAAATATTATAGGGACCAAAAAAAAAGAAAAAAGAGTATGCTTTCCTTTCCCCTTCCTTGAAATGGGACAAGAGCTCCTTTCTTTTTTTTTTTTTAAAGGGAAAAAGTTTGAGATGAGGCGTCCCCCCACCAAGCTTAGATATGGCACAAGAGTTTTTAAGTTTGCCTTTCCATTCTTCCATGTCTACCGGAGATGCTCCTCATCGGTTTGGGGTGACGTTTCCTGCATTTTAGGAAGAGAGATCACCAGAAGAATGGCTGTTGAAATAGTGCAATTTCTCATGAGTAAATTTGTGGATGGTCTCGAAGAAGAAGATAATGCGACAATTCCTTTCAGCGTCCAGTTACATGAGATCAAGGAAGATCTGGAAAAGAAAACAAGATGCTCCATGTCTCTAGCCACCACCGACTTGCTCGGAGAATCGCTCTACGACCTCAATGACATCCTGATCGAGTGCCAGCTGCTCTCCAAGAAGCACAGAAATCATGAGCAGAGTAAGCGCAAACGCTTCTATTCTTTAACCGATTTGTGGTTCCTTTACAAAACCAGGAAGAGGTTGCGGACTATTAAGAGAAAAATCCGGACCGTAAGTGCCGTGACTGATGGAAAGACAGAAGCAAGTCCTGTTATTTCTCCTTTGCATGGCGACATCGGCAGGTGGAGGCCAGTGGAATACGACCGCTGGACTTCTCAAGCTGTGGACAAAACCAAGGTCTATGGCATGGACAATCAACTGATTGAAGTGGAGAGAATGCTCATGGGAGAGGAGAAGAATGGATTCAAGGGAATTGGAATCGTTGCCATGGGTGGTGCCGGTAAGACCGTGCTGGCACAACTGCTCTTTAACAGCCAGCAGGTGAGACGGCGCTACTTTCCAAGGCTCTGGGTCTGTGTATCGCAGACGATCAACCAAGGAAAAGATCTGAGAAGAGAGATTCTGGAGAGGATGCTGATGTCTCTTGGAGTCGAAGAGGATGTTATCACTTCGATCTCAAGAAGCAACAGCCTTGCAGAATTGATGTTCGCCCTTCACCTACAGTTGATGGGCAAGAGATACCTCATTGTATTCGATGATGTTTGGAACATTGATGAATGGTATGAGAAATTGGACTCCGGGTTGCCGAGAGATGATGAATGGGCTCACCATCTTGCTTTTGGATTGCCGAAAGGAAGTGGCGGTGGAGTCATCGTCACAACTAGATTGGAAGAGGTGGCTATAAGGATGGTTGGGGATGAAAGTCTGTATCATCTTCAACCTCTCACCGATGAAGAAAATTGCTGGGCTATTTTCATGGATGCACTAACAAAGCATGGTCCTGATATGTCCGACCATCCTACTCTAAGGGGTATGAAGAAGGAAATTTTGGACAATTGTTGTGGGCTGCCATTAGCTGCAAAGGCTATAGGAGAGATTTTGGGTGCATCTTTCTCATCATCGGGAGATTCGAGCAGGAAAACAAGTTTGGGTGATGATGATCTCTCCAAAGGAAGTGAGTCTTGAGTAGACCAATTTGAGTGGATTATGTTCATTTACATGTACTTCTATTTAGATCTCGTAATCAATGAAATTTTTTTGTTTACTAACGTGAGTGATATACTTTATTCTAGGTCTGATGTAAGACAGCAGAAAAATAAATGACAGTGACAATGGAGAAATCAAAATTTAACAAAGAACATACCGAAAAGTTAAAGAGCTCACCTATGTGCTCTTCCTTTCATTTACTTAATGAAGGTGATTAGATTATACCTAATCCTTTATCACACATAAACACACATACAATAATAATAATAATAAATAATAAATAAAGAGCAGTCCTCAATGCCATCTCTGTAAAGCTACCAATTATTTAGGTTCCTTAGTGAATGCTCCATATACGATGGCCAGCCAAGACTTAACTAAAACCATTGCATGCATGTCTTTAACTTGTAAATCTATTTGATGAAATTTGGCATTAAAGAAATTGAGATCTATGTTTTGTATTTAGCACAAGTATCGAAAAAAGGTATACATTGATTCTCAAGTGTTAAGAAAATTGCTAAATATAATTTTCTCTTTGCTAAAGTAACAAAACAACAATTATTTTGCCTTTGAACTTTTAAAGAGAAATTTAATTTATAGGAGGATGTATTGCATCAAAAGGTATTGTTGACCTCACATTAATTTTGATGATCACAAAATAATTAAGTAAGTTACTAATGAGTTTTGTAAAGAACCATGATGAAATGTAGGTATACATGAATCACCAAGATGATCAAAAATGATTCCAAGCTTCTAAATGGATTTATGGTTCAAGAATAATTTTTTTATATAAGATCAAGATCCAAGAAGAAGTTTTCAAGCTCAAATCAAGTGAAACTCAAGTGGTTAGCATGTTATCAAATGAAGAAAGTTCAAGTCATAAGAGATAAAGCACTTATTTCGTTCAATGCAATGAGTTCTCTTGCTCTTTGAATGAGTTTTCAAGTTTTGGAGGTATTAGTCAACTTTCACGGTAGCTACTGATACTTAGAATGAAAGTTTGAAGCTTTTAGCCGACTACCTTGCAAGCTATTAAGTCAAAACTATGCCACAAAAGGGTTAACAATGAGTTTTTCCAAGTTAGTCGATTAATTAGTCGACTACTATGGCCAAACAGTGAAGAATTTCAAGTTAGTCGACTCATTAGTCAACTATTGTGGGCAGAACAATGAAGGTTTTTAAGTTAGCCGACTACTGTGGGCAGAATAGTGAAGAATTCAAAGTCAGTCGACTCTAGAGTCGGTTATTGTGGCTAGAATAGAGAAAAATCCTAAGTTAGTCGACTACAGAGCCGACTAACTTTCTGTGAAGCACAATAACAGCTAGTTCTGCCAATGGTCAGAAATGATTAGTTTAACATTCCAATCCTTCAATACACTATAAATACTCATAAATATGATGGATTAGCAAGAGATTGGGAGTATTTTTGAAGATTACAAGTGAAAAAAAAAAAGAAAACTAAAGAAAAATTTAGCCTTCTTTCATTTGAAAAGTTACTGTACTGCAGAGTTTGAAAACTTATTGAAGCCCATTCAAAGCTCCTTCCAACCATTCTAAAAGCTTCTTCAAGTTCTCATAACTCCAGCATTCAAAGAAGAGAAGCTCATTTAAGGAAGGAAAGCTTCAAAATATGTGAAGTATCATTATTGCTTTAATTTGCTCATTAAGGAGCTGTACTTTCTGAAATTGTTTCTCCTTATATGCTGTTTGAGTTTCAACTTGGTTAAAACTTATGTAGGGTATGTCAAACCCTTAATTGGTGATTTGTAAAGGCTCTCTTGTGCTTGAGAAATAAGAAGCTAGCTGAGTTAGCTAAGTTTGTAATCGTTTGTGGAATTGTTATGGAGGAAATTTCTAAGGAGTTATTGGGGAGTGGATGTAGGTGCAAGGATTGGCACTGAACCACTATAAATTTTTGTATTTGTGTGTGCTTATTGCTTTTGGTGTTGTTTGTTCTTTCAATCATCACTTCACTCTCACATAGATTTTATTGTTTTAAAAAATTACACATATTTATCAAAAATTTTTAAAAAACCCAATTCACCCCTCCTCTTGAGTTGCTTAGCTGAGCAACAGGTATTTTTGATTAAACTATATTTTTGATCCTCGAATTTGGGAAGATATGTCACTTTACTTTCTGAATTCTAAAAAGTTATAAAATTAATTTTGAATTTTATTTTTTTTATTTTTATTTAATTTTTATCGTTAAAATAGTATAACACCATTAGGAACTCGTATACATAGTATTTGACATGACTGAAGCTAGGATATAGTATTCCACCTAGCAAAGCTGGGAGGACGAAGCTCCTCCACCTCACCCATAGGACACTGGCCTACCGTTTGTGACCCCCATAGCTTTCATCCTGTCATGATGAACTGCCTTGCCCGAGGCCCCTTTTCGGCCATCTCCCGTCGTTCTCCTCCCTCCTCTCCCACACCAGCCTTTCACCATCTTCACCTCGCTGTCGTGGATGCCGCTGACGACGGGGATCGGAAGCGGGAGATCAAGACGAAGGGACGGAAGGAGAGCATGGCGGCCGGAGATAGTCGAGGGGGACTAGGGCTGCCGGAGACAGAGTCGGAATCGAGAGTAGGAGAGCAGGGACGAGGATCAGGGACCCGGACATGAAGTGTTTTCCCAAATGGATTTGAACCGAAGTTCAATGAAATTACACACCAGCCATTGGATTTTACCGCACCATGTATGGTTGCAATGAGCTTCAACCAGTTGCAAGAGGCGACATCCTATCGTCCATCCAGTCTGGGATGGCTATGATTTTTAATGATGGAAGCTTCGTAGTATTTCTCCTAAAATTAAGGTCTTGCCGTTTAGGTGGCATCTATATGAAATTTACAGCACTTGGTAGCACTGACCATGAATGGATAATATTATTGGCCATGAGTAAAAAGCAAGCACTATGTAGAATGATACAAGAAATTATGTTCACATAGAAGATCAGATCTAGTGTATGTAATTCCCATTCTATAAGAATCTTAGATAACTGAAAAATTACATCATTTATTCTCAATAAATATTTTTTGAGGTTCAATAGTGTTTTTTTTTTTTGGCTTCTACCAATAATAAAATTCAATATGCACACATATACATACATGTATGTAGTGAAACTAGTTCTTCTTGGCTCTAAAATTCTAACTAATTTAAAAGTTAACTTTCATAAAAGTTGCTTTATTTGCTCCAATACGACGAAGAAAAAAAAGGTTTTGGCCAATCTTCTAAATTGCAAAAGCAGATCTTTTTCTTTTATTTATTTTGAATTACCTCTACATGATAAGAAGTTACTAAATCATTGTCGGATGCCTCTTCTTGAACATATGAAGTCCCAGCTTACTTTGTGGAAAGTAGATGTCTCTGTCCATTGATGAAAGAATTACTTTAGTCAATGCAGTTCTTTTAACCATTTTCTCTTATTATATGTCTTTCTTCAAACTACCAAAATAGGTTGTTCAAAGGATTATCCAAATGAGAAAAGCCTTCTTATGGAAAGGAATAGATAAAATAAGTGGATTCAACTATCTAATCAATTAGGAAAGCATGTGTGATGCCCTATACCCACCTACTGGTCCAATTAATATATTAGTAGGCTACGTTCACGTGATCTTAAAAATTTTAGTCAAGTTAATTGGTAACAGATGAACTGAGTTATAACTTCCTCAAATCATTCTTTTCCATCTGATGTGAGACTATTTGAAAGTGTTACAATCTCTTTCCTTTATCAAGCAGCGTCCTCATCGCAAGCTATAAGTTAGCCAGGATCTACTCCAAGTGGGGTTATTGATGTTATAGAGGTGGCTCCATGCCATGGAGAGATTCTCTCTACTCCAATCCTATGAGTAGCCCTTTCCTTTTGCTGACCAACTTTGCACACCTAGGTCGGCTCTAATACCATTTGTAACGTCTCAAGCCTACTTGCTGGTCCAATTAACTTGTTAGCTTGTCAAGTCCATATGACTATAAAAACTTGAGTCCAAGTTAATTAATAGCAGATGAACTTATAAGCTTCTCAAACTATTCTTTACTATTCGATATGAAACTATTTTTATGAAATATTATAGCATGTGTTGAGATTAAAAGGAAGGAGGATTAGGATTCGAAAACATTAAAAATCTCAACTCTTCTCTTCGTGTTAAATGGACTTAGAAATTAATTGATGAAACTGGGGCCACCTGAAAAAAACAAATTAGAAAATTATACTATACCAAAAGAAAGATGGGGATGGGAGTTCGGCATTTCTTAGTTAATCTATCCCCAGTTTGGAATGATATATGCAGAAATCAAGAAGCTTTCTGGAATTGCTCTTCATTCAAACTTGAAAATAGGGAATCTTAGATTCAGGGAAGACTTTTGGGTTGGATTGTTTTCTTTAGCCTCTCTATTCGGCAATTTATATTAGAAAATGGTTAGGCGTAATTATTTAGTGGCCTCTCAAAGAAATTGGTTCTATCTCAAATTTATGCATGAAGGTATATGGACTACTCTTAAGAGAGGACAATGATCAACTTTGTTCTCTCATAGGGTTGATTATATCCTTAAGACCTTTTAGAATAGCTGATAATCTAGGGTGGAAGTTCACTAGCAATAATACTTTCTCCATCAACTTATTTTATAAATTTCTTAACTGTAGACGTATAATCTAGCTATCCAATAAAGAAGTTTGGAAATCTACTATTCTGTTAAAGCACAAGATCTTTCTATAGCTAGCACTGAGAAATTGGCTGCATATTATAAGAATGTAATGGCAGAGAGGGATTGGCCTATGAGTAACGATTGTTCTTTATACAGAGCTACAATGGATACTATCAATCATTTGTTCTTGAAATGCTCCTTCATGAAGAAGGTATGGCTTCCAATTAAAACTTTTCTGAATCTTAAAAGACAGCCAGCTAATTTTTAAGACGTATGATAGATATGAAGAAAAAGGAATATTCAAGCCAATCTAAGAAAAGGGATCAAGTAACCGGTGTGATATGTTGGCAAGTTTAGGTTGAAAGAAACTCAAGATTTTTTTTTAAATAAAAGATCTTCTACTAGGTATGTTCGCTATAAGGCTCTTCATTCCTTTGAGCCATGAGCACACCTTTGCTCGTCTGCAACATCGTCACAGAGCCACCAACTATTATCACAATATTCATCTTCATTGCTATTTCCATAATCCCTTATAGTGCATTATGGAGTAGACTGTCGAGATATAGTATCTCTTTTGATGCTTTTCTCTATCCCTTATACCATCTGCTCTCTATTATTTTTTTTCTTCTATTCTCTCTTTTTGATCTACATATTTTTCTATAAATACCGAGTTTCTAATAAATTTATGACAAAATTCATAACTTTTTTTATTAAAAAATAATATATAAAGTGATGGTAATAATGGAGGAATTTTAAGAAACTCATAAAGGAAAATGACAAGATTTGATGCAGAAGTTGACAGAGGTTGAAGGCTTGGAATGCAGAAATAATGAAAACCAGCCAAGAACTTTCCTAGTTGATGATGCTGGACCAGCTTGTATTTCTTGGTCTTTTCTTCTCTTCCTCTCTCTTTTTTTTTTTTTTTTTTTTTTTCTTGTTGCAGTCCAGTGGCTTCACCCTGTTCACATTTCATTTTCTTATTAAAATAAGTAGTGGGTTCCCTTGTCCCTTTTTCTCATGCCAATTGGAGAAACAAAAAAAATAAAAAGCATGGCATCAAATTAAAAAATTTGGTGTAGACTAGCAAACATTGTAACTCATGGCAAATAGGGTGACACATGCCCCACGTTCTCACCGAACATACATCAATGACCAGGAAGGAGCAGCCATTATTCATCCAAGCTAGTAAGTCGAATGAATGGTCACTAGTATGTTTTGCTGTTTGTTCCAGTGAGCCAATCAGTTCCTTGCATTATAAATAATAGAAATTGGACTTCGATCATTGACTTGGACTGTGCATGAAGTTCGGCAAAGTGGACTTGCTGGTCGGAGAAAATCAAAGCAGCAGTAACCAACCAAGAAGTTTCCTGAGCGATGACTGGAGATTCTTTTTTTGTCGACTTTCAACTGTTGCGTAAGAACAATTCTAGTGACACTGATCTATCGACTTTACCTTCAAGATTCAGAGCATCTTCCCAGAAATCACCTATATGAACCAACATCTTACTCGGAACTTGACTAAAAGTTGGCATTCGAGACTCTTGATATTGCTAAATACCAACTTCATCCTATGCTTGTGAGGCCTGGAACCCACCCAGCTTCCAAGTCTTGAAGTCCAAATTCTGTGAAGCCTCTGCTTCTTCTTGGCACCTTTAATATGGGAATTTCTTTTCTTTCAGTTATAGCCTCTGCTTCTTCTTGGCACCTTTAATATGGGAATTTCTTTTCCTTCGGTTATCTGACATTTAGAGAGTGCTATAAATTTCCGTTGCCTAAGAAGGTGCTACAGATTGCTGGAGAAAAAGAGCAAGTGGAAGAGAAGAGAAACCAATGCAGGTTTTCCCAAACAGGGTGAGGAGCATTTGGAACAACTGGGATCTCCGAGCGTTTATTCTAACCAGCTTATGCTTGCAGATCATCCTCATCTTCTCCGGGAGCCTCCGGAAGCGCAACAAGTCCAGATGGATCAGCCTCATCCTCTGGTCGGCATACTTGCTTGCCGATTGGATCGCCACCTTTGCTCTAGGCATCCTCTCTAATAACCATGGTCCCTCCGACGCTCACACGAGGAACGATGACCTCCTAGCATTCTGGTCCCCTTTCCTTCTGTTACATCTCGGCGGCCCGGACACCATCACCGCTTTCTCCCTAGAGGATAATGAGCTCTGGATGAGGCACCTGCTCGGACTAATGTTCCAGGTTGCGGTGGCCGTCTATGTCTTCATCGGGTCCCTGCCGCAAACTAGGCTCGAGGCCCCTGCAGCTCTGATGTTTCTCGCTGGAATCCTCAAGTATGGTGAGAGGTCCTGGGCACTCATGTGTGCGAGCATGGACTGCCTGAGGGACTCAATGGTAACGCCTCCTGACCCTGGTCCAAACTATGCCAAGTTCATGGAGGAGTACACCTCGATGTCTGCTGCTGGGCTGCATGCGGAGATTGTGGTGGAGAAGGAGCCTGAAACCCAGCTGCAGTCTTCGAACACTCGGATCACGGCGGGGCACGCCTCGATGGCTGCTGCTGCTGCTGCTGGGCCGCATACGGGGATTGTGGTGGAGAAGGAGCCTGAACGGCAGCAGTCTCCGATCATGCTCACTGTGAAGATTCTATCCCGAGCTCATCAGTTCTTCCACACCTTCAAGCGCCTCGTTGTAGACCTCATCCTTACCTTCCATGACCGGAACGAGAGCCAATCCTTCTTCCTGAAGCTCTCTCCCTTGGAAGCTTTCCAACTGATTGAAATTGAACTCTCCTTCATCTACGATTTGCTCTACACCAAGTCAGCTGTGATCCATACTATCGTAGGTCCCTTCTTCCGCAGCATCACTTTCTCCTCTATCCTATCTGCCCTCCTGCTCTTTATTTTCACCAAGAAGCATGGCTATGCGGATGTCGATGTAGCAATTACTTACATATTGTTGGGAGGAGCTCTTGTTCTTGAAAGCTACGCCGTTGGTCTGCTGGTTTTCTCAGACTGGGCCTGCCTTAAACTGACAGATCTCAAACTAGATCGCCTGTCTAGAATGATCTTTGCAAGCATCTCTTTCTTTCGACCAGCCAGCAGACCAAGGTGGTCTAATTCCATGGCACAATGCAACTTGATAAGCTTCTGCCTTAAAGACAAGCCATCCACATTCAAAAGAGTCATGGCTCTTCTTAATGTGAAAGAATTCTGGGACAGGATCTCACATACCGACTATTGTCCTGTTCACGATGAGCTGAAAAAACTCATTTTTGAGGAGATTAAGAACAAGTCAATCAGTGCAGATGACTCCAAAGGCTACAAGCGTTTGAGCACCTGCAGAGGAGAATGGGCCCTCCAAAAGAAGGGATACCACAAGGAGCTTGGATGGAGTGTTGAGGTGGAGTTCGATGAAAGCATCCTTCTCTGGCACATTGCAACTGATCTTTGCTATTACTCTGATCGCACTAATCCCACAAGGGACACACCTTCAAAAAACCAAAGGATTAGCATGGAGATATCCAATTACATGCTCTATCTTCTTCTCATGCGCCCTTTTATGCTGACTGCTGGAATTGGGCAGATCAGGTATGGAGACACCTGCGCGGAGGCTAAGAACTTCTTCCAGCGAGGAGAAACAAGGCCTGATAAGAAACTAGCCTGTGGGATGCTTCTGTCGGTGGAAACTAAAGTCCCACCAATACAGGTGAAAGGAGACAGAAGCAAATCAGTGCTGTTTGATGCCTGCGTGCTTGCAAAGCATTTGCTGGAGCTAAAGGTCGACAAGAGATGGAAGACAATGAGCGTTGTTTGGGTAGAGATGTTGTGTTATGCTGCAAGTCATTGCAGAGGTTATTACCATGCCAAGCAGCTCAGTGCTGGAGGAGAGCTGCTCACTTTGGTGTGGTTTTTAATGGCTCATCTAGGAATAGGAGAACAATATAGAATAGAAGAAGGACATGCTAGAGCCAAACTGATAGTAGAGAAATAAGTTAAGGTTGCAGCAGTTTGATAATTCTCTACTCTGTAATTCAAGTATTGCACTTTTGAGATGAATGCGGTGTCTTTTTGGCTTAATTGTTTTGTCATATTACAAGAAAGATATTTCTAAAGATTAACAAATTTCCACATGTGCCTTTAGCTTAGATATGTTCATAATCTTACAAAGATGCTTTATCTTCAATGCGACAGTAATGAAACAACTAATGAGAATGATTTAGAAACGAACAGCGGGAGGTATATGTGAAAATTTTAGGTGAGAAAGGAGCTAAGACCAGAAGAGTCAGGCATTATCTCATACATATATGAAGATTCCAACAGCAGCATGTAAGAAAGTAATAATAAGAGAGAAGCAATTAAATAAGCAAACATCTAAAGCCTTTCCTCTAACAAATACAAGGCATGCTACAATTAGGCTCTCCTTCAGGTTAAAATTTGTTTAAGGTAAAAAGAACTACAACAAAGTTTCAAAGGTTGAAAGTCGACCTTATGATCCTTAAGGGGAGGTCTGATAGAAGGTGCCTCATAATCTTAAGAGTGGCTGTGGGAAGCTCTCTCTTATAGTTTGCTGGCGTCTGTGGCTTGAAAGAAAGAGCCGGCTTTTTTCAAATAAAATTTCAGACAAAGAAGAGATTTTAAAGAGAGTTACAAGGCTATTCAGCGATTGGACAAATTTTGGCCCTTGTAAACATGCTGATTGCTGCGCTCGTTTCACGCAGCTCTTCTTCCTCCCTTCCAGTTCACTTCTCTCCTTTCTACTCTGCTAATTTTTCTTTCTACTTTTTTTGTCATTTACCTCTCCTCCCTCTAACCGTCTGTGTATTATTTATCTTTTTGCGCTGTTGAATTTCCTTGTTGTTCATTTGATCAATGTTTTGGATCTTTAATTTGGATGTTCTATTATTAATTTTGGAGCCCAAAGAAGTAAATACTCTCTCCACTCAAGAAGAGCCAAATGTTTCTCTATAAGAATAATTATTATTACAAGAATTTTCTCCTCGTTAAACAAAGCAGAAGCTACAACTGTACATATATGTATTCAAAATAAATTAACAAATGATAAGATAGACATAAATGAATCTCCCATAATGAAGTTATCACTAATCAGCACCAATGGTGAGAAAAGGCAAAAGAAATGAACATAATAAAAGGTTTGCAACACAAGAAATTGAATTTAGCAAGAAAAGAAGTCTTATCCAAAAGAAAAGCTCCAGCTATTTACAATGGGGTCGCAAGGAAAGGATATAACCAGAGCTAAACTATTTGGAAAGAAAAAATGGTCCAACAACATGATGATTGATAATAACCTTACTGCTCTCTGGTCTACGGATGAAGCACCCTTTCACCTGTGAAGATTCAAACTGCTAGGCTCAATGGATTAGAAACAGGAAAAATAAAGCATAAAACTCAAAGAATAGATCATAAATCAACTCAGTTTAAGTTCCACATGAGAGCACAAAACTTATTCTAAGAGTGAAGTTTTTAGCAGCATAGAATACAATGGATCTAGAGATCATGAAGGAACAAAAATTTTCGCACCACATAAAACGATTCAAACTTTTACATAGCATTAAATGAAACAAATATTTGCATATAAGGATGGGCATGGGTCGGACGGTCAAGGCCTGATTTTTTTAAGGCCCGTTCACATTTCGAGCTAGGCTTGAGTTTAAGAAAAATATGCTTGGCCCATCTAGCCCAGGAATAAATAAAAATATATATGGCCTGAGTTTGAATTCGAGCTACTCTTTTTATTCTTGACCCAACTCGGCCCATACCCATCCCTATTTACATAGGTCAAGAGGATAAAATCATTCTTCTCAAGGAGTCATGGTGGAAGTGGTTGCCATGGATTCAAGAATAAGAAGAAGACCAAAGAAGCAAGGGAGCCCTACCATTTTCTTATTCCAATCTCAATAGATTTAGTTATCAAGGAAATTACTTGTAGTTCTTTAATTGGACTCCGAATTATTAAAAGATCTTGAATGTGTTGGCTTATAGAGATTGCATACCTTTTTGCCACCGATCATGGAGCCACAAGCAGAAAAAGAAATGTAGAGCTCAGCAAATTAGGATAGATAACATCAACATAGTAGATAGTAATGGCAATTAAGGAAATAGAAACTATTCATCTTATCTCTTCATGCTGTGTGTTGAGATGATATCTAAAGAGATTCTGAAATAATTGCAGAGAGGCCGGATCATGGGTTATAAACTCAATAAGACTAGCCTCATTTGCTCTTTGCTAATAATTACTTACTTCTTTCAAGAGCTTGTCATTGGACTACAAAATCTTTAGAGAAACTGTTATGGAAACTTAAAATAATTTGATCAGTTAGTTAATCTTAATAAATTTGATATACTAGTCAACCCTAAGATCTCTACTCACCTTGCTACTGATCTCACTTTTGTGTTAAGGATTAAGAGATTGTGGAATTGGAGAATTATTTGGATGCTCCTATTAAGGGCATGAGGATCAATCTATCTAATATTCAATCACTTTAAAATAAAATCAATTCTAACTTGAATGCATTGAATGGCAGGTCTTATCTTTTATTGGAAGGGCAACACTTGTAAGATCGGTTTTATGCTCTATGTCTATTCATATACTTACTAATGTTGTAGTTCCTTTCCTTTTTTTCTTAGTTCTCCAAAATTATTTGTAGTTTTTTATGGGACCATGAGGCTAAAAGTAGATCAATTTATACTATTTCTTGAAAGATTATTGTGAAACCAAAGTATTTAAGAAGCTCAGAGATTCTTGATGTCTTTTAGTAGTGGAAAGCGCTGATGTATCGTATAGCTACCGGAATTATTATCAGTCCTCAAAAACTTTTTGCTAAGTTTTTTTATACAAAATATCATTTTCATGCTGATTGGTCTGCTTATTCAACCACTCGGTCATCATCCCCTTTTTGAAAGGATTTGTATGGAGAATTTCCGACTGCTTTTTATGATCTATTGGGAGTGAAAAGTCTACCCATATCCTAGATCAGCCATGTTTCTCTACCATTCCCATTAATAGAAGGCTTATTATCTGTAATGAGGAAGTTTTTAGTACTCTTAGTATGGTGGACCAACTCATGTCATAGCTAGGTAGATAGAATAGACAGTTAATTAAGAAGATCTTTCCACCAAACATCTCTGAGGAGATTATTGGCACTCCAATTTATAGACTTGCTTATGAAGACTTATTATATTAAGATTCAGGATATAAATCAAAAGTTATTGGTAAAGAAGCATTCATGTCTATAATTGGGGGTGATGATGGACCAAACTAGGATATGAAAAGACTATAGAGATTAAAAGTTATTTTGCATGGAAGTTTGTGTATAATGGCCTTTCCATGTTTGAATTTTTGGCCTATCAGAATCATACAATTTTTTCATTTTGTAAGAGATGTGGCATAGAGGTAGAGACTCTTAATCACATATTCTTACAATGTGGTCTATCCAAGTTAGTATAGTCCATCCTCAATCATCCTTCCTTTGCATCTACCCAAGCAATTACTCGGGCTATAGAATTTTAGCTCTCCAAACCTTTTTCAATGGTTATGAGATAGCCTCAAACACTTCTAAGTTATACCCTCTAGGTGATTTGGTAAGGTAGGAACAAAGAGTATTTTGGAAACAAGGTTTCTAATCCAGGATAGGTGGTTTGTATTGTTGTAAGTCAATTTTATAAGTATCTATTTCATTTTAAAGGTAGAAATGATAAATTCTCTAGTATCTAGCTTGATCTCCCACAACATACTTCGGAAACTTCCTTTCCTCTTTCTATTTCTTGGTTGCCCGCTCAACCAAGCTTTATAAAAGTAAATTTTGCTAGCTCTATTCATGCAATTTCTATAAGAGCTCGAATAGTGATCTGCAACCATTATGGGAGAACTATTAGCACTATAGCTATGTCTCTTCTTACCTCTTCTATGCCAATTGTTGAACTATATGCAACATAAGAGAGTCTTAAAGTAGCATTAGAGTTAACTCGTACCCAATACATTGTGCTAAATAAAGATTCTGCTACTATTATTTTTTGGATAAGAGATGGTCATATTATGTGTATCTTTGTCTAAGAGAATTATTTTTCACTATCACTATTATCCTGAGGATTAGGTGCAGCCACGTCTATCGTAAAGCCAATCAAATGATAGATTTTTTTAGCAAATTGGGAGGAGTCTAATCGACAAAATGAAATATGAACTAATGACTTCTCCCTAGCTAGCGCATATCGTAAAAGCTGATGCTCGAGAAATATCTTTTTTGAGCTGAGTCTCGACTGAGATCTAATTAACCCAATCAATCAACCGATTTAGTGCTAGTTGGAGCTTTGGCTGACAACATGGCAGTGATGCTGGCCAACGATGCTACCCGACAATAGGGTTCAGCAGCAAGGCCGATGCCTTGTTTGATCTTAACAGAATGAAATTCAAGTCTCCATCAACTTGACTATGGCTAGCCGAAGCTGGCCTATGGATGGCCAAAAGTCCTTCGGTGATAATCGAACTCAACATCGGTTGGCCAATGGAAAAGACCAGGTCTAATTTACAATCAAATCAAAATAGGGGAGAATTGATCGCTTACCTATGATCGTCATCGGTTTATAGGTGTTGATCTTTTATGGGTGGAAGGAGGTCTTAGCGGCAGCGACACCTGGCTCTCCACAAGGTTGCAAGAAGGCAACGCAAGTGGGGTCAACAATATAGCTCCCACTTGGCTAAAGAAAAAGAAGCAAAAGATGGGAGGAAGGAGAAGAGAGAGAGAGAGAGAGAGAGAGAGAGAGAAGGAGAGGGATTTGATATCATTAGAAGAGAAGGTAAAGTTTTATGCTCTAATTTCACTTGTTGTGCAACAAAAGAAAGAAGAGATCGAAAGGAAAGAATAAGGAGAAAAATAGGAAGAAATAGCACACAAAAGTTTTATATAGTTCAGTAAGATTGATCTACATCTATCTGGTAAAGACAATAGAAATTACACTATGAAAAATAATTAGGGATTACATTGATAGCTTCCTTACCAAAGACTCTCTCTCATACATACAAAACTCTAGACCTGTTTACACCCAACAGGACCCTCTCTTAGATCTCTAAAACACCCCCTTCGCTCAAATTCCCTAACCGCATATGCCGTAGTTAAATGACATTTTAGTCTGACAACTCCACAGATGAAGAAACTGCAGTAGTATCAATAACCGTACTTTCGATCATGTGATACAAGTCATTCACCATTCTTCTCTTGATCACTATAAGAACATGCTTAGAAACTTTTAGTACATCATTCTCAACCTTATATTTGTAACCCTGACAATCAAGTATCTCCAAGGAAATCAAGTTCTTCATTAACTCCGAAATATGCTAAGCCTTCAAGGATCTCATAACATCATCAAACATCTTGATATAATTTGTTCCAATCCTAAAACATCTACAGCCTTATTGTCACCTAGTAGAACCTTTCCTACCTTTGATTGATAAGTAGAAAATCAACTTCTATTGAAAGTTATGTAAAAGAAACAAAACAATCAAAATCAAAGATCCATTCTTTACTAGAGCTATTAACGTTGACTGAGAGTACCTCACTTCCAACATCATCAGAGTTTTTCGAAGCATTCTCTTCAACTATACTTGCTCTAACTTTAGAGACACTTTTCTTCACATCTTTTTCTTTCCTTTTCGAACAATTCTTCTTAATGTGCCCTTTCTCATGACAAGAGAAGTAATAAATTTTTTGATGCCTTGATTTGGATCCTAACTTGCCTTCACTACTTGAACCCTTCTCCTTTCTCCTATCTTTTACAACCAAGCCTTCATCTTGGTTCTCCCCATAGACCCGAGAAACCCTTCTCTTTAACTCTTTAGATTTAAGGCATCTTTTAAATCATTCACCGAGAGATTCTCTCTTCCATACAATAATGTATCGATAAAACCCTTATATGAGGATCATAATAAGTATAAGAAAATCAGAGTTTGATCTTTATCTTTTATCTTAATTTTAATATTCTTCAAATCAAAATTACCTTGTTAAACTCATCTATATGGTCATTTACTAATGTACCTTCTTTTATCCACAAGTGATGGAGTCTATGCTTCAATTATAGTGAGTTTGTAAGAGACTTCATCATGTATCTATTCTTCAATTTCAACCAGCATCCAACTGTTGCCTTCTCCTGAATAACTTCTCTGATAACCTCTTCTACCAAACACAATAAAATTGTACCATGTACTTTCATCAATAACTCATCCTTCTCTCCATCGGACATTGTAGTTGGCAATCTCTGTCTGCCTTTCAATGCCTTCCACAGCCCTTGTTGCATTGACAGGGTTCGCATTTTGATCTATCAGATGCTAAATTCATTAGTGCTATTGAACTTATCGATTTCAAACTTCATAGTCGACATCATGAATCCTTCTCGAAATCACTACTCTGACATGCCCAACTCAGATTAAATGTAGTCTTACAAATATGTGTTTACTAGTGATCCAGACCCTGCCTTGCACTATACTATTTAGCACTAGCTGCTTGGTCCACTAACTCGACACAAGATGAACTTAGATGCACCCAAACTAGAGGAAATCCTCTAATAGTAGTGGAGTAAGACTCAAAAAAATAAAGAAAGCATCTAATCTTCATCTGAAGCAATGTTCCACCTTCATCACTTCGTTAAAATCACCTAGACTGAATTATCACGGCAGAATCCCCTAAGCAATACTCTAAAAATAAAGGAACACTTTGATCTTCACCTGAAGCAATGTTCTACTTTCATCACTTCATCAAAAAATAGTCCACTTAGAATAACACAGGATTAGTTATTTCAATTTATTCTAAGTTTATTCTAGGCTAGAATAACCACTCCTTTTTTTTTCTTCTTCTTCTTTTCTCTTTTCTTTCTTCCTCCCTTCACGCCTGGCTATCTAGGGACTCCAGCAAGTCCCTTTATCCTCCCACCATCACTTGTGGGGCTACTCACCGGCTGTATCTATCAAATCCATCGTTGTCATCTCTTTGTAAGGTCGTAGCAAATAAGAGTTCAAGCGATCGGAGGGTTCCTGACCCTTCCTCTGATGGAGCTCAGCTTGATTGTGTTTGCGATGCCTTCTTTTTCGCGGATGGCCATGGTCGGCTTCTTTGCTCCGCGCTACGCCACTACACCGCTTCACCGGACTTACCCTCGATCGACGACACAAAAATAAGGACTCATCCTTGTCTCGACCACGAGCTCTAAGCAAAAAAATAGGGGTTTTTAATGTCTTCTCCCTCTCAGCACCAAATGAATCTCCGCTGGCTATCGAGGTCCATCGCTATCCCAATATTGATTACGCCGACTCCCTGATCCACCACCTAGCGATCCTAACCACCACTACTAACCACGAGTGCTTTCTTCTCCGCCTCAAGTCAATTTCTACTCATCCATCACTAGTGCCGGAGAACACAATGGCCTGATCAAACCTTTCTAGTAATGATCTTCTTCCTCCTTGGGTGGCCACCTACATGGAGTTTTTCGATTCACTATCGCTAATCCACCTATTCATCATGTTCTTGAGTGCTCTCCCAACCATGGCCGTGTCATCTAGCTTCGCCCTCAACTACCCCTTCGTGGTCGACCGCCGCTACAATAAGGGGTAATCAAGGAGCAACACCCAACAGTGCTGCCTTTGTTCCCATACCGTATGCAACCCTCTCTTGCTTTAGGATTCACACAAGTTCGCTCAGGCCTGCTACCCGGCCATCTTTAGAGGTCTGATCATGGGTCTACAACTAGGTCTTGGATTGTTTTAGGATTTAAAACCGCAGATTCAAGAAGGCCACTATCTTGTTTCCAAGCTCTGCTAATATTTATTGTGTTTTGATACTAGTAATTTGTATGCCAATAATCCATGTCTAACAATCTAATTTGGCGATATTATGCACGCACAGATTGGTTTCCATACTAGTACCCTACGTAATAAACTTAGCAATATCATCTCCACAGATGATGACTAATTCTATATCAGTCTCTCATAACTTTAAGCCCTTCCTTGGTGCCGTTGGTCTAATCCAGTAAGAAATCACACTAATACTGTCAAAACTAGGATCATGCATTAACAATAAAAATCAATATCTAGTGTTAGAAACTTAATCATTTCATATCCATAGATCATGACAGGTCCCATATCGGCCTCTCACGGCAATCTACCTTTTCTCAATGCCACCACTACTATTATCACATCTCATCGGTGACTAATCCACATGCCCACATTACAACTCATATGTAACAAAGCCACACCATACCACTTCAAAAATAAATATCTCAATATACCATACTCATAACTCTCAAATTAAAGCCAAAACCATTCATACTAAAATAATATACCACTACATATAAACAACTCCACAATAAGTTATTGTGCTCAATTAAAGCATTTGAGAAATCCAATAACCTCATATCGTTAATCCAAAATAATCTCCATAATTCAAATCAATCAGTCACTAATCATATAAAATTAAACATAAATAATTAATTAATTTACTAAAATTTATAATTTAAAATTATTATTTTGCCCTTCTAGCTTATATTTTGAAATTATCACTTTATGCCTCTATCTCAAAGATTACTATCCTTTAACTAACTCCAAATCAAAGAACAGGGTAGCAGAAGAATGAGAGAAAGAAGAAGAAGAATGGGTTTGTTCTCTTGAACTTGATTCTGTGCCTTTTTATAGATGATTCAAATCATCAAACCCTCTCTGACACTAGCATGATCGTGACAAAATCAATCAATTAGGATCTGGTTCTAGAATTTTTCTAAGTTCAGGAAATGGTTTTGATTGAGGGCATGAGGTGTTTGCTGAAATGCCTCCAAAAAATCCCATCCCATAAAATCCCATCCCATATTTAGAAATACAACAATCTGTTTTTGGGTTTAATTAAATGGATTTGATTAGCTTAAATCTGATTTAAGGTGTAAGTATCAAAAAGCCACTTTTAAAAATAAAATAATAATAAAATAGTAATATAAATATAAAGCATCGTTAAGTGAGATGCTCCTTCAATTGTCCTCTCATCTTGAAAAGGAGATGCTCCAGGTTTGAATAATAACTCGAAATGTTTTTTCTTGAAAAAAAAATCCGGGTCCCATGAGCAATGGACTTGAACTATTTTTATATCTCACAAGTTTCTTATTTTCAAAGCTAAAAAATAAAAATAAAATCCAATCTTTTACCTTCATATTCTCTAATTCATGCGTTTAATTAAAATATAATTATTTGTCATATTTTTTTATGCTCTAAAATATTAAGTCTCTAAATTACTATATGCTATAACCTGTCTGCGTTTTTTTAAAAAAAAAATTTAAGAGCAAACTAGTGAGGTGACACCACATATATTATTAGTTAAAAAAATATATTTCTATGATTACTTGTTCGAAATTTATCAAATCCTGTGAATTGCACGTGTCCTACTGCATTGTATTAGGTAAGATGGAAGGCATATTAAACGGAGTAAGAATTCCCACTCTCGACTGCAGACAGTCTCCCCTAGTCTATAGATTTAAATAAAAAATAAAAAAACGGAGGCGAAAAAAAAAAAAGGAAAAAAAAAAAAGAATAAGAATAAGAAGAAGAAGACAAAGTATAAAGTTCCTCACAGGAAGTTGACAGAAAGCAAATGATATCTTTCGCAGCAATTTCCCTTAAATAAAGAAAATTTCGGAGCAATTTCCAAATATTTTGTGAAAAGTTGTTCGGTCCTCCCTCAAATCACACCCCCTGTGAACAACGGCAATAATGCTACCACCGCCAAAATCTCCCCTGTTTTCCCTTCATCCTCGCCGAGATCCGATCAACTCATAAATCCCCCCAGCACCACTATGGCCGCCGGCGAGCAACGCGTAAAGAAGGTGCTGAGGTCTCTCCAAGACCCAAATGTGAGCCGAATTGTCCTCTTCAGCATGTGGGGCGGCGTTGGGAAGACATGGACTGCGAGGCACGCCATGCGCCAAGCCATGGACGGCGGTCTGTTCGACATCTTCGTCTGGGTCAGCTTGTCCGTCGATTTCAATTGGAGGCATGCCCAGAAGAGGATTGCCGAGAATCTTTTCATTCCAGTTCCCCCCAATCGTGCCGACGGCGATGCAGGAGAGACTGTCTCGATGATCGGGCGCGCAATTCGGAACACTTTATCGGAGAAGAGGTTCTTGCTGGTGCTGGATGACGCTTGGTTGGTAGAGGATGATGTTCTGGATTTAATGGGAGTTCCCAACCCTGGTCCAGAGAACCTTTCCAAGGTCATAGTTACCACGAGGTCGCGTCGGACCCTTCGAGTAATGGAGCCCGCCGTCGTGATCGAGCCAAAAGCCCTTCCTGTAAACGAATCCTGGAGTTTGTTTTGCGAGGTGGCGGGCGAATCCTTCACTTCACCTGAAGTCCGCTCGGCGGCGCAATCCGTGCGTGGCAAGTGCTCCGGCGTGCCATTCCTGATCATCTTGATTGCAGGAGCCTTGAGAGAAATCAAGCAAGCTTGGCTGCTGAGGGATAAACTGCGGAACGCCTCGTCGACACTGGGAGGTGGCACCGAGCAGTTAATGTTTCAGACAACGTATAAGGTGGTAAAATTCTCTTACGACGCTTTGCCCAGCGACGCCATGAAAGATTGCTTCTTGTACTGCACGCTCTTTGGAAGGGGCGGGGATGTCCATTCGGATGAGTTGATTCGATATTGGGTACTGGAGGGATTCATCGATGGGTATAACGGCCTGCACGAGGCTTACAAGCAGGGGCGAGCTGTGCTCGAGGAGCTTGTGAATCGCGGTGTTCTTCAAAGAGAGGGCGGTGACCGCATTAGCATGCACGATTTGGTCAGAGAAGTGGCGCTAGAAATTGGAAGAGCAAGCGGTAGAACCTCTCATGAGAGGGTGGGAATGGATATTACTCTGCCACCAGTCGACTTTGTGTGGAGAAACTTCAAGAGGATCTCGCTGATGGACAACTTGTTAAGAAAGTTGCCTGAATGCCCGCAGTGTTGCAACCTCTCAACCTTGTTGCTCAGAGGAAACCCAGTCTTGACTCGAATTCCAGATTCATTTTTTGATCACATGGAGAGGCTTCGGGTTCTCGACCTTTCATACACTGGCATTCAATGGCTGCCGACTTCTATATCCAAATTGGTCGACCTCCGGGTGCTGCTCCTACAAGGTTGCCGGTTTCTAGAAAGTGTGATGGAGTTGCATACACTTGAAAAGCTTGAGGTTCTTGATCTCTCGTGTGCTACTTCCTTGATAGCTGGGTACATCCCCCTCGAACGCATGAGCCAACTTACAGTCCTCGATCTTTCTGAAACCCCGGTTGGATCATTACGGTTTCTCGCTAACCTTGCCAACCTTCGTCACCTCTCACTGAGGAGGTGCCACTTCATCAACTCGAAGCTCCACTTGGAGGTTTTAACCATGCTGGAAGAGCTCGATCTTTCAGGTGCAACACTAGTCGAATTCCCTCATGAGATCTCTAAACTGACCCAGCTAAAGCGCGTCCACATGGTTGGAACACGGTACCCGAGACTTGATTGGAAGGCCTTGCAGTGGCTGCCGGAAAATCTGAACTGGGACCATTGCGGTGTCTCTGATACCCCAATGGAACTGGTCAGGAAAGATGGAGGGGTCCATGTGACCGTTGGTGACTCCGACTTCTTCTCATCTCTGGACAAGAACTCTCAGCTCTGGGAGAACTGCTTCAGGAAATTTCACTTTTATGTGTGCCCCCCTTCGGAGAGTGGCAGCTTAGATACTGATATTTACTTCCAAAGGAAGCAATTCATCTTTAGAGACATCTACTTTGAGTCCAGGCATTTTGCCCATTCTGTGGAGCACAAAAAATATTTGGAGATTTGTGGTGCTAGAAGCTATCCCAAAGGCATTGAAGGTGTCCTGAACAACGCAGAGCTTGTGTTTTTGAACAACAATGCGTTCATGAAGAGATTGTCTGATTTGGGTTTTGAGAATATGAAAGTAACGAAGGAGTGTTGGATCGAGAGATGCGATCAAGTGGAGGTCGTCTTCAGGGGAGACGATGTGCAGGTAATCGCTGCAATTGGGAGACTGGAGAACCTGTGGATTTCTAACCTTGCAAACTTGAGGCATTTATGTGGAGGAATGGAGAGACTGATAAGCTTCTCATCGCTGAAACATTTGCATGTAGATTGTTGTCCAAATCTCACAAGCGTGTTCTCCTCGGCGCTGCGTCTGGAAAATCTTGTAACTCTCCAGATTCAATTTTGCGACAAGTTGGAGAGCGTGTTCGGGGAGTCAGTGGCGGGTCAAGAGCTGCTTCCACGGCTGCAAACTTTGCGCCTATGGGAATTACCAGAGCTCAAGAGCATGTGCGAAGGATACCTACCATCTCTAAAAATGATGAAAGTGAAGGAATGTCCAAAGCTGAGGAAGCTTCCACTCGATGCGCATGACATCAAACCGCTAGTGGAGATCAGAGGAGAGAGGTGGTGGTGGAATAACTTAACGTGGGACGATGACAGGATCCAGATTTCATTACACTATAGAAATTGGGGTCTCTTTTGAAAGCATGAAAGCGCTGTTGCAGTAGAAATCCACATCAAGCATATCTATCATACTTGTTCTTTTATTCTCTCTCGGATCATCCATGGGCATCGTTGTACGAAGTCTGTTATTTTAGTCAGATTATATTCTCCTTTTTTGCTGTAAAATTATTTGTGTGCGTAAAATTGACTGATTACGAATAAACCAATTGATTCATGTATTATCGTCGACCTCGACCCGGCAAGGGTCGGCCGATCGAGCTCTGAGGGACGGGTGGAGTGGGAGAGCTGAGCAGCGCCGGTGGATTCCAGGAGATAGGTGGAGGCTCAGGGATCCAGGCGGCGATGGTTGGCTGGCCGGAGGGATCCCCTGAAGGCTCTGCTCGTATTGCGCGTGGGGCTCGCCCCGTTTTTAATTTTTTATTGATTTTTATCGGGAAACCAGAGAGCCTCCCATCTTTCTGGTCAAATGGAGCGATGGGTCCCGTTATGTTGACCAACAGCACCAATAACGCGGGATTATGGCAGCACCTCCAGATCCCTGGATCCAAAGGAGGGAAGCTGCAGGCGGTCAACTGCAAAGACTTCGGACATCCTCTCCATAACTTGGCGACAAGCGGCCCTCGCTTCTTCTAAATTTCCTGTATTTTTCCATGGAACCAAGTATCTCTTTCTACGCGCTTTCCTTTGGAGGTGCCAATTAAACACTATAGGGACTTAAAAAAAAAAAAAGACTATGCTTTCCTTTCCCCTTCCTTGAAATGGAACAAGAGCTCCTTTCTTTTCTTTTTTTTTTTTTAAGGGAAAAAGTTTGAGATGAGACGTCCCCCACCAAGCTTAGATATGGCACAGGAGTTTTTAAGTTTGCCTTTCCATTCTTCCATGTCTACCGGAGATGCTCCTCATCGGTTTTGGGTGACGTTTCCTGCACTTTAGGAAGAGAGATCACCAGAAGAATGGCTGTTGAAATAGTGCAATTTCTCATGAGTAAATTTGTGGATGGTCTCGAAGAAGAGGATAATGCGACAATTCCTTTCAGCGTCCAATTACATGAGATCAAGGAAGATCTGGAAAAGAAAACAAGATGCTCCATGTCTCTAGCCACCACCGACTTGCTCGGAGAATCGCTCTACGACCTCAATGACATCCTGATCGAGTGCCAGCTGCTCTCCAAGAAGCACAGAAATCATGAGCAGAGTAAGCGCAAACGCTTCTATTCTTTAACCGATTTGTGGTTCCTTTACAAAACCAGGAAGAGGTTGCGGACTATTAAGAGAAAAATCCGGACCGTAAGTGCCGTGACTGATGGAAAGACAGAAGCAAGTCCTGTTATTTCTCCTTTGCATGGCGACATCGGCAGGTGGAGGCCAGTGGAATACGACCGCTGGACTTCTCAAGCTGTGGACAAAACCAAGGTCTATGGCATGGACAATCAACTGATTGAAGTGGAGAGAATGCTCATGGGAGAGGAGAAGAATGGATTCAAGGGAATTGGAATCGTTGCCATGGGTGGTGCCGGTAAGACCGTGCTGGCACAACTGCTCTTTAACAGCCAGCAGGTGAGACGGCGCTACTTTCCAAGGCTCTGGGTTTGTGTATCGCAGACGATCAACCAAGGAAAAGATCTGAGAAGAGAGATTCTGGAAAGGATGCTGATGTCTCTTGGAGTCGAAGAGGATGTTATTGTTGAATGATTAATTTAATGTTGAGTTTATATGTGAATAATTATGTATTGTGAGTTGTCAAATAAATTTAAGCTTAATTAAAAATGATCGATTAAGTATTCAGTAATTTGAACTTTAATGTATCTAATAGGGTGTGGACCTTTAATGTGCAGAGACTCAAGAAATTATTTTTATTTTTATGATGGGCTAAAATAGAAATAAAATTAGGTTATTTATATATATAGTGGTCATGATCCCCAGATCGCATGAATAGAGACATTCTTTTTGACATCCCATCATTAAAGAGAAAACATTGAGACAAACTAAATGACTCTCTCTAAAGTGGACGTGTTGATCTGAAAGGCCAACCGCTCAACTTTAAAGGGTAATCAATCGATATGAACTCAGGTACGCTTCCGCTTATATATTTAATTTTATCTTGGTGATTCAACATGAATAATCTTGTTATTTTGGATGATGATTTTTATCAAAGAAAATTTCATAAATTCTAACAGTTATCACTTCGATCTCAAGAAGCAACAGCCTTGCAGAATTGATGTTCGCCCTTCACCTACGATTGATGGGCAAGAGATACCTCATTGTATTCGATGATGTTTGGAACATTGATGAATGGTATGAGATATTGAACTCCGCGTTGTCGAGAGATGATGAATGGGCTCACCATCTTGCTTTTGGATTGCCGAAAGGAAGCGGCGGTGGAGTCATCGTCACAACTAGATTGGAAGAGGTGGCTATAAAGATGGTTGGGGATGAAAGTCTGTATCATCTTCAACCTCTCACCGATGAAGAAAATTGCTGGGCTATATTCATGGATGCACTAACAAAGCATGGTCCTGATATGTCCTACCATCCTACTCTAAGGGGTATGAAGAAGGAAATTTTGGACAATTGCTGTGGGCTGCCATTAGCTGCAAAGGCTATAGGAGAGATTTTGGGTGCATCTTTCTCATCATCGGGAGATTCGAGCAGGAAAACAAGCTTGGGTGATGATGATCTCTCCAAAGGAAGTGAGTGTTGAGTAGACCAATTTGAGTGGATTATGTTCATTTACATGTACTTCTATTTAGATCTCGTAATCAATGAAATTTTTTGTTTACTAACGTGAGTGATATACTTTATTCTAGGTCTGATGTAAGACAGCAGAAAAATAAATGACAGTGACAATGGAGAAATCAAAATTTAACAAAGAACATACTGAAAAGTTAAAGAGCTCATCTACTCTTTCTTTTATTTACTTAATCAAGATGAATAAGCTATGCCTAATTCTTTATGCACACATAAACATACATACAATAATAATAATAATAATAAATAATAAATAAAGAGCTGTCTCCAATGCCATCTTCGTAAAGCTACCAATTATTCAGGTTCCTTGTTGAATGATCCATGTACGATGGTCGGCCAAGACTGAACTAAAACCATTGCATGCATGTCATTAACTTATAAATTTATTTGATGAAATTTGGCATTAAAGAAAGTGAGATTTATGTTTTGTATTTAGTGCAAGTATGGAAGAAAGGTATATACTAATTCTCGAGGGTTCAAAAAGTAGCTAAATATAATTTTTTCTTTACTCAACTAACAAAAAAATAATAATTTTGCCTTTAAAATTATATTTTTAGTTAAACTATATTTTTAATCCTTAAATTTAAAAAAAAATATGTTATTTTAATTTTTAAATTTTAAAAAATTAAAAAATTAATTTTAAATTTTATTTTTTATTTTTTATTTTTTACTATTAAAATAGAATAATATCATTAGAAACTTGCTTAAGTAACATTTGACATGATTAAAGCTAGGCTAATATAGCATTCCACTTAGCGCGAAGCTGGGAGGACGAAGCTTCTCCACCTCATCCGCAAGGCACCGGCCTATTGTCCGTGACCCCCATAACTTCCGTCCTCTAATGGTGGACTGCCTTGCCCGAGCCCCCTTTTCGGCCATCTCCCGTCATTCTCCTCCCTCCTCTCCCGCACCAACCTTTCACCATCTTCGCCTCGCCGTCGTTGACGCCACTGACGACAGGGACCGGAAGCGGGAGATCAGGACGAAGGGACGGAGGGAGAGCATGGCGGCCAAAGATAGCCGAGGGGGACTAAGGCTGTCGGAGGCGGAGCCGGAATCGCGAGTAGGAGAGCAGAGATGAGGATCAGGGACCCGGACGTGAAGTGTTTTCCCAAATGGATTTGAATCGAAGTTCAATGAAATTACACACCAGCCATTGGATTTTACCGCACCATGCACGGTTGCAACGAGCTTCAACCGATTGCAAGAGGCAACATCCAGCCGTACATCCAGTCTGGGATGGCTATGATTTTTTTTCAATTTTTAATGATGGAAGCATCGTAGTATTTCTTCTGAAATTAAGGACTTGCCGTTTAGGTGGCATCTATATGAAATTTACAGCACTTGGTAGCACTGACCATGAATGGATAATATTATTGGCCATGAGTAAAAAGCAAGCACTATGTAGAATGATACAAGAAATTATGTTCACATAGAAGATCAGATCTAGTGTTGATATATAATTCCCATTCTATAAGAATCTTAGATAACTGAAAAATTGCATCATTTATTCTCAATAAATATTTTTTGAGGTTCAATAGTTTTTTTTTTTTTTTTTTTTTTTGCCTTCTCCCAATAATAAAATTCAATACGCACATATATACATATATGTATATAGTGAAACTAGTTCTTCTTGACTCTAAAATTCTAACCGATTTAAAAGTCAACTTCCATAAAAGTTGCTTTATTTGTTCCAATATGATGGAGAAATAAAAGGTTTTGGCCAATCTTATAAATTGCAAAAGCAGTTTTTTTTTATTTATTTTAGATTACCTCTACATGATAAGAAGTTACCAAATCATTATCGGATACCTCTTCTTGAACATATAAAGTCTCAGCTTACTTCGTAGAAAGTAGATGTCTATATCCATTGATGAAAGAATTGCTTTAGTCAATGCAGTTCTTTTAACCCTTTGCTCTTATTATATGTCTTTCTTCAAACTACCAAAATAGGTTGTTCAAAGGATTATCCAAATGAGAAAAGCCTTCTTATGCAAAGGAATAGAAAAAATAAGTGGATTCAACTATCTAATCAATTAGGAAAGCATGTGTGTTGCCCTATACCCACCTACTAGTCCAATTAATATATTAGCAGGCTACATTCACGTGATCTTAAAAATTTCAGTCCAAGTTAATTGGTAATAAATGAACTGAGTTATAACTTCTTCAAATCATTCTTTTCCATCTGATGTGAGACTATTTGGGAGTGTTACAATTTCTTCCCTTTATCAAGCAGTGTCCTTATTGCATGCTACAAGATAGCCAGGATCTACTCCAAGTGGGGTTATTGATGTTATAGAGATGGCTCCATGTCATGGCAAGATTCTCTCTACTCTTACCCTATGAATAGTCCTTTCCTTCTGCTGACTAACTTCGCACACTTAGGTCGGCTCTGATACCATTTGTAACATCCTAAGCCCACTTGCTGGTCCAATTAACTTGTTAGCTTGTCAAGTTCACATGACTATAAAAACTTGAGTCCAAGTTAATTAGTAGCAGGTGAACTTATAAGCTTCTCAAACTATTATTTACTATCCGTGTCATGCCCCAAACTCGATGATGGATCCAGGGGTGGCAACCCGCCGCATGCTAGGCATGCAAGGCGTCTAAAACATAGCAAATAATATAAGGAGGGATAATAAACTACATATCATTTAAGGTCTAAAATATCCTTAATACAAGCCATGTAATGTTTGGCAACATTCCAACATCACAAGATCATAATTAGGGTTACATGACAAAATATGATCTGTTACACAGGTGGAAGCTCTAAAATTACCCTAATAATTGCCTCTTCAGTTTTGTGGCTCTAAAAAATATTGCGAGATTTAAATGAGCTCACACTCAGTAAGTAAGTTTATTATAGCATAACATAGTCATTTTGAGGTTTAATAAATTAGGTTTTCATATATCTAAAAACATGTTAAGCTTTCATAATTCAAATACATTTTATCATGTTATCAAAGTATGCATAATTTATGCTCAATGCAATTTGGAAGCTAATGCTATATAGTATTTCAAAAATGCATATCATCTGATTATCCAAGATATTCATTCTTTTATAAATATGCCAAAATCATATTCACTTGCTTGAAATCAATGGAAGACAGATATCATTTTCAAATTAAAATTCATTGTCATTAGCATTAATGTTCTGTCTTGTTACAAATACACCACGGTCACACACTATGCCCACAAAAAGCCCTATAACAGGGTCAGAATACCACATAGGTGTAACCTCCATATATATCTCCCCTGTGGAGGAAGGGTCATAGTACCAAAATCATATCAAAAGTCATGACATATCACAGAACAAAGCACCCCATGGGGGTATCCTCCACATATATCCCCTGTGAAGGTGGGTCCCGAAGTCAGAAATCATATCATGTCATCGTGTCATCATATCATCATATCATAATATAGCGGACTGTAAGTGTCATATTTTATATTCACAAAACCCCATTTTCATGTCATATTTGCATGCTCGCAATTATTGTTGCAAAAACATACTCCATATGTTTTTCATATTTGCAATGATTTGACATGTCAAAATACATGAACACTTGCAAATAATTTTAATATACCCAATATTTTACAGAAATTAGCAATATCACAATAACCATGTCAAATAATCATTTGCATGCATGGGGTACTATATACTTTGCAAAATTTGCAATATCAAAAGCTACGTCACATAATCAATTGCATATATGGTGTATCAAATATTTTTTAGAACGTAGCAATTTCAACATAATCATATAAAATAGTCATTTGCATATATGGGATACCAAATTCATTTTTTTCATTTTTTAAATAATGCACATATAAAACAATGTAACATTTAAATCCATAATTTACATACTTTAATAATTCATGAAAATCATGATAAATGGCTTACTTACCTCCTAACGCTATTCCAAGGATACAAATCAGCTAATTGGGCTCTTGGGTACCTAAAACATAATTTTTTCAATTTTTAATCTTCAAAATCAGGATGTCAAAATGACTCCTATACTCTACCTAATCTAATTCTGAGCCCAACTTGGGACTTAAATATCTCCAAATATAGAAGCTCAAATGGAGAAATAAAATTTTTTCGACAAACTAGGATTCAAGCTGATCAAAATCCTATTTTTCTTTTATTGGGCCCGGCCCAATTTGGGGCCCAGAAATTAGGCCCAAACGGGCTCGCTGGGTTGGGCAGAACTCGAGCGCAGCCCGCTGCCTCTCCCTGCCCCTAGTTCACCTGAACCAGGGGGAGAAATTGCCGGCGACCTAGGGCTACCGCCGACCCTTCCCCTGGTTGCCGGTCGACCGCCAACAACAGGCCCAGTGCCGGCCACCGCCGCCGGCCGCCGCCCCCTCCTCCTCTCTTCTTTTCTTCTTCCTCTTCTTCTTCCCCTCTTCTTCTTCCTTCTTCCTCCCGACCACCCCTCCCTGGGGCGGTGGCACGGCCGACCCCGTCGGCTGACCGAACCCCCACCAGATGTTGCCTCGGCGCCGGTGGGGGCCGCTGCTCATAGCCCAGGCCCGGCGAGTCGGCGGGCACGCCGCCGGGCCCGAACCAAGGCGGGAGCCGGTTCGGCTCCCGCGGCTAGGGGAGGGCCATCCGGCGGCCCTCTCCCTCCTCTTCGGTCGCTCCAAGTGGCCGGCTTCACCCATCGGAGCGGCCGATCCGGGTGGGGCACCGCACGAGGCCGCCGGCCCCTTGGCACGGCCACGGCACGACCAAGGCGCGGCCGCCTCCCATTTCTCCCCTTTCACTCTCTCTCTCTCTCCTCTCTCTCCCTCACCGGCGACGAGGTGGGACTTACCGGAGGTGGCACCGACGGAGACGAGGGCGGAGGGGGCTGGCATGGCCCCCTTTTAACGGTGAGGAGAGGGCTCGGCCCTCCCCTGCCCACGAGCAGGAACGCGCGCTGCAACACGCAGGCGCGCGTAGGTCAGGCGCGCGTAGGTCAGGCGCGCTGATGCGTGAATTTTTTTTTTTTTTAATTGGGGGTATTACAATTCGATATGAAACTATTTTTATGAAATATTATAGCATGTGTTGAGATCAAAAGGAAGGAGGATTAGGATTCAAAAACATTAAAAATCTCAACTCTTCTCTTCGTGTTAAATGGACTTAGAAATTAATTGATGAAACTGGGGCCACCTGAAAGAAATAAATTAGTAAATTATACTATACCAAAAGAAAGATGGGGATGAGAGTTCGGCATTTCTTAATTAATCTATGCCCAGTTTGGAATGATATATGCAAAAATCAAGAAGTTTTCTAGAATTGATGTTCATTCAAGCTTGAAAATAGGTAACCTTAGATTCAGGGAAGACTTTTGGGTTGGATTGTTTTCTCTGACCTCTCTATTGGACAATTTATATTAGAAAATGGTTAGGCGTAATTATTTAGCGGTTGCTCAAAGAAATTGGTTCCATCTCAAATTTATGCATAAAGGTATATGGACTACTCTCAAGAGAGGATAATGATCAACTTTGTTCTCTCACAGGATTGATTATATCCTTAAGACCTTCTAGAATAGCTGATAATCTAGGGTGGAAGTTCACTAGCAATAATACTTTCTCCATCAACTTATTTTATAATTTCTTAACTGTGGACGTATAATCTGGCTATCCAATAAAAAAGTTTGGAAATTTACTATTCTATTGAAGCACAAGATCTTTCTATAGCTAAAACTGAGGAATTGGCTACATATTATAAGAATGTAATGGCAGAGAGGGATTGGCCTATGAGTAACGATTGTTCTTTATACAGAGCTGCAATGGATACTATTAATCATTTATTCTTGAAATGCTCCTTTGTAAAGAAGGTATGGCTTTCAATTAAAACTTTTCTGAATCTTAAAAGACGGCCAGCTAATTTTTAAGACGTATGGTAGATATCAAGAAAAAGGAATATTCAAGTCAATCTAAGAAAATGGATCAAGTAATCAGTGTGATATATTGGCAAATTTAGGTTGAAAAAAACTCAAGGTTTTTTTAAAATAAAAGATCTTTACCAGGTATGTTCGCTATAAGGCTCTTCATTCCTTTGAGTCATGGGCACACTTTTGCTCGTCTGCAACATCGTCATAGAGCCACCAACTATTATCACAATATCCATGTTCATTACTATTTCCATAATCCCTTATAGTGCATTATGGAGTAGACTGTCGAGATATAGTGTCTCTTTTTTTGCTTTTCTCTATCCCTTATACCATCATCCGCTCTCTATTATTTTTTTTCTTTTTTTCTCTCTTTTTTATCTATATATCTTTCTATAAATACTGAGTTTCTAATAAATTTATGACAAAATTTATGACTTTTTTAATTAAAAAATAATATATAGAGTCACGGTAATAATGGGGGAATTTTATAAAACCCATAAAGAAAAATGACAGAGGTTGAAGGCTTGAAATGCAGAAATAATGAAAACCAGCCAAGAAAGAACTTTCCTGGTTGATGATGCTGGACCAGCTTGTATTTCTTGGTCTTTTCTTCTCTTCCTCCTTTTTTTTTTTTTTTTTATTCCTTGTTGCAGTCCAGTGGCTTCACCCTGTTCACATTTCATTTTCTTATTAAAATAAGTAGTGGGTTCCCTTGTCCCTTTTTCCAAAAACAATTGGAGAAACAAAAAAAAAAAAAGCATGGCATCAAATTAGAAAATTTGGTGCTGACTAGCAAACATTGTAACTCATGGCAAATAGGGTGACACATGCCCCACGTTCTCACCGAACATACATCAATGACCAGGAAGGAGCAGCCATTATTCATCCAAGCTAGTAACCAACAACAGTTAAGTTGAATGAATGGTCACTAGTATGTTTTGCTGTTTGTTCCAGTGAGCCAATCAGTTCCTTGCATTATAAATAATAGAAATTAGACTTTGACCATTGACTTGCATGTGCACGAAGTTTGGCAAAGTGGACGGTGGTAGGAGAAAATCAAAGCAGCAAAGATTCCTGAGTGATGACTAGAGAATTTTTTTTTTTTTTATTTTTTTGTCGACTTTCAACTGTTGCGTAAAAACTATTCAGCAAAATGACAAACCGTGCGGGGGCAATGCTAGTGATACTGATCTATCGACTTTGCCTCCAAGGTTCAGAGCATCTTCCCAGAAACCACCTATATGAACCAACATCTTACTCGGAACTCGACTAAAAGTTGGCATTCGAATCTCTTGATCTTGCTAAATACCAACCTCATCCTATGCTTGTGAGGCCTGGAACCCATCCAGCTTCCAAGCCTTGGAAGTCCAAATTCTGTGAAGCCTCTGCTTCTTCTTGGCACCTTTAATAAGAGAATTTCTTTTCTTTCAGTTATAGCCTCTGCTTCTTCTTGGCACCTTTAATATGGGAATTTCTTTTCTTTCAGTTATCTGACATTTAAAGAGTGTTATAAATTTCCGTTGCCTAAGAAGGTGCTACAGATTGCTGGAGAAAAAGAGCAAGTGGAAGAGAAGAGAAACCAATGCAGGTTTTCCCAAACAGGGTGAGGAGCATTTGGAACAACTGGGATCTCCGAGCGTTTATTCTAACCAGCTTATGCTTGCAGATCATCCTCATCTTCTCCGGGAGCCTCCGGAAGCGCAACAAGTCCAGATGGATCAGCCTCATCCTCTGGTCGGCATACTTGCTTGCCGATTGGATCGCCACCTTTGCTCTAGGCATCCTCTCTAATAACCATGGTCCCTCCGACGCTCACACGAGGAACGATGACCTCCTAGCATTCTGGTCCCCTTTCCTTCTGTTACATCTCGGCGGCCCGGACACCATCACCGCTTTCTCCCTAGAGGATAATGAGCTCTGGATGAGGCACCTGCTCGGACTAATGTTCCAGGTTGCGGTGGCCGTCTATGTCTTCATCGGGTCCCTGCCGCAAACTAGGCTCGAGGCCCCTGCAGCTCTGATGTTTCTCGCTGGAATCCTCAAGTATGGTGAGAGGTCCTGGGCACTCATGTGTGCGAGCATGGACTGCCTGAGGGACTCAATGGTAACGCCTCCTGACCCTGGTCCAAACTATGCCAAGTTCATGGAGGAGTACACCTCGATGTCTGCTGCTGGGCTGCATGCGGAGATTGTGGTGGAGAAGGAGCCTGAAACCCAGCTGCAGTCTTCGAACACTCGGATCACGGCGGGGCACGCCTCGATGGCTGCTGCTGCTGCTGCTGGGCCGCATACGGGGATTGTGGTGGAGAAGGAGCCTGAACGGCAGCAGTCTCCGATCATGCTCACTGTGAAGATTCTATCCCGAGCTCATCAGTTCTTCCACACCTTCAAGCGCCTCGTTGTAGACCTCATCCTTACCTTCCATGACCGGAACGAGAGCCAATCCTTCTTCCTGAAGCTCTCTCCCTTGGAAGCTTTCCAACTGATTGAAATTGAACTCTCCTTCATCTACGATTTGCTCTACACCAAGTCAGCTGTGATCCATACTATCGTAGGTCCCTTCTTCCGCAGCATCACTTTCTCCTCTATCCTATCTGCCCTCCTGCTCTTTATTTTCACCAAGAAGCATGGCTATGCGGATGTCGATGTAGCAATTACTTACATATTGTTGGGAGGAGCTCTTGTTCTTGAAAGCTACGCCGTTGGTCTGCTGGTTTTCTCAGACTGGGCCTGCCTTAAACTGACAGATCTCAAACTAGATCGCCTGTCTAGAATGATCTTTGCAAGCATCTCTTTCTTTCGACCAGCCAGCAGACCAAGGTGGTCTAATTCCATGGCACAATGCAACTTGATAAGCTTCTGCCTTAAAGACAAGCCATCCACATTCAAAAGAGTCATGGCTCTTCTTAATGTGAAAGAATTCTGGGACAGGATCTCACATACCGACTATTGTCCTGTTCACGATGAGCTGAAAAAACTCATTTTTGAGGAGATTAAGAACAAGTCAATCAGTGCAGATGACTCCAAAGGCTACAAGCGTTTGAGCACCTGCAGAGGAGAATGGGCCCTCCAAAAGAAGGGATACCACAAGGAGCTTGGATGGAGTGTTGAGGTGGAGTTCGATGAAAGCATCCTTCTCTGGCACATTGCAACTGATCTTTGCTATTACTCTGATCGCACTAATCCCACAAGGGACACACCTTCAAAAAACCAAAGGATTAGCATGGAGATATCCAATTACATGCTCTATCTTCTTCTCATGCGCCCTTTTATGCTGACTGCTGGAATTGGGCAGATCAGGTATGGAGACACCTGCGCGGAGGCTAAGAACTTCTTCCAGCGAGGAGAAACAAGGCCTGATAAGAAACTAGCCTGTGGGATGCTTCTGTCGGTGGAAACTAAAGTCCCACCAATACAGGTGAAAGGAGACAGAAGCAAATCAGTGCTGTTTGATGCCTGCGTGCTTGCAAAGCATTTGCTGGAGCTAAAGGTCGACAAGAGATGGAAGACAATGAGCGTTGTTTGGGTAGAGATGCTGTGTTATGCTGCGAGTCATTGCAGAGGTTATTACCATGCCAAGCAGCTCAGTGCTGGAGGAGAGCTGCTCACTTTGGTGTGGTTTTTAATGGCTCATCTAGGAATAGGAGAACAATATAGAATAGAAGAAGGACATGCTAGAGCCAAACTGATAGTAGAGAAATAAGTTAAGGTTGCAGCAGTTTGATAATTCTCTACTCTGTAATTCAAGTATTGCACTTTTGAGATGAATGCGGTGTCTTTTTGGCTTAATTGTTTTGTCATATTACAAGAAAGATATTTCTAAAGATTAACAAATTTCCACATCTGCCTTTAGCTTAGATATGTTCATAATCTTACAAAGATGCTTTACCTTCAATGCGACAGTAATGAAACAACTAGTGAGAGTGATTTAGGAACGAACAGCTGGAGGTATATGTGAAAATTTTAGGTGAGAAAAGAGCAAAGACTAGAAGAGTTGGGCATAATCTCATACATATATGAAGATTCCAACAGCAGCATGTAAGAAAGCAATAATAAGAGAGAAGCAATTAAATAAGCAAACATCTAAAGCCTTTCCTCTAACAAATGCAAGGCATGCTACAATTAGGCTCTCCTTCAGGTTAAAATTTGTTTAAGGTACAAAGATCTACAACAAAGTTTTAAAGGTTGAAAGTCGACCTTATGATCCTTAAGGGGAGGTCTGATAGAAGGTGCCTCATAATCTTAAGAGTGGCTGTGGGAAGCTCTCTCTTATAGTTTGCTGGCGTCTGTGGCTTGAAAGAAAGAGCCGGCTTTTTTCAAATAAAATTTCAGACAAAGAAGAGATTTTAAAGAGAGTTACAAGGCTATTCAGCGATTGGACAAATTTTGGCCCTTGTAAACATGCTGATTGCTGCGCTCGTTTCACGCAGCTCTTCTTCATCCCTTCCAGTTCACTTCTCTCCTTTCTACTCTGCTAATTTTTCTTTCTACTTTTTTTGTCATTTACCTCTCCTCCCTCTAACCGTCTGTGTATTATTTATCTTTTTGCGCTGTTGAATTTCCTTGTTGTTCTTTTGACCAATGTTTTGGATCTTTAATTTGGATGTTCTATTATTAATTTTGGAGCCAAAAAGAAGTAAATACTCTCTCTACTCAAGAAGAGACAAATGTATCTCTATAAGAATAATTATTATTATTTAATAGTTGATTACAAGATCTCTATAGTTGATCTCGTTAAACAAAGCAGAAGCTACAACTGTATGTATATGTATTCAAAATAAATTAACAATTGATAAGATAGACATAATGAATCTCCAATAATGAAGTTATCACTAATCAGCACCAATGGTGAGAAAAGGCAAAAGAAATGAACATAATAAAAGGTTTGCAACACAAGAAATTGAATTTAGCAAGAAAAGAAGTCTTATCCAAAAGAAAAGCTTCAGCTATTTACATTGGGGTCGCAAGAAAAGGATATAACCAGAGCTAAACTATTTGGAAAGAAAAAATGGTCCAACAACATGATAAATGATAATAACCTTACTGCTCTCTGGTCTATGGATGAAGCACCCTTTCACCTATGAAGACTCAAACTGCTAGGCTCAATGGATTAGAAGCAGGAAAAATAAAGCATAAAACTTAAGAATAGATCAGAAATCAACTTAGTTTAAGTTCCACATGAGAGCACAAAACTTATTCTAAGAGAGTGAAGTTTTCAGCAGCATAGAATACAATGGATCTACATATTATGAAGGAACAAAAATTTTCACGCCACATAAAACGATTCAAACTTTTGCATAGCATTAAATGAAACAAATATTTGCATATAAGGGTGGGCATGGGTCGAATGGCCAGGGCCTAATTTTTTTAAGGCCCATTCACATTTCAAGCTAGGCTTGAGTTTAAGACAAAATATATATGGCCTGAGTTTACCCTTTTTATCCTTGGCCCAACTCAGCTTATACCCATCCTTTTTTACATAGGTCAAGAGGATAAAATCATTCTTCTCAAGGAGTCATGGTGGAAGTGGTTGCCATGGATTCAAGAATAAGAAGAAGACCAAAGGAGCAAGGGAGCCCTACCATTTTCTTATTCCAATCTCAATAGATTTAGTTATTAGGGAAATTACTTAGAGTTCTTCAATTGGACTCTCAATTATTAAAAGATCTTGAATGTGTTGGCTTATAAAGATTGCATACCTTTTTCCACTGATCATGGAGCCACAAGCAGAAAAAGAATTGCAGAGCTCAACAAATTAAGATAGATAACATCAACATGATAGATAGTAGTGGCAATTAAAGAAATAAAAACTTTTTACCTTATCTCTTCATACTATGTACTGAGATGATATCTAAAGAGAGAGAGGCCAGATCATGGGTTATAAACTCAATAGAACTAGCCCATTGATTAGTCATTTGTTCTTTATTGATGATTACTTACTTCTTTCAAGAGCTCATCATTTAGACTACAAAATCTTTAGAGAAACTACTATGGAAATTATAAATAATTTGATCAGTTAGTCAATCTTGATAAATCTAATGTTCTATTTAACCCTATGATCTCTACTCACCTTACTACTGCTCTCACTTTTGTTTTGAAGATTAAGAGAATGTGAAATTAGAAAATTATTTGGGTGCTCCTGTGAAGGGCATGAGGATCAATCTATCTAATATCCAAACACTTTAAGATAAAATCAATTCTAACTTGAATGCATGGAAATGGCAAGCCTTACCTTTTATTGGAAGGGTAACGCTTGTAAGGTCAATTTTATACTCTATGTTTGTTCATATACTTGCTAATGTTGTAGTTCCTTCCCTTTATTTCTTAGTTCTCCAAAATTATTTATAGTTTCTCATGGGGCCATGAGGCTAAAAGTAGATCAATTTATATTATCTCTTTAGAGATTATTGTGAACCCAAAGCATTTGGGAAGCTTAGATATTCTTGATGTCTTTTAGTAATGGAAAGCACTAATATGTCGCTTAGCTGCCAGAATTATTATCAGTACTTAAAAACTTTGAGCCAAGTTTTTCTAGACAAAATATCATTTTTATAGTGATTGGTCTACTTATTCAACCCCTTAGTCATCATCCACTTTTTGGAAGGATTTGTGTGGTGTCTTCAGCTCATCTCTGATTGCTTTTTATGATCCATTGGGAGTGGAAAGTCTATATATATCCTGGATTAGCCATGTTTCTCTACTATTCCCATTGACAGAAGGCCTATTATTTGTAACGAGGAAGTTTTTAGTACTCTTATTATGGTGAACCAGCTCATGTCATAGCAAGGTGGATAGAATAGATAGTTAATTAAGAAGATCTTTCCACCAAACATCTGAGGAGATTATTGGCACTCCAATTACTTTTGAAGACTTATTATATTAAGGTTCAAGATATAATTCAAAAGTTATTGTTAAAGAAGCATTCATATCTATAATTGAGGGTGATGATGGACCAAACTAGGATATGAAAAGACCATGGAGATTAAAGGCTCACCAAAGGATCCTTTATTTTGCAGGGAAGTTTGTTTATAATGGCCTTCCCATCTTTGAATTTTTGGCCCATCATATTCATACAATTTCTCCATTTTGTAAGAGATAAGGCTTAAAGGTGGAAATTCCTAATCACATATTCTTACAATGTGGTCTATCCAAATTAGTATAGTCCATCCTCAATCAACCCTCCTTTGCATCCACCCAAGCAGTTACTCAGGCTATAGAGCTTTTGCTCTCTAAACCTTTTTCAACAGTTATGAGATAGTCTCAAACACTTTTAAGTTATACCCTCTAGGAGATTTGGTAAGGTAGGAATGATGAGTATTTTAAAAACAAAGTTTTTAATTTAGGATTGGTGGTTTGTGTTACTATAAGGCAATCTTATGAGTATTTATTTCACTTTAAAGGTAGAAATGATAAATTCTCTGGTATTTGGGTTGATCTCACACAACATACTTTAGAAACTTCCTTTTCTCTTTTTATTTCTTGAGTGTCCACTCAACCAAGTTTTATAAAGGTAAATTTTGCTGGCTCTATTCACACAAATTCTGTATGAGCTCGAATAGTGATCTGTAACCATTATAAGAGAACTATTAGCACTATAGCTATATCTCTTCTTACCTCTTCTATGCCATTTGTTAAACTATATGAGAAAACTATTAGCATTATAGTTATTCTTTTCTTACCTCTTCTATGCCATTTGTTAAACTATATGCAATATAGGAGGGTTTTAATGTCGGGCCTCCTTTCCGATGGCATAATTTCTTATGAAAATTAGGTAAAGATCTGCTAGTCTTTATGCTAAGCACCATAAAGCCCCAACGATCCTTATCTAATTGTCATAAGTTACATGCACAAAAATACTGTACCTGTTAAAAATTTTGACCTGCTCATTTCATTCATACTGTTTATAACATAACATTTATAATTTATTTCACTCTGCTCAGATAAAATAAATTTCCACACTATTCATTACGTGATTCTAGGCAATATAGTCTCATCTCAATGCTACTATCAAGATTATATTCACAAATTTATTCTACAATGAGAATCATTCCTCATATCCACCCAAGTCCAAAATACATCATAGGGTTACAGTCATACAAATCCATCCATATCCATTTCAAATACATATACAATCCAATAATTAACAACCCAAATCACTTTCATGCTTTCCAGAGTCAACTTGTTATCTCTGATCTGAAATCCAAAAATGTCAACGATAAAGGGATGAGACCTAAGTCCCAGTGACTGGATAACCATCTAACAATGGGGAAAAGCTGAGAACCACATTATAAAACTCATAATAATACCAATACAACATATTGCGATCGATACATGAATCTTTATAAATGTAATAAGTTAACGTGTAAGTTAGCTTATGCTTCCAATAATATAAATTAAATGAAGAAATATCGCATTTACAAAATTTCATGATGATGGGCTAGGTGTGCTACCACTAAGGTACATCCCTACAGTTGCCCTCCTGCATGTGTACTCTCAATGGGTGAGTGTACTGAGCGCCGAGGATCCCCGCACCACATGGCACCCCTCACATGTGCGGTTCACCCCAAGTGTAAGCTTGCCCCTTTTCCCTGGGCCTCCTGCTTGCCCCCTCCATGGGCCAATATCTCTGAGCCCCCTCAGGCTATATAGTAACATAACTCTTTATTGAGCTGTGATTCTTGCCCTACTGGACTGCTTGCAATCTGTCCCATTGGGCTGATCTAGCTTGTACTCCCCCTGGCCTAGGGATCATAGTATGATCGAATCGCAAGGAGGTTCCGGCTATAAATAGTGTGTGTAATGCTCATGCTATGGCACAGTCTACAGGGTAATTAGCCCCATAGATGCCCCAATGCTCTTTATGATGTATGCTGTAAAAATACTCCAGTATAAGTTATAATCCAATATACAATCAGCTATATTTTCTTTGAAACATTGCTACTCATGCATGCCCATGCATCACTTTGAAACATAACTTCTGAAAGATAAATTCCAAGCTTTACTGAAACATATGTTTTTATCCAAACAATACTTTTTATGAAACTCTATACTTTGCTTTGAAACATGCTATGACTCATGTTTCCTTTTCTTTTTCTTAAATTCATGCTTTGCTGAAACTCTTGCTTTGCTTTGAAACATACTGTAAATCCATGCTTATTTTTTAAACTCATGCTTTGCTTTAAAATATGCTTTAAAAATATAATACCATTATAACCGGGTTCTCATTTTCCATATTTGACTACTGAAGGTACTATACTTAGCATAATACACTCTAATTTGTAGCAAAATATCACTATATTATTATAAAATATTTCACAAAGCTAGATGAGGAACACATTCACCTTAGCTGTTAGCATACTGCTATGGCTGCTATTTCTCCTGTTTTAGCTCCCTATTACCAATTTCTTGGCCTAAGTCATCATAGATGCATTATTAGGGTCACATGCACTGAGGGTTTCATAAAACTATGTATGCATGTTCTATGCCTTAACATATCAGTATAATATTCTTTAATCCCTAACATACTCAAAGATTTATGATATGCACATGCTATCACTTCCTTTACCTCTAAATCATGAGATTTTAACATGATTCTCTAGCTTAGAAAGGTTTGAACTTACCTTAGCAAAAATGGGCTAAACCACCAAGTTTTCTTCTTTTCCTTCTCTTCCTCTTTTTCTTTTCTTCTTCTCTTTTTCCTTTTTTTTTCCTCTTCTCTTCTTCTTTCCTACGGCTGGTTGAACCCCTCTTCTTCCTTCCCTATTTACCTCTTTTCTTTCTCTTTTCTTACGGTAGCTTAAGGGCTAAGGAAAAAAAATGGGTTTTTAATTCCCTTGACAATTCCCATCTTGCCCCTTTCTATTCTTAAGTTACGCTTTTCAAAGTCCATATGACTTCTTCTCTGCCAAGCATTTTTGTCCTTACATTCTTTTTTCCATTTTGCTCTTAATCAAACTCTCAAATGACTTTTTACAAAATTTTACTTATGCCCCTAATTAATTTTCGTTATCAGATGAACGATATGGGTTACCCACCTATTAGACAGCACAGATACTAGCTAATGAGAGCGATACGAGTCTCAAACCAATTCTACAGAAGATTTTTATCCACCAAAACTCAAAGTTAAGCATGCTTGGGTGAGAGCGATGGGTGACCTCCTGGGAAGTCCTTAATTTTTATTCATTAGTCGGCTAAAATGCTGACTAACAAGAGGAAAATTGGTCTCATACCAATTCCACAGAGAAATTTCCCACAGTAGTCAACCACACTGTGGCTAAAATTGGTCACAAATCACTTTTATAGAGAGATTTCCCTAAGTAGTCGACTACTTTAAATAAAATTAATTCCCAACTCTTTTTACAGAAGAATTTCCCACAGTAGTCGATATGTAGTCGACTACTGTGGCTAAAAACTATTCTAAATCAGTTTTATAGAAAGTTTTTATCAAGTAGTCGACTCTAGAGTCGACTACTTTCAAGAAAACAGCTCAAAACCATACATTAGTCGGCTCTAGAGCTAGCTAACATCCTAAATTCGGAAGTTAGCTGGCTCTAGAGCCAGCTAACTTCCTAAAAATATAAGTTAACTAGCTCTAGAGCTAGCTAACTTCCTAAAATCCTTTCCAAAAGTCATTTTTAGAGAATTCTAACCTCCAAAATCTTTATTCCAACCTTTTCCAAGGATCAAAAACAATTAGTAGACATTGAAATCATTACAAAAACTTCAATTACAAGCCCAAATAATTGACTTTATTAGCTTTTTGGAAGGATCATAGGGAAAACTCAAAATAACTTCAAATTTCAGCTTTCACATCTTTTCAAGATTTCACTCAAATCATTTACACCAAAAGGCTAAACTAACGATAAGAACATGCTTAAAATAAAATTACAATACTTTCAAGTTTGGGATATTACAATCTTCCCCCCTTTAAGAAATTTCATCCCCGAAATTCAGCTACTTTCAACTTGGAACAAATGAGGATACTTCAATCCCATCTCATCCTCTCTCTCCCATGTAGCTTCCTCTCTCTGATGGTTCTGCCACTGCACTTTAACTAAAGGAATTCTTTTATTACGGAGCTGTTTAACCTTTTTGCTCAAAATTTGCACTGGCTCTATTACATAAGATAAATCTTTCTGTAGTTCTATTGGCTCTGACTGAAGCACATGAGAGGAATCTGGCACATACTTCCTAAGCATTGATACATGGAACACATTATGAATCTGAGAGAGTTCTGGTGGCAAGACCAATCTATATGCAAGTATTCCAACCTTCTCAATAATCTCATAAGGTCCAATGTATCGGGGACTTAATTTTCCTTTCTTCCCAAATCTCATAATACCCTTCCAAGGAGATACCTTCAAGAATACCTTATCTCCTACTTCAAATTTCATATCTTTATGCTTCTTATCTACATAGCTCTTTTGTCTATCTTGGGCTGTTTTTAATTTAGCTCTAATAATTCTAACTTGATATACTGTGAGCTGTACCAACTCTGGGCCTAGCAGCCTCCTTTCACCTTCCTCATCTCAGCACACTAGGGTTCTACATTTTCTTCCATACAAAGCTTCATAAGGTGCCATATCAATGCTAGAATGATAACTGTTATTATATGCAAACTCGATCAATAGCAAGTGCTCGTCCTAGCTATCTGAGAATTCAATGACACATGCTCTTAGCATATCTTTCAGTGTCTGGATGGTCCTCTCAGACTGCCCATCAGTTTGAGGATGAAATGTTGTACTAAATCTCAACTTAGTGCCTAAAGCTTTTTGTGACTCTGCCCAAAAATGAGAAGTGAACCTTGGATCTCTATCTGATACAACTGATACTGGTACTCCATGTCTACTTACAATTTCATTCACATATAATTTTGCTAATCTGTCCAAAGTAAATGAAATCTAGATAGGCAAAAAGTGGGCAGATTTTGTCAATCTATCTGCTATCACCCAAATAGAATCATTACCTCTCCTTATCTTTGGGAGACCTACAACAAAATCCATGGTGATGTGCTCCCATTTCCATTCAGGTACAGATAGGGGCTCCATTTTGCCAGCTGGACTCTGATGTTTTGCTTTAATCTGCTGGCATACTAAGCATTTAGAGACAAATTCAGCTATCTTCCTTTTCATCTTATGCCACCAATAATTTTGCTTAATAGTTCTATACATCTTAGTGCTTCCTGGATGCATTGCATAGGCTGAACTATGGGCTTCTTGCAGAATTTGCTCTTTTAATGATTCTACTGCTGGCACACATATTTTACCCTTAAATAACAATATACCATCATTTCCAACTGAAAATTCTGTCTACCTCCCACTCTGAACTAATTCTTTAGCTTTCTACAATTGTGGATCCTGCACTTGAGCCTCTTTTATTTCCTCAAGCAACATTGGTTTGACTCTGAAATTGGCTAGTAAGACTCCTGAACTATCTGCTGCAGCTTTGCATCTAACTCTCTCAATTCTAACATCAGGGGTAACTGTACTGCTCTAATAGAAGCTAAGGTTGCTGTAGACTTCCTACTCAATGCATCAGCCACTACATTAGCTTTCCCTGGGTGATACTCTATAGTGCAGTCATAGTCTTTTATCAACTCTATCCATCTCCTTTGCTTGAGATTCAATTCTTTTTGTGTTAGGATATACTTTAAGCTTTTATTATCTATAAATATCTGGCATTTCATCCCATACAAATGTTAGATGTGTGCCCTGAAAAGCCAATTATTGGCGTACATATTATATATTGTTCCAAAACTTTCATTGTACATGATCATATTTATATTAATAAAATTGGGCATTTTTCATACATGTTAATGTGTCATGTATCGTCCTTGGGGTTGATGGACAATGATATGTATTTTCAAGAGTTGAAAATTTGAGACACATGTCATAATAGATTAACTCCTAAACACTCCCAATCAATTGATCAATCACGAGGATGGTGATCGATCCGATCAGATTGGAGCATGGATCGCCTTGATACGAGTCTCTAGTATGAGGTATGAGATACCAAGGCAAAAATGCTGGTAGATATTTGACATCGGTACCGAGCGTGACCATACGAGAAATCAGTAGGATGACTACTCACTCATCAATGACTTCTCGGCAATGTAGTAGTGTAAGTGGTTCTTGACCTATAGTACTTCGGTTACTCATATTAGGGTCATTGTAGTTTGATTGCATATTACCTTGATCCTCTTAGGCATCAAGGACTTTGTTGTGTATATTGGCTACAGTGGTCGTAATGTAGGAGTAAGGAGTATTCATGAGGAATCTATCAGCCCTAGTAGATAGGGAGAAGTCCTATGCTATTTAGGAGACTGAGTTCTTGAGCCTGTGGCTACGGCAAGTGATAATGGAAAGGAGTTTCCATTGGAATCATAAGTTGAACTCGAGTCAAATAAATATTGCATATAACCGATGCTTAGGGTTTGACGAGTTATCCTTGACCTAGCACCTTATTGGGACTCTTGATAGAAGGATTATACTACACGATAACTACATTTTGGGTTCTTTTCTAACCTGCTGGCTTGTCATTACATACTGCTAGGTGTCACTGGTGGATTGTGAGAAGCTCACTTGAAATCGATTAGGATCGTCGATTCCAAGTTATGAGTTGAGTCGAAATAGTTTCGACCCATTGAAGGAGTTTCGGTGCAACCCTAATACTGATTAGGGATTATTCTCACTACCAAACAACTTGGAACCTATGGGGTCACACGCAATAGGGGCTGAATTCCTCACTTTGATCCTTACATTAATTTGATTAGTATTTTGGATCAAGTTCTATAAAGATGGATTGCTAACTGTTAGCAACCAGGCCTGATAGCATCACTGTTGACCCAATTCGATCAGATCGAATTATTTTCTATCTCCTTAGAATGTCTAATTAGCTTTAACCAAATACATTTAGGGTTGATTTGAGTTGTCCAAGACTCAATTGGAACTTTAGTTTGAGTCTCATGTGATGAGATTCAACTCAGACTCGAAATCCATTCCAATTGGATTTAAATTTGACCCTGGATGTAGAGTGCTAGTGGATTGAGACTCTTGGTCTTCCTAAAGTGGTTAATGTATATTAAATTTAATCTCTCATTTAATGTATAGGAAATGATAGAAAACTCATCGATTCATTAAATGTGGGAATATGTAAAGGGTTTTGACTCTTTAAATTCCAAAATAATAATTGTCTTTAATAGTTTTCATAATGAAAAGATAGCCTTTGGATTGTTTTTCATTAATAGTCATAATGATGGAAGACTTTTAAACTATTTGGAATTAATTGTAGCATTAATAGCTATTATGATGGAAGACTTTTGGACTAAGAAAAAATTAATTGTAGCATTAATAGCTATTATGATGGAAGACTTTTGGACTAAGGAAAAATTAATTGTAGCATTAATAGCTATTATGATAGAAGACTTTTGGGCTAAGAAAGAATTAATTGTAGCATTAATGGCTTTAATGAAGAGAGAAGACTTTTGGGTAACTCTTGAAAGTCTATATAAAGGGTCCTTAGCCTGGAAAAGAAAAAAGAGGAGAAGGCCAATAAACATGTCCATCTTATATGGCCTAAGGCTTTGCATAAGCTTAGAGAAGTCTTTGTTGTTCTATTCTTTCACCTTATATTAAATCTAGTTAGGCAAAAACAAGTGATAAGTTCCTGTTAAGGAAATCAGGCACAAGAAGGCTGATTCAGCAAAGAGTTTGCTGCACCATCTTCATCAAAAGGATCTGCAAGGCGCTAACACCCGGTGATCCATCCATTTTGAGGAGTCTTCATCCCTGCGTGAATATTCATGGAGGCCAAACATGTGAACGGCTCTAGTTCGGGACCCAGTAATCTGACAGGATAAATTCCAGTTGCATATTTCAACTTGACGAGGTAAAAAATTTATCTTTAAATTTTTGCCGCATCAGATCTAATCTTTGATCATGTCATTTCTGAGTAAATAAGTTTTAGATGTGATTTAAAACTTATTTACCCAAATTTAAAAATTTAAAATTATTTCTTCCGCTACAAGATACTGATAGTATGTGTACCCATCTTATCCATCAATCCGGTCCTGCAACAAATAGTATCTCCATGCTTTTAAAGCAAATACTATTGCTGCTAGTTCTAAATCATGGGTAGGATAATTCTTTTCATGAGACCTTAACTGTCTAGAGATGTAGGCAATCACCTTTCCATTTTGCATCAATATACATCCCAAACTTTTGAAAGATGCATCACTGTATATCACAAAATCACTGTTACTATCTGGGAGTGTGAGCACTGGAGCTGAAGTCAATCTTCTCTTCAATTCATCCATACTTTCCTGACATTCAATAGACCATTCAAATTTGGTATTCTTTCTTAATAGCTTGGTCATAGAAGAAGCTATAATAGAGAAGTTTTCTATAAATCTTCTATAGTATCCTGCCAAGCCCAAGAAACTTCTCACCTCTGTCAAATTTGTAGGTGCTTCCCAATTCACTATTGCTTTTATTTTCTGAGGGTCTATCATAATACCCTTAGCTGATATCACATGTCCCAAGAATTTAACCTCATCTAACCAAAACTCATTTTTACTCAACTTGGCATACAACTGCTTCTCCCTTAAGGTTTGCAACACTGTCCTCAAATGCTGTTCATACTCCTCTCTGCATCTAGAATAGATCAGAATATTATCAATGAACACTATCACAAATTTATCTAAAAATTTTTGGAACACCTGGTTCATCAATCCCATAAAAGCAGTTGGGGCATTGGTCAAGCCAAAAGGCATCACCAAAAACTCATAATGACCATATCTAGTCCTGAAAGCAGTCTTTGATACATTTTCTTTCTTTATTTTTAACTGGTGATACCCAGATCTAAGGTCAATCTTTGAAAATACTGCTGCTCCCTGAAGCTGATCAAACAGATCATCTATCCTTGGCAATGGATAATTATTTCTAATGGTCATCTTGTTGAGTCAGTCTATAGTATATGCATAACCTCAAGGTATCATCTTTCTTCTTTACAAACAACACAGGTACACCCCAAGGTGAAACACTAGGTCTAATAAACCCTTTATCAAGCAATTCCTGAAGCTGGACTTTTAATTCTTTTAATTCTGCTGGAGCCATCCTATAGAGTGCCCTGGCTATAGGTCTAGTATTTGGGATCAAGTCTATACTGAACTCTATCTCTCCGTCCGGTGGTAATCCCGGAAACTCCGTAAAAAATACATCCGAAAATTCATATACCACCGGAATATCGTATAGCTCTGAACCACTATCCTCTAAATTCACCACACAAGCTAGATAGGCTTCATACTCCTTTCTTAACATTCTACTAGTTGTCAAGGCTGAAATTATCCTTGAGGGCAACACTCTCCTTTCTCCTACGAAACAAACATCTCTACTGTTTGAGGTATGAAGTACTATTTCCTTCTTTGAATAGTCTACTTTGGCCCTATGCATTGATAACCAATCCATCCTCAAGATGGCATCAAATTCTTTTAGATTTAATGGAATCAGGTCTGCTAACAATTCTTGGCCCTCTACTAAAATGGTACATTCTTTATACATCTGATTTGCAATGAAAGGCTTTCCTACTGGCATAGATATTACCAACTGATTACCCAACAAACTCATAGCTTTATTTAGATGCTTGATAAAATCTACTGCTATGAATGAATGCGTGGATCCAGAATCAATTAAAACATAAGCATCAGAATTACAAATGGGTAATATACCTGTCACCACATCTGGGTTGACCTGAGCCTCCTGCCTGGTCATTGCAAAAACTCTAGCTTCAGCCCTTGAAATACTAGGAATCATCCCTTGCTGATTAGCACTAGACCTCATTTGACTGGCTGAAGCTAGGATACTGCTATCTCCTCTTCTAGTAGGCTGTCCTCTGAGTGCAGCTAATCCTTGAGGATGATCGCTGCCTTGCACTCTCTTGGGACACTCTCTCTTTAAGTGGTCCATCCGACCACAGATATAACATCCTCTAACACCTCTCTTACATTCCCCAAAGTGCATCTTCCCACAGACATTGCACTGGGGTAGAGTTTTCCCACTACTAAAGGAGCGGCTCTGATCTTTTATCTCTCCTGCCACCCTACTACTAGCAAAATTTCGAGGTACCCCTCCATATATTAGCTTCCTCTGGGCAGGACTAGATACTGACACAGATGCTGATCCTCTGCCAACATCTACAAGAGCTCTGTAGCTGGAACTAAACTGTCTCGCCCTCTAGGCCTCTTAAGCCGCCGAGTTCCTCCCGCACCCAAAGGAAAACTAGGTACACTCCTTTTGTTTTCTCCTCGCCTTCTACTAAGGAACTCCTTCTCTATCTCTTCTCGCCCGAGGGCTCCTTGCACCAGCCTGTAATGCACAACTACCGTAACACCGCATGTCGGTCTTAGCCTTGATTGGGAGGTTTAATCCATCCTGAAATAGCCTACATTTCTCCCTCTCATCTACTACTAGGGCTTTAGCAAATCAGGACAACTCAATAAAGGTAGCCTCATACTCAGCTACAGACATCTTCTCCTGGGCTAAATTAAGAAATTCTCTCCTCTTCTGGTCTCTATACACCTTTGAATAATATTGCTGATAAAACTCCTTCTTAAACCTCTCCCAGTCATCTCTACCCCTTGTAGTCGCCTACTACTACCGTATCTCCACCAAGCCTTCGGGCCCTACCCTTTAACAAAAAGGTTGCAATGCTCAACTTTTGCTCCTCGCAGCATTTCATCACCTCAAAGACCCTTTCTCGTTTTCTCGAAGCCATGAATCACCGAATGGGGTCGTAGTTCCCTGGAACTCTAGAGCCCCCAACTTCCTAGCTCTCTCTACATTTCTTTCTGCCTCAAGATTTCTAGACTGTAAACTAGAACTAGAGGCCACCGCTGCCATGACTGCCTGGGTAATCATCCCCATCAAGTCTGTGCCTGGGATGGGTCCACTGGCACTGGGGTAGTGGATAGTGAAGGAGACTCATGCAGATGCTCCTGAGGTATATCCACCCCTGCACCATCAGATGGTGAATCACTAGAAGATACTCTACTGGGCCGGGCTCCCCTACTCACCCATCTGGGTCTACCTTGACCCCTGCCTCTCCCTAAGGACTGCTCTCTTTCCTTGCTTGACTTTGTGTTAACCATTCTACAAAACACAATTCATTTGATCAGATTCATCATTTAAAACTATACTCTCTATGCTAGGCTCATGCTTATGCCCCTAAGATCTAATACCTAAGCTCGATACCAAAACTCCAGCGGCCCTCCGTCACGCCCGACCCAAACTCGGTGGTGGCCTGTGGGTGACAGCCCTCCGCATGTATGTATGCAAGGCATCCAATACAATATCAATTATAAACAAGGAGAGTCAACCACTATATAATATACAAAGTTTAATCCTTCGTATACAAATTATGTAATGTTGGGCAACAAATCAAAGTTCCAAAATTATTCCAAAATGGGGTTACATATAACAAAATAAAATCAATTTACATCAAGAAACCCCCAATTACCCTCGTTGTTGCCCCCGATAATTCTCGTGGCTCGGAAAAACATCGTAAGATTTAATGAGTTTACACTCGCAAGTAAGCCTACTATTACATATTATAGCCACATAAGAATTTTTTTATCAAGTCAAATACATGTCATGCTTCCAATTTAAAAACATTTCGTCATATTATAGAATTGTACAAAACTCATATTCGAATAAATTGGAAGCAATTAATGTGAAATAATATTTCAAAATACCATTTCAATTTCAAATCACTGTAAATCTCATTTCATACTAATGTCCCACGTCCACGTAATAACATCCCAAGGATGTAACCTCCCTGTACGCCCCAAAGGGAGGAAGGGTGCCGAGTCAATTAGCATCTAATGCTATATCTCGTCACACCACATCCCTAGGATGTGTGTTCTCCACATATTCCCCTGTGGAGGTGGGTCCCGGAGTCATGTAACATGTAGTGTGGACCGTGACGACATATAATATCAACAATCACAAATAGCATTTATTCGCATAATAGCAAACATGTATCAATTTTCTTTTCATGTTTTACCAAAATTTGGTAATTTTCCATAATCATGTAATAACCAGATGCATGTATCAAATGCCAATTTAATTTACCAAAATTAACAATAATCAAGTCAAATATTCATTTATGAAAATGTGGTACCACAACTATCATTTTTCAAATAATACTATAAATCAATTCATTATTTCAATAATGGCATAATTTAATAATGATTTAAGAAAAATCATTATAACTGGCTTACTTACCTCACAACGCTAATCCAAAAGCGTAAACCAAATTAGGGATCTCTGGTACCTACAACATAATTTTAGATTTTTAAATTTTAATTTTTGGATGTCAAATCGAATTCTATACTTAACCCAATCTAATCCTCGGGCCCAACTTGGGGCTTGAATATCTCCAAATATAGAAGCCCAAATGGGGAAATAAAAATTCCTCGACAAACTAGGATCAACGCCGATCCCGACCATATTTTTCTTTATTGGGCCGAGCCCAAATTGGGGCCCGAAAATTCAGCCCAAAGACCGGATCGGGCCGAACCCGGCCAGGTCCCGATTTTTCTTTTTTTTTTTTTTCTTCCTCGCTTCACCCTCGGTTCACCCGAACTCAGGGGTGGCCGGTGGCCGGCGGCCTAGGGCCGCCGGCCGGCCCTCCCCGGTCGGCCGGGCAGCCGACGACCGCCCGAACCGGCCGGCCACGGCGGGCCGCCCCTTTCTTTCTCTTTCTTCTTCTTTTTCTTCTTCTTCCTTTTCTTCTCCTCTTCGGCAGATCGTGCCGGCGGCACGGCCGGCCACCGTTGGCCGGCCGGACCTCACCGGACGCCGCCCCGCGCTTCGGTGAGGGCCACCGGCCTGCAGCCCGGCCCGGCGAGGCGGCGGGCACGCCTGGCCGGCCCGACCAACGCGGAGCCGAGCCTTGCTCCCGCGCGCGGCAGCAGAAGGGCCATTCGCCCTCTCCCGTTGCTTTCGAGCCCCGCCGCGACCCGGCCGGCCACCGCGGCCGGCCGGACCCCGCCGGACGCTGCCCCCGCCGGCGGGGGTCGCCCACCAAGGCTCGGGGCCCGGCGGCCCGCGGGCACGCCGCCGGCTCGAACCCACGGAAGCGGAGGGCCGTGGAACGGCCCTCCCCCCTTCTTCCTTGCCGGCGGCACGGCCGGCCACCCCCGGCCGGCCGGACCCCCACCGGACGCCGCCCCGGCGCCGGTGGGGGCTACCGCCCAAGGATCGGCCCGGCGACGCCGGCGGGCACGCCGCCGGCCCGAACCAAGCGCGGGAGCCCGCTTGGCCCCGCGTCGTGGAGGGCCTCCCCGCGGCCCTCTCCCTCACTCTCACGCTCTCTCTCTCTCTCTCCTCGCGGACGGGGGCCACGGACGGCGACGAGGTGGCGGGGACGAGCGAGGGCGACTCGAACGGTGATGTCGCGACGAGCAGAAGAAGGGAGGAAGGAGATGGGGAGAGGCTTCGGCCGTCTCCCCGCAATTTCTTTTCTTTAACGAGGGTCCCTCCCCCGCACCTCCATGTGCTCGCGCGTGCGCGCGCGCGCCGGCGCGCGCATGCGCGCGCTCGCATCTCGCGCACCCACGCCGCTTAATTATAAAAAATTTCTTAACGGGAGGGGGGGTTTACATCCTCCCCTCCTTATAAAAATTTCGGCCTCGAAATTAAAATACAACACGAATAAAATTTTTGAGGCCCGAAATAAAAATTACTAACAGTATTTATCTATCCTTCTGATCAAAATACAACAGTAATTACACTTTTGTGCTTATATACAAATATCTATTCAGATACAAATAGATGAGGATATTTCTTTTTCACCTCCTCTTCAAGTTCCCACGTAGCTTCCCGTTCAGAATGATTACTCCACTGAACCTTAACATGGGTGGAATGCTTACGTCGTCTCGTAAACTTGGTTCTTTATGGTCCACAATACGTATCGGATGCTCTTCGTATGTTAAATTCTCTCTTTTAGCAAAATGGGCTCCGCTTCTGTATGACATGACCGGGGGTCGAAAATGTATTTCCTCAACATAGAGACATGAAATACATACTATGTACCCCGTAAGAGAGTGCAGTGAGGTAGTGCTTAAGACTATAAGCCACTTCCCCCCACTCGCTCAAGATCTCAAATGGACCAACGTATACGTGGACTCAATTTTCCTTTAAGCCCAAACCTCATCACATCTTTGGTTGGTGAAACCCTCTAAAAAAGACATGGTCCCCAACCTGAAATTCCAGCCTCCCTTCTTCTAACATCAGCATAACTTTTCCGTGTCTGGCCTCGAAGCTACTTCCTGAGTCTCTCCTTATCCATCGACTCGCACTTTTCCTCTTACCGTTCGCCGAATCACCTCGAAAAGGCTCCAACAATTTTTCTTTCCCCCCACATCATTCCAACACAAGGGAGATCTGCATTTTCTACCATACAAAGCTTCAAATGGAGCCATTTTGATACCGGGCTTTGTGCTAACCGTTATTGTGTAAGCAAACTCCACCAAAGGTAGGTGGTTGTCCCAAGAAGCTTCTCGACTTCGATACATCGGAAGGTCGACACCAGCTCACGATCGCGCCTCAATCTTCTTAGTGGTCTACCGATATACCGTCTTTGGATACGATATGACCCAAGAAGGATATTTGGCTCATCCAGAGTCACATTTCCGGGGCAAAAGCCTTTGGCATAAAAAGTTTCTTTTCCCGAAGAAGTCTCGTAACAATCCTTAAGTGGTTTTCATGCTCCATATGACTTTTAGAATAAATCAAGAGTATCATCAATAAAGACCACTATAAACCGATCCAGGTATGGTTTTAAGATTCTCAGCATCAAGTCCATGAATGCTCTAGCAGGGCATTAGTTCAACCCAAACCGCATCACCAAAGAACTCATAATGGCCGTACTGGTTCTGAATGCAATCTTAGAAACATCTTCAAATTCTTTATCTTGAGTCAGATGGTACCCCGATCGAAGATCAATTTTTGAGGAATACTCCGAGTTCCCTTGAAGTCGATCAAATACATCTATCAATCCTCAAGAAGTGGTACTTGTTCCGCACTCGTTACCTTATTAATTTCTCGGTAATCAATGCAAGAGCCGAAGACCGCCATCCTTCTTTTTAACAAATAATACCGGAGCACCCCAAGGAGAGACACTAGGTCTAATAAATCCTCGATCCGAAGTTTCTCCCGCAGAATCCGACATTTTAACTCTTTTAACTCGAACTCGGAGCCATACCTGGGTAAGGAGCTTTGGATATAGGTCCAAAGGTGCAGTGGGCTAAATCTGCCGTGAACTCCGACTTCACGATATCCGGGTACTCCCATCACTTCCTCCGAAAGACATCGGGAAACTCTCGAGCCACCGGAATATCTTCCAACCGATGTTCATCCCGTCCGAAGGTCCCTAACCATAGCAAGAAACCCTCGACCACTTTTTCTCAAGTATTTCCCAGCCCGCGTAGGGCCGACACTAATACCGAAGCCGCATGTTCCCGACTTCCACTAAAAACTCGAATTCAGGAAGATTAGGAATTTTAAAAGATTACCCTTTTCCCCGAAAACACCAATAGAAGCATGATAGGAGGCCAACCAATCCATCCCTAGGATTACATCAAAGAATTTCAAAGTGGGTAGGACTATCGCATCGCCGTTCAACCTCCTATCTTCCAAGTCAATCGTGCAAGATTTACACACCGAGTCTACCATTATGACATCTCCATTAGGAAATGCAATATGCAACTCTTGCTCTAGAGGAACGGGTGTCAATGATGCATTGGTTGGCAAGAAAACTATCGATATAAATGAATGTGTGGCAATCCCTGGATCAATTAAAGTTTGAGCATAAGTGTTGCCTACTTTAAACATACCGTCATAAAGATTAACTTTAACTTAGATGTCATGCAAAAGCATCATATGTTTTTCCTCTATCTACTAACATAATCCATGCATTATACCAGGTATGAATGCAATAATTTTTAAGGAAATAATTTAATTCTAATGTACATATACCCGTCACCACAAGCAGTTAGCAGAGGCAAGAATGGCAACAGTCTCCGCTCGAGTGAGGGGGTAAAGACCCTCCCTTGGGTCCCCGGGCCGCCGCCGGCTCTTCCCCCGATCCGGAGGGGGCCGCCTGATCCTTTCTCGTGAGGGGACAGTGGCCATTTTGTGGTCCATCTTCCCACAAATAAAGCAGGCATCTACCACCCTCGCGCATCGCTTTGCCCCGATGGGCCTTTCCCGCAATGAGGACAACGGGTCTCCTTATCCTTCTCCGTCCCGAGGGAGCCCTCGAAGGAAACCCTTCTTCTTCTTAGCCTCGCCCGAAGACTGCCGTAAGGAGGTCCTCTCCTCTTCATCTCGCTCGCTCTCCTTATCCGCCGAATGGCGCTCATGTCCTCTCAATCGCACCGCAGCCTTGCTCACCACTTCACATCAGAAGTGGGGAGCTCAAATGCATTGATCGCTCGCCTCCGCCACTCGGGGTGCGTCCCTCAAAGTTGAATTTGGTGATCTTGGCTTTCCTTGGCCATAACAAAATTTGGGGCACCCGGCCAATCGTCCGAACTCCTGGGCTCATAGTGGGCCACGTAAAAGGTTCCTCTCGCTCTAACCTCATAAACTCGTACTCCATCCGTCTCCGAACACTCCCGGGAAAATACTCTGGCGATAAAAGTGCCGCTCCTTAAAATGTTCCCAAGAGATGGCCCGCCCTCCGCAGTGTCGCTCCAACATCGCCCACCAATCGTATAAGCCTCCCCCTCGGGAGGAGGTAGGCGTTGTGCAAATCTGATCCGCTCCTCCTCCGGGCTACCAAGGGCCGTAAAGGCCTTCTCACCCTCTTCTTATCCACCTCTCCGCATCAAGTGGGCTTCGCGGATCCAGAGAAAGGGAGAGAGGGCCAAGCTCTTAAACTCAGGAGAAGCTACGACCCCCTCTCCGGCCAGTAACGCCTGGGGACGATGGAGCGGGCCGAGCAGACCGATCGAGCCGGGCCTACCGGGTCTCGAGGTGTAGGAGGGGCAGACGGAGTCTCGCGGGTAACAGCGCAAGAGCCGCATACAGGTGCAAGATATGCGTCGAATCTCGCCGGCCGCATGCGCTCCGAACCGACCGAGTCAGCGTCCCCAAGAATGTTCCCGGAAAGTAACTCGGCTCGCAACCGCCGTGGGTCGCTGCTGCAATCAGTGGGCAACGGAACCCGTATCCAGACTGCAGGCTTCCGGCCTCCTGGCCGGTCGTGGTCACCACCGAGAGTCCCCCTCTATGTCGCCGTTCACCGGTGCGACGATGCATTATGAATTCCGCCATGGTTAGATTCCAAATCAATATCATAATAAACTCCTCCGGAATCTCAAGTATTTATTTAAACAAGTCACTTGAATTTTCTAATGTTATTACTCTCCCGATGTCATGTCAATATTTGGCCTAAAGTTAATCATGTAGTTTGGCCCTAATGTCAAACTCCGTTGCTCGATACCACTACACAGCCGGCCACGCCCCCGACCCAACTCGGTGGTGCGGCCTCAGTGGTGATGTGCCCTCGCTCGCATGCCGTGCATGCAAGGCATCCAATACAATATCAATTATAAAACAAGGAGAGTCAACCAACTATATAATATACAAAGTTTAATCCTTCGTATACAAATTATGTAATGTCGGGCAACAAATCAAAGTTCCAAAATTATTCCAAATGTAGGGTTACATATAACAAAATAAAATCAATTTACATCAAGAAAAACCCCCAATTACCCTTGTTGTTGCCCTCGATAATTCCGTGGCTCGAAAACATCGTAAGATTTAATGAGTTTACACTCGCAAGTAAGCCTACTATTACATATTATAGCCACATAAGAATTTTTTTATCAAGTCAAATACATGTCATGCTTCCAATTTAAAAACATTTCGTCATATTATAGAATTGTACAAAACTCATATTCGAATAAATTGGAAGTAATTAATGTGAAATAATATTTCAAAATACCATTTCAATTTCAACCGATCACCGTAAATCTCATTTCATACTAATGTCCCACGTCCACGTAATAACATCCCAAGGATGTAACCTCCCCGTACGCCCCTTGGCAATGAGGATGTATGGGTGTGCCGGAGTCAATTAGCATCTAATGCTATATCCTCGTCACACCACATCCCTAGTGATGATGTGTTCTCCACATATTCCCCCGGTGGAGGTGGGTCCCTAGTGAGTCATGTAACATGTAGTGTGGACCGGTGACGACATATAATAATCAACAATCACAAATAGCATTTATCTCGCATAATAGCAAACATGTATCAATTTTCTTTTCATGTTTTTACCAAAATTTGGCCTAGTAATTCTTCTCCATAATCATGTAATAACCAGTATGCATGTATCAAATGCCAATTTAATTTACCAAAAATTAACAATAATCAAGTCAAATATTCATTTATGAAAATGTGGTACCACAACTATCATTTTTCAAATAATACTATAAATCAATTCATTATTTCAATACGATGGCATAATTTAAATAATGATTTCTTAAGAAAAATCATTTATAACTGGCTTACTTACCTTCACAACGCTAATCCAAAAGCGTAAATGCCACTGTAGGGGATCTCGGGTACCTACAACATAATTTTTCTGCATTTCTTTAAATTTCAATTTTTGGATGTCAAACCGACTCCTATACTTAACCCAATCTAATCTCCGGGGGCCCAACTTCGGGGCTTGAATATCTCTCCAAATATAGAAGCCCAAATGGGGAAATAAAAATTCTCCGACAAACTAGGATCAACGCCGATCCCGACCATATTTTCTTCTTTTATTGGGCCGAGCCCAAATTGGGGCCCGAAAATCTCAGCCCTAAAGGTTAACCTGACCGGGCCGAACCCAAATTTTTTGGCCCTACCCCGATTTTTCTTTTTTTTTTTTCTCTTTCCAACAATGCTTCCACCCCCGGTTCACTCCGAAACTGTGGGTGGCCGTGTCGGCGGGCGCCTAGTGGCCGCCGCCGGCCCTCCCGGCCGGAGCCGACTGCGCCCGACGACCGGCCCCTTTCTTCTTCCCTTTCTTTCTTCTTTCTTTTCTTCTTCTCTCCTTTTCTTTCTCCTCTTTTCTAAGATCATGCAGCCGGCACGAGACGGCCACACGTTGGGTCGGGCCGGACCACCGCACGCTCCGCCCGCCGGCCGGTGAGGGCCACGGCCAGAGCTCGGCTCGGCGAGGGTCTACGGCTGGGCACGCCGCCGGGCCCGGACTAACGCGGGAGCCGATTTGGCTCCCGCGGCAGGGGAGGGCCATTCGGCCCTCTCCGTCCTCCCGTTGCTCGAGCCCTCGCCGCCGACCTCGGCCGGCCACCAGCGGGGCCGGCCGGACCCCGCCGGACGCCGCCCCGCGCCGGCGGGGTCGCCGACCAAGCGCTCAAAGTCCGGACGGGCCCGCGGGGCACGCCGCCGGCCTCGAACCCACAAGGAAGGGAGGGCCGTGGAACGGCCCTCCCCCCTTCTTCGCCGAGCCGGGCGCGCACGGCCACCACCCGCCTCTGTCGGCCGGACCCCACCCGACGCCGCCCGGCACACGGTGGGGGCTACCGCCCAAGGATCGGGCTCGGCGAGGGGCCGGGCGGGCACGCCGCCGGGCCCGAACCAAGTCGCGGAGGTCGCTCGTTCCCGCGTCGGGAGGGCCTCCTCGCGGCCCCCTCTCCCCTCGACTCTCACGCTCTCTCTCTCTCCCTCTCCTCGCTCTAAGGTGATTCGGGGGCTGCACCGGACGGGGCGACGAGGTGGCGGCGGACGAGCGAGGGCGACTCAAAGCGCGGGGATGGGTTTGCCGACGAGCAGGAAGAAGGGAGGAAGGAGAGATAGGGGGAGAGGCCCCCGTCGGCGTCTCCCCCGCACCCCTTTTCTTTAACGAGGGGAGGGTCCCTCCCCCGCACCTCCATGTGCTCGCGCGCGTGCGCGCGCGCGGGCCGGGCGCGCATGCGCGCGCTCGCGTGTCGCGCACCCACGCTCGCTTAATTATAAAAAT